>CM035409.1:204355770-204558270 GCA_020310875.1 Ceratopteris richardii | reverse complement strand
TCTTCTAGCAGCATCCTCATCGAGTCTGAAGGAATGGCTTTGAACCTGCTAGGACTGAGTGGTTGGTCTGGGTGGTCGAGCGCTGCTTCTAAGTTTTCTCGGTTTTGATCCTGTAAGCGCTGATTTTCTTCCTTGGCGGCTGCTAGGTGTCTTCGTAGTAAGCCCATATTTCGTGTTAGCGTTGCATTGCGGACTGTCTGGGCTCGTAATAAGTTATCCAGGTCAGCAGTGGCTTCCTTGGTCTTTTCTTCGCTTTCTAGTTCCAATTTGTGATATGCCTTGCGTAATTCCTGGTATCGGGTGTTCAGAGAGGCATTTTCAATAGATAATAAATTAAGTTGCGATTGTAAGTCATTGGTTGTCCTCTGCAGCTGCTGGTAATTATCGCCAAGAGATGTGAACTCATCTCTGACTTGCGTCATACACATGAACATCTGTCGCAATGCATTATCTACAGTGGGTGATAGTATTAATGGGGTGCTAAATGAAGATGCAGTGGGTGTGGATGCAACGGGAATGGGGAATGGGGTTGGGAATGTGGATGCTGTGGTGATTGTTGAAAATTGTGATGTTCCTATATATGTTTGTGCTGTGAGTGAAGTGAGTGATGGTGCAGTGGGTGGTGAGATGTCCATCTCATTGGACGTGTCTAGTGCGGTGACTGCGAATATGGGTGTGACTGTGGGTACTCGTGCGGGTGTGAATACGGGATTTACAAAGGTTGAGGAGTAATTTACAGGCGGGCTGGCTGGAGCAGTGGTGTAGCTCAGTGTTGAGTAGCACCTCCTTTAATGTCAATCCGGGAAGACGTGAGGATGGTATGAAGACCTCGAGCAAGTGGCGGCACAAATGCGTGAGTGAGAAGCACACTAGCATGCACACACATACACACACGCGCGCACACACGGCAAGACAAAGAGGGAGAATCAATGGAGTTCTTAGATTACTTTCAAAAGCTCTTACAAGTTTTGTTTCAATTACAATCTAACCTCAAAAATGAGCTCTCTAGCTCTTTTTATAGTTTTTGGCTAAGTTTTGGCCCTGTCCAGACCTAGTGTCCGGCCTAGTTAAAAATTAGGTTCCAGGGCTTATTTGAGGGCTCAAACGATATCTAAAAAATACGAAAATTGGCAGGTAGATACTTCTAAAGCTCCTCAAGCTCAAGGACTCCTTGGCTTGCACAAAATGGAGCTACAAAAAGATGAATTGGTATTTACAATGGTGTTTAGTGATGAAAATCACTTTGAATGGGTGTAAAGGATTTGAAAATTTAAAGGTTGCCTTAGTGCTAGATCTGCGTGAGTGCTCGTACTTGCTTCTTCATGAGGAAAATTACTGGCCTATTTGCCAGATCTTCGTTGACTCCCTTGTCTGCTGCTAACACCCCCCCCTCTCTCGCGTCTGTCGTCCCTGACAGACCCTTGTTGTGTGGGTTTCTGAATGTAGTACTCGACGACATCCTGCGCTAAGTGGTGTTCGGCGATTCTCAATCCTTTGGCCAGATCTGTGAGTAGAGCGTCCCAGTCTACCGGCCCAGGAACCTCTGGATGTGGTATACGTAGCTTTTCGGAATGGAGAGCTTGTTCCACTGCAAACAACTGCAAGAGATGGGATGGTCTGGGAATGAATATCTCGGAGTGATATTCCCAGAATCCCGTGACAAACATCTCTTCAAACGTTTGTTTGAAGCAGGCCGGTAGATATTTGATGCGAGCGTGCCATGCATACACAACATTAATCGATGGGGTTGTGCTCATGTCGTATACAAGGTCCTGGTTACCTTCGTTAAATCCTAGTGCTGAGAGATGTGGTTCCTTGACATTTTTGAAGGTCCTGAAGGTGACCAGCATAAGTTCGAAAATCTTCAGGCACATCTGAGTCATGACATCAGGTACATTCTTGAAACGAACCCCCCAATGTCGAATCGTCGAAATCATATATCCAATAGTAGGTGGGCCCTTCGGGGGTGCAAAATACACATAATTGAGCCACTTCTCACATCCTTTAATTGTTAGCATTGTTTGTGTGTACTCCGGCCATGATCTCCTTCGAAATACAGGGCAATAACATGGGTTATACTTGATGTACAATGGCATGTTGTTCCATGTTCTTACCATTTCCGGGTATGTTTCCAGCAGCCGAATTCTCCACGTGGGTTGGCGAATATGTCCCTACTTGGCGCTTTCGGGGATGTCGTCAGGTGCAAATTGGGTGGCAGAGGTTGGTTCCCTTGATGTGTGGTGCTTGATCTCCGCATTATAATCCGCCATTAGCACGCAAAAAGGAACATACAGGTCGTCCGATGGGCCGATCCACCTATGGTGTGAGAGATTCTGAAAATAATCGGATTTGATTACAACCTCTTCCAATTTTGACATTAGTGCGATTTGGACTGCCACCCTGTCATCATGCGTCGTGGCCACTTTCTCTAATTTTTGCATCCATTCAGGTGCCTCAATTTCAATTATGTCCATGCCCTATTCTGTTCGCTTACCTCCGGGTGTTGGCATCGGGACATAGGGATCCTCGAATGTTTCTTCTACTTCAATTGGCACAAGATCGTCAGGCTCGGGCTCTGCCAGAGGGGAGGGCTGACGCTCATATTGCATGACCTTGCTGCGTAATTCCTCAAGTTCGGCCCGGAGTTTAGTGACCTCTTCAGCTGTTTCTTCTGCGGTTGTGCTCTGGCTGGGTTCTGTCTGTCGGGTGGCCAACTGTCTTCGTAACTCATCTCTCTCTTTTTCTAAAGCGGCATGGGCCTCCATTAGATCTGCATGAGTTTCTAACACCACCTTCATATTCTCAGAGGGAATGGCCTTAAATCGCTCGGGGTCAATTTCCTGTGGGGAACCCTCCATGGCCGCCTCCAGATTTTCTTCATTCTGTTTCTGTAATCTTTTATTCTCCTCTAGCGCTGTAGACATATGCTTGCGGAGGAGGCCCAAGTTCCGTCGAAGTTTCAGGTTTTCCGTGATCTGAGAATGTAGCAGCTCGTTCATGTGTCGTCGTTCTTCATCATCTGCTTGGGGTGGGTTGGCTTCTAATTGTGCGTATTGCTCCTGTAATGTCACGTGCTGATGTTGTAGTAGCTGCTTCTGCTCTTCAAGATCCCTACATCGTGCTTGGAGATCTTCGTGGCTTCGGAAGAGCCTTGTATGTTGGTTGTCAAGGTGTTGGTAGTGTTGCTAAAGTTGGGACATGCATTGATACATATTATTACATACATTATTAAAAGGAATGGTGGGAGAAATGGTGTTGAATGCAGCGGGGAAGGGAAAGGGAAAGGGAATTGTGGATGCAGTACTGGAGAAGGGTGAGGGGGGAGGTGGGGGAATGGGAGATTGTGGGTAAATGGGGGGTGGGAGAGGTGCAGATGTGGGTGATACCTCCATGGATTCAAAAGTGGAGGCAGTGATGGGAGTGACTGTGAACATGGGGATTGTGGTGGCGGTGATAGTTGTGAACGTGTATAGAGGTGTGTGTAATTGTGAACTCCCAGGAAGTGTGATGGAAGTAGTGGGGTTTACCGTGGCTGTGGTTAGACTTATGTGTTCAGTGGAAATAGAGTATGTGGGTTGACTGATGGTTTGTGCGTCGGTGTGTGTAGTGGGTTCGGAGGTGGTGACAGTAGAGGTTACCGTGGTAGAGGAAGGTGAATGGGGTGGATGTGGGGGAGAAGGTGGCAAGGGAGGTGATGGAGGTGCACTCGATGTGTGGGCTTCCTCGGTGTCGTGAACAGTGTGTGCTGTGCCAGTGGTTGTGGGGGTGCCTTGTGGTCCTGAACCTAATACATTCATTCGTTTTCCTGTTCGTGGGGGGCATCTTCCATATCTTTTCTCTGTCCTTCGTGATTGTGCTAGTGCAGTATGCACCGTTTCAGGTACTCGCATCTGATATCATTTCCAGGATGGCACGGTATTGCTCGTCTACGCCTTCCTCCTCCAGAATCTGGTTCATGAGGGCTTTACCTGCAGCTAATGATAGCCTGTGTTGCTCTTGGACTCGGTTCATCGTATCGTAGAGCTTCTTTAATGCGTTAGTATAGGCGGGGGCACCTTCCAGTACTTGTAGGGCTTCTTGATCATACTCTTGTTCTTCTGCTTCTGATTGTCCACCCTGTGCCTCCTCATGAGCTTCTTCTTCATCGTCCACATTGACTACGTCCGGTTGGCTGGGCTGGGCTTGGTCTGGGGCAGTTTGCTGTCCACCGGCTTGCTCTTCTTCAACTTCCGCATTTACAGCATCTATGATTCTTGCAACTTCTTCGTCCGTTAGATCCTCCAGAGTGAATCCATGCGGGAATTCCAGATCATTCGGTACTGGTGGAAACACAAGATTAGGGCCATCGGTGCTGTGCCTGGGTAACCTGATAGTAAATGGTTGCACTCGTCGGGGAAGTCTTGGGGTTGTCTCAGGCGTCAGGGTTGCACCGCGAGCTTGTGCACAAGGCATCTGGACAGCGCCTCTCATCTTCTTTGAGGGAGGCCCTACAGCTGACAATCTGCGTTGAAATTCCTGAGCTCTGGACCAGATCAGAGCCCTCTGCACCGGTACATCATATGCGAGACATCTGTATACAATTCTTGTAAGTGCACAGCAGCCATACAGCACAGATTTTTGCTTCTTATACCATCTCTGATGAGCCATATGAATCTGGTCGATAATCCAGTGGGGCATATTGATGGTCAACTCAAAAGCATCCGCCAGGTAGAGACTAAACCAGATCTTTTTGGGAGGCATTGTGAACCTCTCCTACGCGGGGAAGGCGAAATGTTGCATGACCATGCGTAAGTGGATGGCAATCGTAGGTGTCATCGCAACCATGTCCTTCAACTTCGTCAGATTCCTGTTCTTCATATTGTCTGGAACCATAGTCTCTTTCTCTGTTGGGATTTGCATACCTCTCATGTCGAGTGCTTCTCTCACCAAGTTGATAGTCAAGCGGAAACGCTTTAGCTCGTTGCCCCTTGTGAGTGATGGGAGCACAAAGGAACTGTATCCTTTCTTGTCTTTGCTGGGAGTGAGGGTACTAATTAAGTATGAGCACCTTAGAAAATCTGGCTTTGGTAGTTGGAACTTGAAGTAATCATAAAGCCCAGCCTTCTTCCATATCGACTTCAGTCCTTCATTATTCTGTAGCTTTTCAAACTCCCTGGTAAAGAAATGGTATCTGCCCAAACGTCCATTGAATTCTACCTCGGACTCCCACATGTATGTGCCTTCACCCAGAGGTCCAGCAACGTCACTGAACTAGTGTGAGGTTTTGCCCACCGGCATTGTGTGACCCTGTGGAGGATTCTGAATTGGTATGGCATGCAATGCTCGTAATGCCACTGGTCTTTCCGTTAATTCCTCCTCGACTGGAAGGCTTTCGATGTCCACCACTTGGGGGCTGGTGCCGGCCTGGGAGCTAGTTCCAACCGTATCTGCCATTTTCCTCTTGCTGCCTGTCTCTGTGAGAATATACAACCATGTGTTAATATTGTACAGGACAGGGGAGGACCGTTGTTGTTCCCATCACAATATTAACATGAGGGTCGGGAGCGAATAATGGGTTAGTAAGTGTTCGGTGCACGTGTGTGTAGTTAATGCTTGGGTAGTCCTAGGAGACTAATGAAGTTAGTAAGTGGGGATGAATTTACAAATTGGGGTCAGGGGGTTTATTACAGGTCTTAGGCTGCCAATTGCAGTGGATGGGCTTTGTTTTTGGTTTCGTAGAGACTCTAGAGAGCTTTATCGGTATCTGGGTTTGAAAATGAGGCCTTTTAGGGACCCATTTACAATTGATTATATGCATGCTCATGGGCCTTGGTGTGTTCCTGAGTGTTGAGAACGAGTGAATACTGGTTGTACGAGTAGATGGGTTATGCTGTATAGGTCGTGGCCTCGGCGTAGCTACTTGCGCCTGCAAGCAAGCCTTAGGCACCCAAATTTGTCTTGATTGTGGGCTAGCCTTCATCGACTTCTTGGGCACCCAAATAGATTTCACGTTAGCAGGAGAATTTCTGCAAGACTTCTTATTAATGTCGTGTTGTTGGTTATTAATAAGAGACTTAGCCCGTGTAGTTGGCGGTGGTGCAACCAGTTGTTTGCCTTTCCGCACCCACACATGGTTTACTTTCTGGGACATTCTGCTGCGCAGGTACTTTTGATCTCGGACATAGGTAGTACTCTACTTCTTCTGCCTTTGATCCACCTTGGGTTGCTACCTCCTTCTGGCCTTTGGAAAAGAAGGGAGTTCCGTTGCATCCCTGACTCCTTTTTTGCGAATATCATTCCTCTGCAACACATGGTTTTGGACAAGAACAGCATGGTCATCTTCATGTGTACCCCTGGAAGGACCAGGAGTCTGTGCCTTTCCTAGTTCCTTGGGTGCTCCATTGTCTAATTCTACTGTAACTCGACTATGATTGACCCGAACCTGGAGAAGTCCACTTCTTAGGTTGAAATTGACTGCTTGGTCATAGATCCAATCTTGACCCAAGACAAGGGGTTCAGTGAGATCCTCATCTTGACACACCAGTACTTTAACAGTCATTTCCTCATCATGAATGTAGAGGGGAAGTTCCACCTCGCCCATGCAAGGGGTTTCCACGCCTCCCAATCCTATGAGATATGCTTCCACAGGATTGACAGTTAACTGTAACTCTTGACAGTAAGACACTCTAACAGCACTAGTGGCTGCGCCTGAGTCAATCAAGGCTCTTACGTTCCTTGCACTCTTTCCTTGTCCTATATCTAGGGTTATGAAAGGACGTCTATCAATTATCCTATGCGAGCTTATTCCTGCAACTTCACACATGGCCATAGGATATCCTTGATCTGCATAGTCATTCGCTCTAGGCTGATCTCTACCTTGCCTTCGTAACTTCATCCTTCTGATGCGTTCTAAAGCTTCTGCTTGAGCTTCTTCTCGAACTCGCTTTTCTTCCTCTTTGCGTTTCTTAGTAGTGTTGAGTCGGCTGAGCATTTCCTCCGTGAGGGGTTCCTGATACAACTTGACTCTGCAACCGCTAATATAGTTTGGGAGAACATCACCCTCTAATGTGGCCAATTGTACTGCTCCACTCGTGGAGATCCTATTGATGATCATAGGTCCGTAGCCTCTCTTTTCTAGCTTCCTTGCGTGTTGTTTCAGTGTATAGACTAAAACTAGATCTCCTGCTTTCAAACCTTTATCCTTCACATGGGCATCAAAGTATGCCTTCTGTCTCTTCTTGGCTGCATAGATTCCTGCAGCTGCTCTCAGTCTTGTTTCCCCTAATCGTTCAAGGTCAAAGATCCTAGAGGAGAGCTCATGACCTGTCCATTCGTGCTCTTGTGCTACTCTCAATGTAGGAATCAAGAAGTCCAAGGGTAGCACAGCGTTTTGGCCAAATACCATCTGAAAGGGGGTGGCTTGAAGTACCGTTTTGTAGGCGACTCGGTATGCCCAAACAGCATGGTGTAGCTGTTTGTCCCAATCAGAGCGTTTAGTGTTCACTAATTTCGTCAGTACATTGCATAAGATCTTATTAGTGCTCTCAGCTTGTCCATTAGCTTGAGGGTGATAAGGGGCAGACTTCTTGTGTATTACCAAGAATTCTTGGAGTAGATTTTCAATCACTTCGTTCAAGAAATGAGTGCCTCTATCACTTACAAGCTCTATAGGTAGCCCATATCTCGTGAATACATTCTCAAACAAGAATTTAGCAGTTGTTTGAGCATCGTTCTTTGTCGTAGCCTTTACCTCTACCCACTTAGTTAGATAGTCTGTTGCAACAATGATGTATTCCGCATGAGAACCCTTAGCTGGGGGATTAATAGGACCTACGAAGTCTATTCCCCACTTAGAGAACGCACGTCCACCCATCATAGGTTTCAGTGGCATCTCATCTTTGCGTATAGGATACTGAGTCCTTTGACAGACATCACACCGTTTCACCTAGGTATGTGCATCCATGTGAAGGGTAGGCCACCAAAAGCCCGCAAATAGTATCGCCTTGATCACCCGATCTGGTCCAAAGTGTCCTCCTGCTACACCTTGGTGAGCAGTTTCCAAGATCTTAAGATATTCACTTTCATGGACACACAGTCTCAGGTAGCCATCTTTACCACGCTTATATAGATTATCACCAATGAGTGAGTAATCCTGGGCTTCTTGTTCTAAACTCCTTTTCCTAGCCAGAGTCATGTCTGGAGGGAATGTGTTTGTCCTCAGGAAGGATACTAGAGGTTCACTCCAATCTGGCACAATGGATACTTGATAGAGAGTGGCGTGTTCCACTGGTGGTTTAGTGCAACAGATTGGGCATTCCTTGCACAACTTTTGGACATCAGCTTCCATGGTTGGCCAATGTACTCCGAGTCTCTTTAGGGTCTGTAAAGTTCGTTGCTTTGAGTAGTGTTGCTCCAACGCACCTACATGTGCTAATTGCAACCATTTAGCGTACTCATCCTCTTCTACGCAACAAGCCAAGATCCCTTGATCTGTGTGCTTGTACATACTTCCTGCCATGATGTGGTACTTTTGGGCTTTTACAACTTCTCTATTCCGTGTGTTTACCACTGGATGATTAGGCCCGTATGTCAATACTGGCACCAATGGCTTAGCCCACTGCGGCACCACTTCCAAATTAAACAAGTAAGCATCAGGAAGGTCATCTGATACTCCTTGTGGGGCTTCTCCAGATGTGAGCCTAGAAAGATGATCTGCTCTTAAATGAGTCCTACCTTTTCTTACCACGACCTCAAAATCATATTCCATTAGCAAGAGAAACCATCTCACTAATCTTCCTGTATTGCAAGGCTTGTTTACGAGGTATAACAAAGCTTGATGATCCGTAAAAAATTTAAACTTATTTGCAAGCAAATAGTGCCTAAATTTCTTAACTGCATATACCATGCCTAATCCTTCTCGCTCTGTAGTGGTGTAATTCCGTTCAGCCGCATTCAATTGTGTCTACTGGCATAGGCAATTGGAAGATCCATATTACCTTCACCAGTAGGTTGTGCAAGCACACATCCAATGGCATAATTGGATGCATCCACGTGAACATGGAATGGCTTATTCCAATCTGGTGTGGTTAAGATTGGTGCTGAACATAATCTTCGTTTAAGCTCCTGGAAGGAATTCTCACATTCATCCGTCCACTCAAAGTTGGTCAGAAGTCCGTACATGGGCTTTGCAATGATAGCATACATGTGTATAAATCGTCGGTAATAGCCACAATGCCCCATGAAAGCTTGTACTTCCTTGACATTCTTTGGCCTAGGTAGCTCTGCTATGGCTCTCACTTTCTCTTCGTCAGTAGATATGCCATTCTTTGACACTATGTGCCCTAAAATCTTGCCTTGTCTGACCATGAAAACACATTTTTCGGGGTTTAGGCAGACTTGATATTCTCTACATTTGTCAAAGATTTGTCTGAGTTCAGGAATATGGGTTTGTCTAATGTTGGAATGAGCACAAAGATCATCAACGTAGACTTCTAAACTCTTCCTCAGGAACTCCTTAAACACATGGCACATCAGCCTCTGGAAGGTAGCTGGTGCATTGGTAAGCCCAAATGGCATTACTCTAAAAGCAAAAATGCCCCATTCTGTGGCAAAGGCAGTCTTATGCTGATCCTCTGGAGCTATGGCTACTTGATTGTAGCCCGAAAATCCATCAAGGAAGCTGTACACTTCCTTGCCTGCCACTCTTTCTAAGAGATGTTCTGTGATGGGAAGCGGATAGTTATCTCGAATCGTGGCTGCATTAACCTTTTTCAAGTTAATGCACACACGCAGCTTGCCATTCTTCTTGGGCACCACTACGATGGGGGATACCCATTCAGTGTGCTCAATTTCATAGATAAATCCAGCTTCAACCAGTCTATCTATCTCTTCTTTGATCTTGGCAGCGTAATTATCGTTATAAGTATAGGGCTTTTGCTTAGAGGGTTTTGCATCTGAGGTCATGGGGATAGTGTGTGAGCATATATCAGGGTCAACACCTTTCAAATCCTTGTAACTCCAAGCGAATACATCTATGTATTCTCTTAGCAAGGCAATTAATGCATGCTCTTCTTCTTCTGTTAGGTCATGGCCTATGTACGTGCATCTCTCCTCTCCTTCTTCTAGGGCCACTACTATTTTCTTGGTGGTTTCTTTGTTATCATAGGCCTCTCCTACTTGTGCCTCTCGTTTAGGCATTCTTATCATGACTCTCCTGTCGTCTATCTCATACTTCTTAAAATTTTCCGGGACCTCAAACAAAGATTCTTCCTCTTCTGGTGAGGCTTCTCTCTTCTTTCGTTTCTTTCCTTCTTCCTTCGGAGTCACATGTGTTGCTAATCTTACATCATTTGTAACCTTTCCATGCCTCTGGGGTTGAAGTTCTACTTCATGGAAATATTCTTCGTCTGATGCAAATGGTGGGTCCATAATGATTGACTCTAGGTCGGAGTCACTTGCATCCTCAAATGCATCAGGGCTAGGTTCGCATTCTTCTAGAACTGCCTCTCCCATGATTGGCTCTATGGAGAAGACTGAAATATCATAGCCATCCTCATCACAGTGGGGTGTCCATTGTTCTTCATTGATGGCTACGTCCATGGTTGCTAAAATTTCTGCCCAGCCATGGGGTTCAAATTCCTCATCAAGAAAGACTACAGGTGCATAGGCTGGGTCCTGAATGGGTCTATGAGTTTCGTTTGCACCTATTTCTCTGGCCTTTTCTCTCTTCTCCTCCTCTACTGCTACTTTGCACATCCATAAGTGGGTGTCTTCATGCATCCATGAGGATCCTGACCCTATGGAATGCACAGATTCTGTATCATCTTTGGCTCTATGGATGGGATTCCACTAGATAGGAGGTACATCTCTATGAGAGTAATCTTTGAGATTGACTTTGGTCGTAACCCCTAAGTGCTGCAGGTACAAAGAATTGGTTCCCCAATCCTGTACCACTTGCAACTGTCGCATAAATGGTCTTCCCAAAATCATCTCATAGGCATGATTTTTGCTGAAGTCACATATAGCAAAGCTATGCTCAAACTCAACACCACAAGTGGTGAGAGTTATTCCTTCTAGCAATCCTAAGGGTCTCTCTATGTGACCATCGGCCATCTGCAATTTCATCCTCATTGGCCTGAGTGCCGGCTTGCCCCAACGCTTCCATAGGGAGGTGGTAGCAATTGCAACTCCTACGCCTGAGTCCAAAATTGCCTTGGTGGTGTACTCCTGGTAGGTGATGGGAAGGTAGGTGTTCCCTTCTTCACCTTCACACATATCTCCTATCTTATCCAAGGGAATTTCTAGCACTGTCCTATGGGATCCTACCCGGGAACGAGGTTTTGCAACTTCAGTTACTTGACTGGCTACATATTTCCGCGCGTTTGGTCTATCCTCTGGCAGTTCTTCCAAAGTGAGATCGCGCTGCACCGTGGCGTTCTTTACTACCTCCGTGTTCCTAGGTAAGACTGAGTCCTCATTCCGTACCATGACCGTGGGTGCTCTCATACAAGTAGACTTAGCTTCCCATGGTCCTGTGAAGTGGGGTAATTCTTGTAGAGAGTTAGACTCAAAGTCTAGTCTCTCGTGAGGCTGAGTACTCTCATGTTCCCCGTAAATAGATGGGATGTCTTGTGGGAATTGGTCGTGTGCATCATCCACAAGTTCAAAGGGAGGGGCGACTTCACTTTCGTTATCCCATTTGTCTTCTTGAATCTCTCGTAGGAAGTCTGGTGCAAACCGATTCATAGAAGATGATGTGTCCGGCTCCGTAGAGTTAGGCACATAAGCAACCTGGGAAGGAGGGCTTATTCTATTGTTGGCTCTCTCCTCGTTCTCATAGATGGCTGGAGCACAAGCTTCCTGGGGAGGATTACTTATTCTATTACTCTTCCGAGCAGGCTCATACGCTCCCTGAGAAGGAATGTAGGCAACCTGTGGAGGTACGTAAGCTTTCGAGGGAGGCTCATCTGCCTTTTGGGGGGGAAGATAAACTTCTTGAGGAGGCACATGGGCTTCCTGAAGAGGCTGGCTTATCCGTTCCCTTGCCCTTTCCTTTCTTTGAGGGGCAGGTTCCTTTTCTGATTGTGCAATTAGCCTCTCTATTCTTTCTAGCTGTCCGTCAAAGTGTAACTGTGTCTTAGCTGAGCTAGAGATATTAAAGAGGCGGCTAGCTTCGAACATGGCTTGAGCCAATTCCACCATCTTAGCACAAATTTTAGTTCGTTCAAGCTCTAGCTCGGCTCTAGGGTAGCACTTTTCATGATCGGTTATGGTTGGCCCTTCTTGGATTCTGGCCTGATATGCTTTAAGCATCATATTAAGGTCCTCGGGAGTGGGATCTGCTAGGACTGATCCTACTCTAGGGGGTGGTGGGTTAGTGTGGGAGGGAGTTTGAGTCGTGAGTTCGGTTATTCTGGCTCTTGTTTCTCTTACGCTTTCCTCAAGTTCACTCATCTTTTTAGCCCATTGTCTTTTCATTATTTCCCGACTATCTTTCCAAGCTCTAGTCCTTTTCTTGGTTATGCTCTCAGTTTCGCTCGCCTCTGGGCCCTTTTCCTGGCTTGCCTCTTGGTTTTGATGCACTGCCTGAGCTCTAGTGACTACCTGTACTGGTGCAGTGGAAGTGACACTTCCTGAGGAATCTACAACCAACCCAATCACATTAATGGGAGTGATTTTTGGCATATTATTAGGATTTTTAGGGCAATCTCGTAAGAGATGCTCTTTTCCGCAATCTTGGCAAAAGCCTTGGATCGTCATTGACTGGGGTTGTGTGGGTGGAGGTAAGGGGCAATCACGAATGAGGTGATCTCCTTGGCATCTGTAGCATGGTCCTCTTGGGAATGGAGGTCTTACTTGCCTAGGTTGAGGCCTAGGGTTGGGGTTTGCATACATGACATTTGTGTAATCTGACTCCCAACTTATTTCATTTGGCTCTTCACTATAGTAGGACTCACCATGTTCAGGAGACTGCATGTAGTAGGCCTGGGGACTATCGACATGTGTAGAATCAAAGCTATGGTCACTGAGGTCATTTTCAGAGATCAAGGGTGTCACCGGGACTAAGGCTCTATTCATGTTCTCTTCTGCAGCAGTATACTTTACCGGGATCACATTGGCTGGAGCTGGGGGTTGTTGTGCTAGCACCGGTTGAGGTCTTTGTTGGTTTTGATATTGTGGTTGATAATTTTGTGGTGGCCTGCCATATGGCTGTGGAGGGTACTGGTTCTGGTATCTTCCCTGTGGTGGATAGGGTTGAGGATAGGGTTGCCTAACTGCCTGCTTGTTGTATGGGCAATCTTGTGCGGTGTGATTGGTGTATCTCCGTTCTATGGTGCAGTACTGGCTACTAGGGTTTACTTGGGGCTGAGCCATAATAGGGCAGACATTTGCCATATGGTCACCACCGCATGTATAGCACCTTTTCACAGGAGTAAACCTTGGGATTTGTTTGCTAGCTACACCTAATTTCTGAGCTACTTTCTCTGCAAGTTCCTCGATTGATGTGGATTGCGTGGTAGAGTGACTAGATGCGCTGTCTGAATCTTTGTAGATTTTGGAAAGCTCTAGTTCCTCCCCTAGGTTATCTTCAATGTCAATGCACATGCGTACACACTCTTCTATAGTCCTAGGGTCCTTCAGATACACATAGGATCTCAATTTCGTACTCAGCAATCCATCAAGGAATAAGGCTACTTGTTTTGCAGGTGTGGGCAGCTCCGAAACAGGGCACCTTTCAAGGTATTGTCTAAATCTTCTTCCTGCCAATCTTACAGTCTCTTGGGGAGTCTGTTTGAAGCTGTGAATCAATGAGGAGGTATTGTGTCTTATGCCACTCTTAGAGAACTCTACAATGAAGGCTTCTAGGAGTTGGTCTATACACCTGAATTGTCGCTCATCCAATGGCTGAAACCATGTAAGTGCTGTGTTCCTAAGGGTTAGATCGAAGGCATTGTACTGCGTGAATAGATCCTCCACTTGTTCAGCTCTCAAGACTTGCTTGAATTCCGCCACATGATCATAGGGATCTCCTGTGCCATCAAAGTAATTCTTCATGGACTTAACTAGCTGGGTCGGTCTCAGAGTTCTTGTGTGCTCTCTAGGTCTCGGCAGCGGAAATCCCTCCACATTTCTTTGGTTCCTGTGAGCTCTAAGCATCTCAGGTTCTACCCTATTCGTCTCCGTCCTCGTTCTTTCTTTGCCCACTGGGTTGGCAAAGCTTACTTCTGGTCTATCTCTACTTCTGTCTCTTTGCATTCCATGAGCTTGGGATGTTCCAGCCCCAGGGTGACCATATGATACATTTGACCTTGGTTGGGGGAAAATGAATTCACCCTTCCAAGTGTAAGCATGCCTATCATGTTCCGTAACCACAAAGATCCTTTCTGAAGTGTGATCTAAGTAGGTCACTCTGCCTGGGCTATCAGGATCCTTAAACTCATAGATCATGATATTTCCTATATCAGTTGGCTGATTAGATTTATACCTCCAAAAGGCTTCGTCAGTTTCTCGATTGAGGAGCAACTCTATGCTCTTGTTGTCTTAGGGAACCCATTCCGGTGTGATAATCCTAGTGAGAACCGATTTACCTCGAGGGGTTCTAGGTTCTACACCCATGTTTCCTTGTTCCAAGTCACCTAAGTCCGCCTCTGAGATTACATTCCCAAATTCATCTGTCCTGTCTGGGTGACTGGTGACTACGTATATGGTTCCTTCTTTGTCCAGGTATGCCCCATTTTCAAACTTGACTGCTGGGTGCTCTAGTCCTATGGATTGATCAGGATTCCTAATCTGTACCACAGTTCTTCCTAGGCCGTCCTCATAGATGCTAGCACCTAATCGGTTGGTCCTAAGGTATTCCAGCTGTGTTTTGTAAGGGCCTTCTACCCTGTACAAGTAAGGCACTCCTGAACTTCCCGTAGGTCTGTCCATGCCTTGAGACATCTCTGACTCACTGGTCTCAGAGCTAGGGTAGTACGAGTGGTGGCTCAACTGCTGGGTCCAAGACCTAGCAGTGTGGTTGACACTAGCCTCTGAAGATCTAAGGTTTTGTCTCTCCCTTACTAGATGTCGTCCTGATCTAAGGTTCATATGCCTATCTAAGTAGCCCAATTCTTTGCCCAGAGTACAACCTCGTTGCCGATCAATTGGTATCAGTCACTTGATCCTTTTTAGTTGTTTCTCGTGTTTAAGGTCTTGTCTGATATTACATCGTCAGGAATACTTGAATGTTCTTCGTACTTTCAGGTTGATCGTTCCACGTTAGGTCCTTTTCCTTTATGTTATCGACAGTACAGAGATTAGGTTTTTAGCTTGAACTTGAGTTTTTAGGTAGTCTTCAACTTGACACCTGCCTATCGTCGCCCTGACTTACTCCTACCTCTAGTCGTTCTTAGCCTAAGCTATGAATTGACAGAGGGGGTTAAAAGTTTCCAACCTTTTGTTGCCTGCTTGGTTGCCCTTGAGTGCCCAGGAAGTGTGTTCCCAAGCTTGCACTTACACTTGCTTCGAACGCCTTTCGATGCTCTCAATAGATCTGTAAGAGTTCCAAAGTTAGCTTATAGATTTAAATTCTAAAGACAGAACCAATGATTTTCATTCCTGTAGCACAAACACAAACTTGCATAGTGATTTTTAAGAAAACATTCCTAAAGACCCCTGACTTTGATCCCCCTGGGTATGGTCAACTTCAAAATACACTATCTGAAAATCAACGCATTATCTTTATAAAAAACAGTTGAGGGCGTGTAGTGTATGCCACGAGCTTTCCAACAAGCCCTAGAGCTCAAAAAATTGATCTCGTATGAAGAAGCTATGACTGTTCAGGGTTTAGGGGGTTAAATCAAGATTCAATCTGGCCGACAGATCCTAGGATTTTCTCCAAATCACAAGTGTAGGAACCTCACAAAATGCTAATGGATTGCCAAAAATGCCACAAAATTTTTCCCAACTTGAAATAAAAATCCCTAATTTTTTGGCCGAAAGGCCTGTCAATCGCGATCGATAGGTCTGTCAATCGCGATTGACAGAGGTGTCCGTCGGGGCTGTCAGTCGCGATCGACAGTGTCAATCGCGATCGACAGAGTCGATCGTGGCTGTCAATCGCGATTGACGGTATCAATCGCGATCGACATGTTTTCCGGATTTTTCGCCGAGATTTCAGTCAATCGGGGATCTATCAGTCGCGATGGACACGTGGCTACGCGCAAAAGTCAATCAATCGTGGAATTTCAGTCAATCGCGATCGACGGTGTCAATCGCGATTGACAGAGGTGTCGGTCGTGGCTGTCAGTCGCGATTGACGGTATCAATCGCGATTGACAGGGTCCTACGTGGCAGTCAGTCGATCGTGGAGGTCTGTCGATCGCGATTGACAGGGTCTGTCGGTCGCGATTGGCAGAGTCTGTCGGTCGCGATTGACAGAGTCTGTCGGTTGCGATTGACAGAAAACCCCGGAATTTTTCTACTGTTTTTAATGTTTTAGGATGTGCTCCTTGTGCTTGTTCTAGTGGTGCACTCAACCAAAAATTTCTGTCAGTCGCGATCGACAGAAGCCTGCGACCGCGAGTCAGTTTCGTCGAGTTTCGTACCTGCGCAGGAAGCTGGGGATGGTGATTCGGCAAGAACCTGCAATGAAAGAAACATGCAAAATCCGCACACACAATATCGCTCTCTCGCTCTCTCTCACACGTGAAATGAGGGAAATGAGGTGGAGAAGGTGATATGATCAAAAAACAGAAATTTTCGCGATGATGGAGATGGAGGTGGGAGATGGTGATGTTGATGATGGTGATGAGGATGGTGAAGAAAGTAAAAGAAAATCGATGAGAGTGAAGAAAATACCTACAACTCCAACGCGTCAACTCTACGTCTTACCATCACACGCTCGTCCTCAAAGCTCGATCCCCGGCAACGGCGCCAAAATTTGGTGTAGCTCAGTGTTGAGTAGCACCTCCTTTAATGTCAATCCGGGAAGACGTGAGGATGGTATGAAGACCTCGAGCAAGTGGCGGCACAAATGCGTGAGTGAGAAGCACACTAGCATGCACACACATACACACACACGCGCACACACAGCAAGACAAAGAGGGAGAATCAATGGAGTTCTTAGATTACTTTCAAAAGCTCTTACAAGTTTTGTTTCAATTACAATCTAACCTCAAAAATGAGCTCTCTAGCTCTTTTTATAGTTTTTGGCTAAGTTTTGGCCCTGTCCAGACCTAGTGTCCGGCCTAGTTAAAAATTAGGTTCCAGGGCTTATTTGAGGGCTCAAACGATATCTAAAAAATACGAAAATTGGCAGGTAGATACTTCTAAAGCTCCTCAAGCTCAAGGACTCCTTGGCTTGCACAAAATGGAGCTACAAAAAGATGAATTGGTATTTACAATGGTGTTTAGTGATGAAAATCACTTTGAATGGGTGTAAAGGATTTGAAAATTTAAAGGTTGCCTTAGTGCTAGATCTGCATGAGTGCTCGTACTTGCTTCTTCATGAGGAAAATTACTGGCCTATTTGCCAGATCTTCGTTGACTCCCTTGTCTGCTGCTAACAAGCAGCTTGGTGGAAAGGGGAAATAGGGGTTACCGTGGGTCGGGGAGGTGAGACTGGGGAGAAGGTTAATGGCGGTGGGAATGGGAAAAGGGGTCTTGGAGTTGTGGGGAAAGATGGAAAAGATGGATGGAGGAATGGGTTGGATAGAAAGGTGGGTGTATGAGGGGGTAGACTAGGTCTAGTGGGTGCGGGAATTGTGGGGTTAGTGGTCGTAAAGACGATTTCTGCTACGTCGCTGGCGGATGAAGATGTTGGTCTGGGGGAAGGAGGGTGAAGAGGGGAGGCTGGAGGGATGGGCGGTGATGGAGGAGCGGTTGGGGTGGGCGGTACTTCAGTGACTACTGAGGTCTGTACAGCTGTAGCGCGGGGTGGGGAATCTACAAGGATGGTTTCTACTGCCAACGAACTTTCGGGGACGAGGCGTGCCTCCCTGGCTTGTTCTGAAGACTGTGCTCTTGTTGGTACACGAATGTATTCGCCGGGTTTTGAAAGTAGTCGTACTCTGCGGGGGTCAAACTGTGGTAGTGGCTTTCTTTGCAAGTACCTGAGCGCTTCGTTGGAGCCTACTGATTTTACTAACTCGCGGAATCCTTTGATGTATGCGTCTTCGAATCCGCATGTGACAAGTTCTTGTTCTATTATTGTTTGACTCTCTTCCTCTGTCAGCTTTTTGCGTGCCCAAACCTTTTCCATAGTTCTATACAGCTTCTTAATAGCCAGTGTGTAAGCGGCTGCTTCGTAAGTTTCATCTTCATGGGTACTTGTATCACCATGTGTGTCTGTTTGTTGGCCTTGGCCATCTGTTTGTTCATGCTCTTGGGATTCGATAGTGCCCTGGCTAGCTTCGTCGTCTCCTTCGTCGTCATCAATTGCTGTTCTTTCATCATCAGAGCTGGACACGATCTGTCCTTGTGGCTGATCCCTGGGTGTGGTAGGGTAGCTAGGCCTTTCAAATTCTTGAGAAAACAATTGTCCTTCTGAAAACTGGAACTCATTGGAGAATGCATCAGGCATCTCAAAATCAAAACTTTGGTCCAGTGGCTCTGCTTGTCCTGCTTCTAAATGGGGTATTGGAAAAGAGAAAGCTTCTGCACCAATAGTGGTGGGAAGTTCAGCTACTGTGGTGATAGGTTCTGTGGTTGTGGCTGCTTGAGGTGCAACAGTACTGGTGGTGCCCTCCGACGTAACTAGTCTTGATAACCGTATACGAATTGGTGGTACCGTGGGAGTGGCTGCTGTTGGTGACTGCTCTGGAGATGGTTGTGGCGAGGGTGATTCTGGGACTTGTAGGCACGGGATAGTACCTCTCATCCGCTTTCCGGCTCTGCCTTTGCTAGACTTTCTAGCCTTCCTAGTGGTGCCTTTAAATGCTTTCAGTTCCTCACTGGTCATGGCACGCTCAATTGGTAAGTCATACACCAAGCATATATATATAATCCTTGTAAGAGCACAACATCCATTGATGACTTTCTTTCGTTCCCATCTATGTTGTGCCAAATAGAGCTGATCAATTATCCAGCTAGCTAGATCAACCGTTTGAGGTCTAGTACATGCTAAGTATAAACCAAACTAGATTCTTTTGTGGGGCATGGTAAAACGATCCTGAGCTGGGAAAGCAAAGTGCTGCATGCACATCCGTAATGGCTTAGAGAGCTCAGGTGTTATAGCAGAAATATCCTCCCACTTAGTTACGTCACCACGTTTCATCTGCTCTGGGACTAGCCGTTCTCTCTCCGTCGGAGTGTGTGTTCCATGTATTTTCAGAGCTGCGCGAATTAAATCTTTAGACAAATAAAACCTTCTGAATGGAGGGTCATTTACCAAGGATGGTAACATGAATGTTCCGGGTAGATCCTTGTTCTCTGAAGCTGTCAAGGTGGTTACTAGGTAAAAGCATCTGTAAAAATCGGGTTTAGGCAAAGGGTCACTAAAATATTCTGTAAATCCCGCTCGTGCCCAAACGTGCATTAAATCTTGTGTATTCTATAGTCCTTCAAATTCTCTTGAAAAGAACTGGTACTTGGTCCATGTGCGAAGATCAAATGCCAAATTGGCCTCAAATATGAAATCAGCGTCGGCTAATGGTCCTACTAGGCCTTGAAACCAATGAGAATTACGATGAATCTTCTCAGTATATCCTCTAGGAGGATCATCGATTGGCATGGATCCTGGAAAACCTTGAAACTCTGGTGGTTGCATCGTAGGATAAGATTCTGCGAGTAATTCTCCAATATTGGCCATTGGTGTGCTTGGGCCAGCTTCTGATGGTCCTGCTTCGGTTTGCATGATGACTGACGAGCTAATGGAAAAGATCTGCTACAAAAGATTAACACATTAGTATGGAAATTAATTATGATCCCATTAAGGTGAGACCGCAATCCTTTTCCATAACCGATGTGTAACCCGTGTAGCCAAGTGTCGTGAAGTGATTGATGCAATGATCTTTTTGCAGAGCTAATGCAGGTCTCTAGACACCTACATGGTTCAGATTATGCCTACAATTCTTGATGAGCTTTTATTATGCATGATGTGGGGTTTGGGTGTATGAATTTATACAAGGTTTGGTTGAAGGTGAATTAGTACAAGGGTGGAGTTTAAACGGGGTGGGAGAATTGTTAGATAAGATGGTACAAGAAGACGTCTGGATACGTTTCGGTATCCATTTCCTAAGAGTCTTTGAGTGGGTGGTGTGTTTCTGCTGAGGGACAAAAAGTGGTATCGGGTTTGGTGGTATTGAAGGATGGAAAGATTTCTGAGGGGTATATATTACATGGCTAGAGGGTTGGGCTATAATACATTGTTTGGGTACCCAAATCTGCATGGGTGTGGGTCGATTGATAAGATACTTCTTGGCGATCCAAATCTGCCGAGTATTTGTACTTGGGGAAGAAGATCGAGGGGACTTTGGATGCTGACTCTGCTTCTGTTGAAACTTTGTCCTGCTCTCGTCTGCAGTGTTGCCAATAGCCTGTGGTTGCTGTCCTTTTGGCACCCATATTTGTTTCGTGCCACTTGTTCCGTGATGTTGATACTTCTGCTTTCTTTTCCTTGCCTGGTGGTGTTGTCGGTCTGGGTTCCTCTGTTGTGGTTGACTCGTTCGTGGTTGGGTTTGAGAGGTCCATTGGACGCTCTTCTTTGGAAAAGAAGGGAGATCCAACACTTGCGTGACCTGCCCATTAGGAAGTGATTCATTATTTATCTTTAATCTAGGCCAGTCCGCAGCAAGTTTGGAAGGATGAGCACCGCAGGGTATTGTGCTCATTTGGCCGCTGATGCAACCCACCTGACCGCTGATTGTGTTCATCTACCCTAGCGGTTGGGTAGCTGCCCCTTCTAGTTTGCAGGAAGCCCCAGGGAAGATCTCCTGTCGTCTTTCTGATTGACAACTCTCCATAGCTAAGCCCGAGTGGGTTGGTGTAGACGTAACGTGACTGATCTGACCCGAGATCTTCCGGTCTTCCATCGCATGTATTTCATAGGGTCTAGGGTTACAAACCTCAATCGGAATGCAATTAGGGAAGTCAAGCGGTATCACTCGCTTCTGTTCTAAGGTTCCAATCTGTAAGGAGCCTTGTCTAAGATTTAGGTCCACTGAGTGATCGTATAGCCAATCTTGGCCAAGGATTAGGGGTTCTATCAGGTCGTCATCATGGCACACTAGTAGCTTCGCTGTCATGGTCACATCCTTAATGAGGATAGGAATGTCCACCTCACCCATGCAAGGGGTTTCCATGCCTCCTAGCCCTACGAGGTATGCTTCAATTGGCCGCATTTCTATTCCTGAATCCTTATAGTGGGACCATCTAATCGCACTAGTCGCAGCACCTGAGTCAATTAAAGCCTTGAGCTCTTGGCAAGGGTTGTCGTGCTCTAACCTGACTGTAATGAATGGTCTCCTGTCCACTATACTAGGATGAGTGTTTGACTTTTCTTGACACATGGCCATGGGGTATCTGGGTGTAGTTTCCAGATGGTTATAATGTTCTCTCCCTAGTCCTTGTCTTCTTAACTTCATGCGTTTAATGCGTTCTATTGCTTCTGCCTGAGCTTCCGCTCGTATTCTATTTTCTTCCTCCTTACGCTTCTTTGCCAACGTGAGTCGTCTAAGCATATCCTCAATAAGAGGTTCCTGATATAGCTTGACTCTACAACCACTAATATAATTAGGCATTATATCTCCTTCTAAAGTGGCTAATTGTACTGCTCCACTTGTTGAGAGTCTATTAATGATCATAGGTCCATAACCTTGCTTTTCTAACTTACGTGCGTGTTGCTTTAGCGTATATACTAGAACTAAATCTCCTTCTTTTAGGCCTTTATCTTTCACATGTGCATCAAAATATGCTTTCTATCGCTTCTTCGCTGCATATATTCCTGCTGCTGCCTTTAGCCTGGTTTCTCCTAATCGTTCCAAGTCCATTATTCTTGCTGATAATTCATGGCCGGTCCACTGATGTTCTTTTGCAACCTTAAGGGTCGGTATCAAGAAGTCCAAAGGAAGCACTGCATTCTGACCAAAAACCATCTGAAAGGGAGTTGCATTGAGTACGGTCTTGTAGGCCACTCGATATGCCCAAATAGCGTGGTGTAACTGTTTGTCCCAATCTGAACGTTTGTTGTTCATGAGTTTCGTCAGTACGTTACAAAGGATCTTATTAGTGCTTTCAGCCTGACCATTGGCCTGAGGATGATATGGTGCAGATTTCTTGTGAATCACCATAAAATCCTGTAACAAATATTCAATGACTTGGTTTAGAAAGTGAGTGCCTCGATCGCTCACTAACTCTATAGGCAATCCATATCTTGTAAAGACATTTTCAAATAAGAATTTTGCAGTTGTGTGTGCATCATTCTTTTTTGTGGCTTTTGCCTCTACCCATTTCGTAAGATAATATGTCGCAACAATAATGTATTCCGCATGTGTACCTTTTGCAGGGGGGTTAATGGGTCCTACAAAGTCTATACCCCACTTAGAAAATGCACGTCCGCCCATCATGGGCTTCAATGGCATTTCCTCTCTGCGAGTAGGAAACTGAGTTCTTTGGCACACATCACATCTCTTTACATAGGTATGAGCATCCATGTGAAGAGTGGGCCACCATAATCCTGCAAAGAGGATGGCTTTGATTATCCTATCGGGTCCAAAATGACCTCCTGCAACACCTTGGTGTGCAGTCTCTAGTATGCTCAGATAATCGCTCTCATGAACACATTGTCTTAGATATCCATCTCGTCCTCTTTTGTATAGATTATCGCCAATAAGTGAATAGTCTTGAGCTTCCTACTCTAGACTGCGTTGTCGTGCTAAGGTCATCCCTTGAGGGAATGTCTTCGTCCTCAAGTATGTCACTAATTGTTCACTCCAGTCTGGTGTGAGAGACACGTGATATAGTGTAGCATGCTCTACTGGTGGTCTTTCACAACAAACATGGCATTCTTTACACAATTTGTAGACATCTGCTTCCATCGTAGGCCAATATACTCCTAATCTATGCAGAGTCTGTAATGTTCGATGTTTTGAATGATGTTGCTTTAATGCACCTATGTGTGCTAATTGCAACCAATTCGCATGTTCTGATTCATCTACACAACAAGCAAGAATCTTTTGATTATCCTGTTTATATATGCTTCCTGCCATTATTTGGTATCTCTGAGACTTGGTAATCTCTCCCTCTTTGATCTTTATCCTAGAAGTCTTGGGTCCGTATGTCAGAATAGGGACTATAGGTTTAGCCCATTCTGGTGCTATCTCCAGATTAAACAAGTATGCATCTGGTAGATCATCCGCTACTCCTTGAGGAGCTTCTCCTGAGGTTAATCTTGAAAGGTGGTCAGCTCTAAGATGTGTCTTTCCTTTCCTGACTACTACTTCAAAATCATATTCCATGAGTAATAGAAACCATCGTATTAGTCGTCCTGTGTGACATGGCTTGTTGACTAAGTACAATAGGGCTTGATGATCTGTAAAGAACTTGAATTTGTTGGCCAACAAGTAGTGCCTAAACTTCTTTACTGCGTAGATCATCCCTAATCCTTCTCGTTCCGTCGTGGTGTAATTTCTTTCTGCTGCGTTCAATTGTCTACTAGCGTAAGCTATGGGGAGATCTATGTTACCTTCATTCGTGGGTTGTGCTAACACGCATCCTATGGCGTAGTTGGATGCATCCACATGTACATGGAATGGCTTACTCCAATCCGGGGTTGTCAATATAGGTGCTGAGCACAAGCATCGTTTAAGTTCATTGAATGAATTTTCACATTCATCTATCCATTCAAAGTTGGTTAAAAGAGAGTACAAAGGCTTGGCTATGATTGCATACATGTGTATGAATCTCCTATAATAACCGCAATGGCCTATAAATGCTTGTACCTCTTTCACATTAGTTGGCCTAGGTAATTCCGCAATTACCTTCACCTTTTCTTCATCCGTAGAGATTCCATTTTTTGACACAATGTGTCCTAGAATTTTGCCTTGTCTGACCATGAAAACGTATTTTTCTGGGTTCAAACAAACCTGATATTCGCGACATTTGTCAAATATTTGTCTTAACTCCGGGATATGCGTCTGCCTGATATTAGAATGAGCACATAAGTCATCGACATAAACTTCCAAACTCTTGCGTAAGAATTCCTTGAAAACATGACACATGAGTCGTTGGAAAGTGGCGGGTGCATTTGTTAAGCCAAATGGCATTACCCGAAATGCAAATATGCCCCATTCAGTGGCAAATGCCGTCTTGTGTTGGTCCTCTGGAGCAATGGCTACTTGATTATAGCCTGAAAAACCATCAAGGAAGCTGTAAACTTCCTTGCCCGCAACTCTTTCCAATAGATGTTCCGTGATAGGAAGAGGATAGCTGTCTCTAATTGTGGCGGCGTTAACTTTTTTAAGGTTAATACACACACTCAATTTTCCATTCTTCTTGGGCACAACCACAATGGGTGATACCCATTCGGTATGCTCAATTTTGTAAATGAATCTTGCTTCTATCAAGCGATCTATCTCCTCTTTAATCTTTGCAGCGTAGTTATCATTATACGTGTACGGTTTCTGTTTTGTCGGTTTTGCATCTAGAGTCATAGGGATTCTATGAGAACATATATCTGGATCTACTCCTTTCAAATCTTTGTAGCTCCAAGCAAAAACATCTCTATATTCGCGCAATAGGGCAACTAATTCTTCTTCTTCTTCCTTCGTCAAATCATGCCCTATGTATGTACATTTTTCTTCTTCTCCTTCTATGGCAACTATTATTTTCTTGGTTTTCTCTCGGTTATCATATACTTGTCCGTCATTCGCCTTTCTATTAGGCATTCGTACCATGATTCTTCTATCTTCGATTTCATATTTCTTGAAGTTCTCGGGTACTTCAAATAAAGATTCTTCTTTTTCTGACATGGTTGCTTTGTTCTTTCTTTTATTGCCTTCACTCTTGTTAGTCACTTCCGTGGCTAACCTCACCTCATTCGTAATTTCCTCGTGACTCTGAGGGTGAGTCTCTACTTCGAAAAAATATTCTTCTTCTGATGCAAAGGGTGGGTCCATGATAATTGATTCTAAATCGAAATCACTCGCATCCTCAAATGCATCAGTGTTAGGTTCACACTCTTCTAAAATTGCATCGCACATGATTGGCTCTATCGTGAAAACTGAAATGTCATAGCCATCCTCGTCACAGTGGGGTGTCCATTGTTCCTCATTGATGGCTACATCCATGGTTGCTAGGATTTCTGCCCAACCATGGGGTTCAAACTCTTCGTCTGGAAATACTACCGGTGCATAAGCTGGGTCTTGAAGGGTTCTTGGATGTTGTTCTGCACCTAAGGTCCTGGCTTCTAACCTTTCTTCTTCTTGTTTTGCTACTTTACACATCCATAAATGAGTATCCTCATGCAACCAAGAAGGATCTGATTCTAATGAGTGCACGGATTCCGTCTCTACTGGTGTCTTATGGATGGTATTCCATTGTATTGGGGGTACATCTCTATGTGAATAGTCTTTAAGATTGACTTTGGTAGTCACTCCTAAATGTTGCAAGTACAAAGAATTAGTTCCCCAATCTTGTACAATTTGCAACTAACGCATGAATGGTCGTCCCAATATCATCTCATAAGCATGGTTTTTTGCAAAGTCACAAATGGCGAAAGTATGCTCAAATTCTACACAAGTGGTGAGAGATATGCCTTCTAGTAAGCCTAATGGTTTTTCTATGTGTCCATCAGCCATTTGTAGCTTCATCCTGGTGGGTCTTAATGCTGGCTTACCCCAATGTTTCCATAAAGCGGTGGTAGCTATGGCTACTCCGGCTCCTGAATCTAAGATGGCTTTCGTGGTGTAGCCCTGATAGGTTATCGGAAGATAAGTGTTACCTTCCTCTCCTTCGCTTACATCTCCAATCTTTTCTACGGGTATCTCTGGTACCTTATTTTGTGATCCTATTTGTGAGGGAGTAGTAGCAAGCTCGGGGAATTGATTTGCTACATGTTTCCACAATTCTGGTTTTACCTTCAATAACTCCTCCAGAGTAAGGTTACATTGTACTTTGGTATTCTTGATCACTTCCGTGTTTCTAGGGATTACTGATTCTTCATTCCTCACTATTATCGTGGGTGCTCTCATACTAATAGACTTTACTTCCCAAGGTCCTGTGAACTGAGGTAATTCTTGTAAAGAACTAGATTCAAATCCTGTGTGTTCACTCAGTTGTTCTTCCTCTACATCATCGTAAATAGAGGGGATGTCTTGGGGAAATTGTTCCTGCAAGTAATCTATTTCTTGAATAGGAGGATGGGTTCCTTGTTCTTTTCTCCATTTCTCTTCTTGGATCTCTCTCAAAAATTTATGTGAATATTTATGTATGGAAGACAAATTGTCTTGACTTTCTGTATTGGGTACTTGAGACAGGGATGGTGCATTCCTTTCCTGTGTCTCTGAGACAATAGGGTTCCTATGCTGATCCTTTTTCTCTTTGCTTTCAATCAAATATTCTAGCCTCTCCATTAGTCCTTGAAAATGTAATTCCGGTTTTGCCATGTTATTCCAATTAAGATATCTAGAGGCTTCGAACAAAGCTTGTGCTAGTTCTACCATCTTCATGCAAAGTTTAGTTCTCTCAATTTCTAGATCAGCTCGAGGGTAGTTTTTGCTCATTTCAGCTACCTGAGGTCCCTCTTTTAATCTGGCCTGATATGCACGAAACATCATGTCTAGATTTTCTGGTATGGGTTCCGCTAAAACTGATCCTGATTTCTGAGCTGGATTCTCTTGATTCAATTCCTGGGAAGTCAATTCTAGGATTTTGGCTCTAGATTCCTTCAAACTTCCTTCCAACTCAGTTATCTTTTTACTCCATTTTCTCTTAATTCTTTCTCTAGAATCTTTCCAAGATTTTGTCTTTTTACTGCTAGATTTTGCAACTTCACTGGTTCCGGCTACTTTCTCTTGATTAAGCTGTTGGTTCTGTAAGAGCGCCTGGGCCCTTGTGATAGCTTGGATAGGCACGTATGTAGGGTTGGATCCGTCTGCGTTATTTACAATACCTATCACATTGATCGGTGTCACATTCGAAGCGTTAACTGGATTTTTAGGACAATCTTTGATTATGTGCTCTTTGCCACAATCAGCACAAAAGCCTTGGATGTTATAGTACTGTGATTGTCCTGCTATCGGGGGATGTGGACAATCCTTTATGAAATGATCTCCTTGGCACCTAAAGCATGGTCCTCTAGGGCCCTGTGGTCTCTATTGTCTTAATTGGGGCCGTGGATTTGGGTTTGTGTACATCACATTAGCATAGTCTGGCTCCCAACTAGGTTCCACTGGTGGACTATCATAATGATATGTCTCCACGTGTTCTGGTGACTCTGTGTAATATGCGGGTGGACTATCTACATGCGTAGAGTCAAAACTGTTTGAGTGTGGGTCACTCTCTGTGATCAAAGGTGAAGAAGGCACTAAGGCCCTACTTAGATTCTCTTCTACAGCAGCGTATTTGACTGAGATGACATTTGCTGGTGGGGGTGACTGCTGAGCTAAGACAGGTTGAGGTCTCTGTTGAGCCTGGTATGGGTAGTTCTGAGGAGGCCTATAGTAATAAGGCTGAGCATTGTATTGGCCTTGATACCTACCTGGCTGTGTGTATGCTTGCGGGTAGTTCTGTCTCACGGTTTGTTTGTTGTATGGGCAGTCTTGAGCCGTATGATTCGTGTATCTTCTTTCAATCGTATAGTATTGGCCACTAGGGTTGGCTTGTGGTTGTGGTGCATTGGGGCACACATTTGCCAAATGATTTCCACCACAGGTGTAACAATGCTTGTTTGTTAGCACCCTAGGTTTACTAGAAACTCCTAATTTCTGGGCCACTTTTTCTGCTAGGTCTTCTATCGAGCTAGACAATTTTGTGGATGCTAGAGATGAACAGTCTGAGTCCTTATAGACCTTTGAGAGTTCCAACTCGTCTCCTAAATTGTCCTCAATGTCTATACAAATTCTTACACATTGCTCTAGCGTTCTGGGTTCTTTTAGGTACACGTAGGAGCGCAGTTTAGAGCTCAACAAGCCATCTAGAAACAATGACACTTGCTTAGCTTGTGAGGGTAGCTCTTGCATTGGACATCGTTCAACGTATTGTCTAAACCTACGTCCTGCCAGTCTGACTGTTTCTTGAGGGGTCTGTTTAAAGCTATGAATCAACGAAGACGTGTCATGTCTAATCCCACTTTTAGAGAATTCAGTGATGAATGACTCTAAAAAGTGATGGATGTCCCTAAATTGCCTTTGTTGCAAAGGTTGGAACCAACTTAAAGCGGTATTCTTTAACGTTAGCCCAAATGCATTATATTGTGTGAACATGTCTTCAACTTGTTCGGCTCTTAGTACTTGCTTGAATTCTGCGACGTGGTCATAGGGATCTCCTATCCCATCAAAGTAATTTTTCATGGATTTCACTAATTGAGTGGGTCTCAGTATTCTTGCGTGTTCACGTGGGCTAGGTAGAGGAAAATCATCTCTACCACCTGGTATTCCATGATCTCTTTGTCTATCTACTCTATTAGTGTCCGTGGTTGTTCTATCTCTCCCTATGGGATGAGTGAAGCTTACTTCGGGTCTTTCTTTATTTTTCTCTCTTTGATTTCCATGGGCTGATGATGTTCCTACCCCTTGTTGACTTGTATTCATGTTCGTCCTAGATGGAGGGAATACCAATTCACCTCTCCATGTGTATGTGTTTTTAGCGTGGTCAGGCACCACAAAGACTCTTTCTGAAGTCTCATCCAGGTATACAACCTTTCCAGGTGTATCCGGGTCCTTGAACTCGTATATAGTGATGATACCTACCTCACTAAGTAGTTCTGTCTTGTATCTCCAAAAGGCTTCATCAGTTTCTTTATTTACAAACAACTCTATGCTTCTGTTATCCTGAGGGATCCATTCTGGGATTAGCACTCGTGTCAGTACAGATTTCCCTCTAGGTGTTCTAGGCTCTTCTAATGGTTCTTTTCCTTGAGATTTTGCTTCCGTCTCTGGTTGAATCACGCCAAACTCGTTGGTATTGTTTGGCTGCGTACTTAAGATGTACATCGTTCCTTCCTTGTCTATGTATACGTCTCTCTCGAATTTCACCACTGGATGTTCCAATCCAATGGGTTGATCGAGGTTGTGCATTTGCACCACTTTCCTTCGCAAACCATCCTCATAGATGCGAGCACCTAATCGGTTGGTTTGGAGAAACTCTAGTTGAGTCCTATAGGGTCCTTCTGGTTCTTCTAAATAGGCTACATTAGACCATCCTTCTGGTCTTTCCGTGCTAAATGCCATTTCTGAATCACTAGTATCTGAGCTCTCGTAGGGGTAACTAGTGTTCAATTGTTGAGCCCACGATCTTGCAGTAGTTCTTACACTTGCCTCTGATGATCTAAGGCTTCGTCGGTCTGACTTACCTATATGTTTGCCCGATCTAAGGTTCATTAATTTTCTTCCTTGCACACTCAGTACACGCTCAGATCGTCAATGATTCTTTGTTATTACTGTCTTGATTCTTTTTAGATTTCTTTAGATTCTTGTCTTAATGTATGCGTCAGGAATTCGACTTTCCGTGGTACTTTGAGTTCTCGTTCAATCAAACTTATGTTCTTTCCTTTAGGTTTTCGTGTCACACACCTTTACTTTAGTCTTGAACTTGATAAATTTAATTCTCTTGAACTTGAGGCATTTCTATCGTCTTTAATCCACAATGCTAACGTTTACCCTAAGCTAAGAATTGACTGAGGGGGTTGAGTAATCTTCCAACCTCGAGTCAGCCTTTCTGGTTGCTCTGATGCCCAAGAAGCCGCGCTTCCCAAGCTTTATGCCCTTTCTGCCTTGCTTTGGTTGCCTTTGATTGCCCTTGCTAGACCTGGAAAAATCCAATATTAGACCAATTCACAGTTGGATGATCAAGCACTTGAGCATATACACCTTTTAAGTCCCTTCCCTTTTGCCCAACTTTTCAATGTTTGCCCCCTGGCTTTCTAGTCCCAAACTAGGTCAACCTCAGAATAGATTATCTAAAAATAGACGTATCATTTAAGAAAAGAACAGTTGAGGTCACGTAGTACTTGTAAAGAGCTTTCTAATGAGCTATTAAGCTCAAAAAACGGACTTCGGATGAAAAAGTTATGACCGTTCAGGCCCTGGGGGGTAAAAACTGACAAACCGATGTTTCTCCAAATATGAGCTAAGGGGTCTCCTATGAGTCTAATCACCCAAAAATTTCCCAAAAAAAGCCCCAAAATTGGCCAAAAAATGAAACCCTAAAATTTGCGATGGGGGTGCACAATCGCGATGGTCTGAGATGATCGCGATGGTCTGGGACCGTCGCGATGGCGTGAGGGTGAACCGTCGCGATGGCGTAAAAGTGGACAATCGCGATGGCGTGAAAGTGGACAATCGCGATGGCTCGAAAGTGGACAATCGCGATGGCGTCAGTCAACGGTCAACGTGAACAATCGCGATGGTCCAAAAGTGAACCGTCGCGATGGTCACAGATGCGATGGCTTGAGCCAATCGCGATGGTCTGGGCGCGATGGCGTGAGCCAATCGCGATGGTCCAAAATTTGAGTTGTCGCGATGGTGTAAGGGTGTCGTCGCGATGGCGTGAGGTGCGAACCGTCGCGATGGTCTAGCTTGCCACGTGGCACCGTCGGCACGATGGCGTGAGCCAATCGCGATGGTGTGGGGTCAACCGAACAGTCGCGATGGTCCGCGAACCGTCGCGATGGTCCAAATGAACCGTCGCGATGGCGTGAGACCGTCGCGATGGTCCGGCCGAGCCGTCGCGATGGCGTGATGGTGTGACACAATCGCGATGGTCTGAGACCGTCGTGATGGTCCACCAAACTGAGAATTTCTGAAATGCGTCTGTGGATTCGTAGATGCACAAGGGTCGCCTACACGCCTGTGTGGTCGCTTACCAAAAATTCCGCACCTCGCAGACCATCGCGATGGTCTGACACAGACAGAAATCTCTGACAAAAAGTGAAGTTTTTACCTTTTCCAAGCTTTCCTGATGCACTGGAGCACTGTACCTGCAAGAAAACTCAAGAAAACCAAAGTACACACAAGCACAAAAGCTCTCTCTCACTCTCTCGCATGCACAAATGAGGGGAAATGAGGAGAATGGGTGGATATGGTGAATTTTCAGATTTTTTTGGAGATGAAGATGATGATGCGGTGATGAAGATGGAGTGTGGGGGAGGTGAAAAACAACAAAAACTAAGTAAAAACAACAACAAAAACTGAATTTTTTACCTTCCAACGCCACTTCTTGCTATACTCTTACCATCACACATTCGTCCTAGACTCGATCCTCGGCAACGGCGCCAAATTTGGTGTTGCTCTAGCACAATCGTGAGAACCACATTAAGAAGCTCCACCTCCTTAATGTCAATCCGCGGAAGAGATAGGAGTGATATGAAGATCGTGACTGTGGGATGAAGTGAGAGTGAAGGTGAGAAGCATAGAAATGCACACACACATACACACACACTACGAAGAGACAAGCAAGACACAATGGAAGGTGAGAAATCAACTCTATTACTCAAGGATACTCTTACAAGCTCAAAAATAGCTCTAAGCTCACACTAGCTAATACTAACCAACCTCAAAAATGAGCTCTCTAGCTCTTTTTATAGTTTCTAGACTAGTTTTGACTGGTTTCACATCTAGTGACCGGCATAGTTAAAAATTAGGTCCTAGATGCTATTTGGAAGGGTAAACGGTGTCTACAAATAACGAAAATTGATACGCTTGTTCTACCTAAGCTCCTCAAGCTCGAGGACTCATCGGCTTGCACAAAATGGAGCTATGGATTACAAAATGGGGTTTTCTATGTTACATATGTTACAATAGTGATGAAAATCACTGTTGGAGGTTTTTGAAAAGTATTTTTAGAACATGATTCTTTGAAAAAAGATTCCACTAGCTTCCTGCTCCGTCCTTACATGCTTCCGCGTCGTCTGTGCCTCTGGCTGCTTCCAACAACGCGAGAGCAAGAGAACGAGAGAGAGAGAGAGAGAGAGAGAGAGAGAGAGAGAGAGAGAGAGAGAGAGAGAGAACGAGAGAGAGAGAGAGACATGCATCGTTGAAGCCAGGTATGCGCACACACACACACTTACACACACATACATATGCATACACACACACATATACACTTAGACACACACACACATGCACATAGACACACACACACACATACACACACAAATACACACACATATACACACATACACACATAATGTTGCATACACACACATATACATGCATACACACACGCATATACATGCACACACATATATGCATACACAGACATATGCATACATAATGCACATGGAGACATACACATACATAATGCATACACATGCACACACATATACACATACACATACACACACATACATACATACACACACATACACACACACACACATACACACATACACACACATATATGCATACACACACACATAGAGAGACATGCACACACATACACATACATGCATACATAATGCATATGCATACATACATACATACTTACATGCATACACACACATATGCATACATAATGCACATGCATACATACACATACATAATGCATATGCATACATAATGCATATGCATACATACACATACATAATGCATACACACACATATGCATACATAATGCATACACACACACATGCATACATACATGCATGCACATACACACATAGACACATACACACACATAGACACATACACACACATAAACAGATACACACTCATAGACACACACACATACACATAGACGTGCACACACATACACACATAGACACATACACACATAATGATGCATTCACACACATACACATGCATACACACATACACACACATATACACACACACATACACACACATATATGCATACACACACACATAGAGAGACATACACACACATACACAGACATGCATACATATGCATACATAATGCATATGCATATGCATATGCATACATACATACTTACATGCATACATAATGCACATCCATACATACACATACATAATGCATACACACACATATGCATACATAATGCATACACACACATATGCATACATAATGCATACACACACATATGCATACATACATGCATACACATACACACATAGACACATACACACACATAGACACATACACACACATAAACACATACACACTCATAGACGCGTAGCGACACATACACATAGACACACACACATACACACACACATACACACACACATACACACACACACACATATACACACACATAGACACATACACACATAATGATGCATACACACACATACACATGCATACACACACATATGCATACATACATGCATACACATACACACATAGGCACATACACACATAAACACATACACACTCATAGACACACACACACATACACATAGACACACACACACATACACACACATACACACACACACACACACATAGCAACATACACACATAATGATGCATACACACACATACACATGCATACACACATACAGACACATATACACACACACATACACACATACACACACATATATGCATACACACACACATAGAGAGACATACACACACATACACATACATGCATACATATGCATACATAATGCATATGCATATGCATACATACATACTTACATGCATACATACACATACATAATGCATACACACACATATGCATACATAATGCATACACACACATATGCATACATACATGCATACACATACACACATAGACACATACACACACATAGACACATACACACACATACACACATACACACACATAAACACATACACACTCATAGACGCACACACATACACATAGACACACACACATACACACACACGCACACATACACACATAGACACATACACACATAATGATGCATACACACACATACACATGCATACACACATACATACACACACACATACACACACATACACACATACACACACATATATGCATACACACACATAGAGACATACACACACATACACATACATGCATACATATACATACATATACATACATAATGCATATGCATATGCATACATACATACATACTTACATGCATACACACACATATGCATACATAATGCACATGCATACATACACATACTTAATGCATACACACATATGCATACATAATGCATACACACACATACACACACATATGCATACATAATGCACATGCATATGCATACATACATGCATACACATACACACATACACACATACACACACATAGACACATACACACACATAAACACATGCACACTCATAGATGCACACACATACACGCACATACATACACACACACATACTTAATGCATACACATACGTATGCATACATAATGCATACATACACGCATACACATACACACAGACACATACACACACATAGACACATACACATGCATAAACACATACACACTCATAGACGCACATACATACACATAGACACACACACATACACACACACATATACACACACACATACACACATAGACACACACACATAATGATGCATACACACACATACACATGCATACACACATACACACACACATACACGCACATACATATACACACACATGCATACATACACATACTTAATGCATACACACATACATATGTACACGTATATATATTGATTTCTAACCCATTTTGTTTTATATGTTAGGTATCATGGATCCTAGTAGAGAGAGAAAGGTGAAACTTACTCTCATAAAAAGTCTTATGAGAGCAAGAGTTCCGTCTGATACTCTAGGGGCCATCATGCGTGATTACTCAGAGATGTCTGATGATGAGCTGGACTATACGATCCAGATGTTTACCCAGCGATCAGAGGAGGGCTCTTCTGCGGCTCCACATGCAGGAAGACAGCTATCTGCTCATAGGTATGTTTTTTTTCATAAACTTTTTTAATAGGCACCTTAGGACTAGAGTGCGATATAGAGTCAGAGGGGAACATTGTGTACATAGGGAATGGATTGGAGTTCAAGAGAAGAATGCGGGCATGATGCGACTCTTACCTGCGCTTTGTCCACTTACCGTGGAAGTAAGTATAAATTTTACATATAAATTGAAATAAATATCTTATGTTTTATTTACATTATTTTTTGTATTTTTGTAGTGAGCATGATGAGACGGATAAAAAATACATACTTAGTTCACTTGAGACAGAGTTTGGGACAGGATGGTCGCATAAATTGTGTCTAAAAGAGATGCGGACACTTATGGCTCATCGTTGCGATAATGCACGGTATGAATGTTGGAAGTGAGGTAGGCCCTTAGGCTCATGTCACAGGTCCATGGTTCCATAGTTCCAGTCATGTACAACATTAATTCCAGCAATCTTCCATATTGACAAAACATGAACATACCACAACTTAATCATACAAATGATGAGATAAAGATAGAGAAAGAATAGACGTCATGTGTAAGGTGTTACGTAAGCCAGCGCTTACTCATAGTATCATATATACCAATGTTCAATGTACAATGTGGGAGCATATCTCTCAACCACTCTATGTGATGAGAAATGGATGAATGAGTGAATGTACAATGTAACAAACATATTCAGATGTGTGGGCAGTAATCTGAATATACATGAGATGTGTGACCTTATAGGTTATAGAAGAGTGAATATGAGTGACTGAAAGAGGAAGGATCAGTGTGAACAGAAATCTTCAAACTCATGTGAACACACCTTCTCAAACACCTCATAAAATATGCACAAAGCATATACGTATTGTTTCTCTTGTACCTATGCCAAATAGGACTCCTTCTGATATGAACGCCACAGCCTCCATAAACTTCAAGTAGTACCTGTGTGCATAAAGAGAATATGTACCTGAATACTTAACATAAGATGTGAATCTTATGTTAATCTCCATCTAATGTCTTTGAAGTAGCCCAACATCTTCTTGTAGAAGACAATCTTCAACCTAACATCTTCGTGTAGAAGATGATCTTCAAATACGCCATGTAGATGGTCCCATCCAATGTCTTTGAAGTAGCCATACATCTTCTTGTAGAAGATAATCTTCAACCTAACATCTTCTTGTAGAAGACAATCTTCAAATACATCTTGTAGATGGGCGATCCTCACCATCAAGCTGCTAATGACCAAGTCTTCTTGCCATGAACAAGAGATGACCTCCTCTCCATGAGGTAGAGTGTGAGCACACCCTTCATCTTCTCCAAGAAGAATCACCAAGAAGAACTCCATAGCTGCTCCTCAACATGCTTCAAGTTAGCACCATGGCTGCCCCATGTGCTAGAAGAAACACCACCTCTACTAGGTCCAAGCTCTAGAAAGCTTGTGTTGATCCTAGGTGAAGGATATTTAGACAATAAGCCATGCTCTTATTATATAGTACTCTTGATCCCTCAAAAGCACCAATAAAGCACTTCGTAAAAGGATAAATCTGCGATCGCTATTCTCGTGAAAATCACATCACCGTTCTTTATCGCGCCACCATGTTTGGCCTGCTTTATTTCAAAAACTTATGATCAATAAAAAGCTGTTTGCTGCGCGATGCCGTCCACGGGATTTGAACCCGGGTACTTGGATTGGGAGTGTAATGATCTAGCCACGCTGCCCGTCATCCTTTCTTGTTCAAGGAGTGAAGAGGAACTGTACACATTCTGAGCGCGCCCGTTTCCTTTAAGAAGGACTAAGAGTGAGCTCTTATAAATGGAGTACAATTTGACCAAAAAGAATTATTGAGACATTGTTTGACCAATAGGATATTGATTCCAACAATCCCCCCTGCAATGTCATATTGGTACAATCTGGACTGGATCTGCAAACTGTCACAAGCTTCAAACTATCACAAGCTTCAAGCTTGTACTCCCGCACTTCAGAACTTGTTCTTCAAAAGTCTTCTTCAAAACTGAATTTGACTTTCCTTCAAAAAACTTGAACTTGCTGAATATGAACCATGATACTTGAGAAAATATGCAAACTAGATATCCAATAGTGTACACATCAAGCAATCACTGCTTGACAACAAATGTAGCATGTACTGACTCTGAACCTGCTATCTCTTGTCTTCAAAAACCTGAAAACATACACTAGTATCCATATATTTGCATTTGCCTTCCAAAAAAGTTTCTCAACGTACTTTTGCTGCGTCATGTAAATACACTAAACAAGAACTGAATCCTGGAACCTGTGATTGTCAACTCACAACTTAGTGTATTATGAACACTGCTGGTTCATCTCTGACTGTACTCAACTCAATATGAGTCAAAAAATCTATGATGTCATCATGTCTTCATCCTTTAAATCCTTCATACCTCTTTCCTTCAGAACTTGGTATAAACATATATGTGCGCACGTCTAAAATATACCTTTCAGAAATATCAAGCTTCTCTTCAATAGAATTTTGGAACCTTCTCCTGAACAGGAACTTTCTCCAAACATTCTTCTTCTTCCTTCTTCTTTCAAAGCTGGAACGTAAAGAGTACCTGACAAAGGAAATATAGGAATACCTGAAATAGGAATACCTGTAGGTATGACTCTGCATTCTTTTTCATATGGCTGAAAATAAGTCTTCATGTTTCATCACCCCCTGGATGACTTAACACTAGTATCCAGTATTCTTCAAATATATCAGACTTTATGAAATGTGGAACGTCTTCCTTATTCAATAAATCTGATCTTTAGTAATCCATACTTGTATCTGAAACAAAAGTTTAGGATCCATATTTTTCTGTAACATAACAAGTATCTTCTTTTTCTCTGCAACACAAATCTGATAGAATCTGAATCTTTGACTTACTTCTTCCAATGTTAAGAATCTTCACAAACAAAGGATAGACAACTGAATCATAAATACTCAAGATCATACAAGATCTATCCAAGATCAATGATTTCTCCTGTGTAGAATCTGCTGTCATCAAACCTTCATGACTGAATGTTTGATTTGCTACTTGAATGTCTCTAAGTGTCCATGCTTCTCAAAAAGTTGTAAAACTTTTCTTCAAACAAATCCTTTAAGGAATCTGAAATTCCTACTTGAACCATAAGTGGACAAACTTCTCACCTTGAGAACTCCAAAAGCTGCAAGTTGATACTTCATAACTTTCATATTTTACCCGGGTGAAATGTGATAGTACCTGCTTGATTTTCTTTTGGCTAACTCCACTTTTCAATCAAGTTATAGGATATGATGGAACACCTTTTTGAATACAAACATGTATCCAAAAAACTCGACAATCATAAAAAGTAGATTCTTCAAATGACCTGTACATCAGCAAATCTGAATTTTCTGAAGTTTCTGAAAATACTGAGTATGAGGTAACCTTTTCCAAACATAAAACCTCAACCCAAGTCTTCAACATATGCTAAAAAGCTCTTTTACCTCAAGAGTTAGATAAAGAAGAAATATACTTCTCTGCAACTTGTCATATACCAAGTAGCTCTGTATTGACACTCCAAGAATTCTTTGAGGGAACATATAAGCTGCCTGCTTAAAAGCTTCAACTAAAACATAACTCATACATATATGAGTTAAAACATATATCTGCTGCTTTTCTTTCTCTCAATGCAATTCTTTGTCAAATCTACTAAATCATGACCAAGTGTAATGCAAAACAAGAAACTGCTTCTTCTTTAAACAAGATGTTCTCGTAGACTTGTCTTTGAGTGTAGAGGATAAAATAGGAAAAGTATATGGAAAATATATGAGAAAAGGAAGCCTTACTTTTCTTTTGGAAATGATGGACTTTCTTCTTCTGCATCTTTCTTCCACCTGATGATGTCAACATCTTCAAACTTCTCTTCCATACCTTTTGTTCTCTTCATTTTGAAGTAGCAAACACTCTTGACCTCTTCAAATGAACTTTTCTCTTCCTCTAGTGTAAGAGTAAGAGATAAAACAAACATGGTATATAAATGGAAGTGAATATAGAAACATGTTTTACCATCTCCTCATATCTCTGAATCAAAATTCTGCTTCAAATGTCTGAAACGACTAAATTCACCAATCGTTGTCTGAATGATGAATTGCCCTTCTAGAGTTATCTTCTCTAGATACATTTGTACCTTGATATCCAACCAACTTACAATAGAAAATTGGCTGAAAAAACTCATCTCATCTCTGCGCTTGTCTTCTTAGATGAACTTTCTTGCCATGAAAGAGATTTCTCAAAACTCTCTAGAAAAACCTCTAGATACCTATTTTGATGTAGCCTTTAACTTTCAAATGATGAAAGCGTATAAAAGCACTCCTTGAATTTCTTCAAATCTCTTCATAACTGCTCTTCTAAGATATGACCTGCAAATGATAATCTGATAGTAGAAACTGATACCTGTGATTTGATGTTGATCTGATTTCTTCATCTTCTCTAAACCATTGTTCTTCCTTGAATTTGAAGTAGTCTTCTCTTCATCAATTCTGGGTCTTCAAACAATACTTTTGTAAAGTATTTGCATACTCTTCCAAAATTATTCGGCTGCTAATAGATCATCAATTTCATACTCCACACTGATGAATACACATGTAACTGAAATGTCTAATTCTCAAATCTCTACTCATCTAGATTAAGTGTGTATGTCAAATGTCAAACATTAGAAGATGCTTTCAAATCATATGTTGTAAAACTGGAAGACTGGGAACCTAGGACATGAATGAGCCTTAATGCATTGATGCCAAAGATCTAAAGTTCTGAAACCAAAACCTTAGTGCTCTGATACCAAATGTTGGAAGTGAGGTAGGCCCTTAGGCTCATGTCACAGGTCCATGGTTCCATAGTTCCAGTCATGTACAACATTAATTCCAGCAATCTTCCATATTGACAAAACATGAACATACCACAACTTAATCATACAAATGATGAGATAAAGATAGAGAAAGAATAGACGTCATGTGTAAGGTGTTACGTAAGCCAGCGCTTACTCATAGTATCATATATACCAATGTTCAATGTACAATGTGGGAGCATATCTCTCAACCACTCTATGTGATGAGAAATGGATGAATGAGTGAATGTACAATGTAACAAACATATTCAGATGTGTGGGCAGTAATCTGAATATACATGAGATGTGTGACCTTATAGGTTATAGAAGAGTGAATATGAGTGACTGAAAGAGGAAGGATCAGTGTGAACGGAAATCTTCAAACTCATGTGAACACACCTTCTCAAACACCTCATAAAATATGCACAAAGCATATACGTACTGTTTCTCTTGTACCTATGCCAAATAGGACTCCTTCTGATATGAACGCCACAGCCTCCATAAACTTCAAGTAGTACCTGTGTGCATAAAGAGAATATGTACCTGAATACTTAACATAAGATGTGAATCTTATGTTAATCTCCATCTAATGTCTTTGAAGTAGCCCGACATCTTCTTGTAGAAGACAATCTTCAACCTAACATCTTCGTGTAGAAGATGATCTTCAAATACGCCATGTAGATGGTCCCATCCAATGTCTTTGAAGTAGCCAGACATCTTCTTGTAGAAGATAATCTTCAACCTAACATCTTCTTGTAGAAGACAATCTTCAAATACATCCTGTAGATGGGCGATCCTCACCATCAAGCTGCTAATGACCAAGTCTTCTTGCCATGAACAAGAGATGACCTCCTCTCCATGAGGTAGAGTGTGAGCACACCCTTCATCTTCTCCAAGAAGAATCACCAAGAAGAACTCCATAGCTGCTCCTCAACATGCTTCAAGTTAGCACCATGGCTGCCCCATGTGCTAGAAGAAACACCACCTCTACTAGGTCCAAGCTCTAGAAAGCTTGTGTTGATCCTAGGTGAAGGATATTTAGACAATAATCCATGCTCTTATTATATAGTACTCTTGATCCCTCAAAAGCACCAATAAAGCACTTCGTAAAAGGATAAATCTGCGATCGCTATTCTCGTGAAAATCACATCACCGTTCTTTATCGCGCCACCATGTTTGGCCTGCTTTATTTCAAAAACTTATGATCAATAAAAAGCTGTTTGCTGCGCGATGCCGTCCGCGGGATTTGAACCCGGGTACTTGGATTGGGAGTGTAATGATCTAGCCACGCTGCCCGTCGTCCTTTCTTGTTCAAGGAGTGAAGAGGAACTGTACACATTCTGAGCGCGCCCATTTCCTTTAAGAAGGACTAAGAGTGAGCTCTTATAAATGGAGTACAATTTGACCAAAAAGACATATTGAGACATTGTTTGACCAATAGGATATTGATTCCAACAATGCATTGCTTTTATGTATATATATGTGGATATGAGTATGTGTGTTTATGTATGTATGTATGTATATGAGAGAGAGAGAAAAAAAAAGAGTGAGACTAGAGGTACAAATACACGCATACACACACATATACATCATACATGCACATTTACACACATATACACATACATGCACATTTATACATACACACACATACATGCACATTTTTACACACACATACACATGCATGAAGTTACACACATATAATGAATACACATAGACACATACACATACTCACATACACTTACACATACTCACATACACATACACATGCATAATCATATGTACACACACATAGACTCATATAATCATATTTACATGCATATATACACACACACAACACATGCATATGCACATATAGATACACATACATACACAACACATGCATACGCATAAATAAATAAATAAATAAATAAATCCTATTTCAAAAATCCTAAATTGAAAACACTAATTTCGATATTAGGGTTTTAAAACCCCTATTTAAAAACTCTAATTCAACCTTTTAGCCATATGTTTGAAGTATATGTACACATTGCATCTATTCCTCCCACGTCCTACTAGAGAGATGTCTCTCCTCCCAACGTTATTCCTCTATATATAGCTACTCGAATCAATGAGGATCATAATATATATAAAGATATATACATATCATGTAGATACACATACATAAATATAAAATGGAGTAGATATATTATGCATCACACATACATGCCTAAATGCACACATAAATATATATATACATGCATACATATTACATGTACACATTTACACATAGACACATATACATATATACATATATACATGTACACATCACATATACATGCCTACATGCACACATAAACATATATATACATGCATACATATTTACATGTACATATTTACACATAGACACATATACATATATACATGTACACAATTATAAACACTTGCATATATTACATGAATACATTAATATTTTACAAATACATATACATGAAATACATATATATGCATAATAACATATGAATACATATAATACACATGAATACACACACATATGCATACATACATGATAAAAATTTGTTCCTCGAAGATAAAGCTATATATAAAATAATTAGGCATACCCCCGAGCTTCATGTTCTAACTTAAAAGAACATGATTTTATCTCTCTAGTAGGATTCATCGTTATTCAAATTAATAAAAAAATCTATTATCTGATATCCATTCAGAAGCTTCAAGTTATTGATCGATAACTAGAGTAGAATTTACTATCTAATCTGCTCGTATGTTTTCATTATTGCCATCATTTTGGTAAGATATCAATATAGTCTCATCTTCATTATCCTTATTGATTTCATTTATTTCTTCTATTGTTAAATCTATGTTGTCATGAATCACATCATCTATTGATGGATTAATATCTATTTCTGGTAATTCCTCTTCCTCATCAGTAGAATCAGCATGTAGAGAATTATCCTCTTCATCAAAAAGATTAGTATCATTATCACCTATAATGATTCTAATTTCTCTTTCAGATGTTGATGTATCAGTATCTGATGCTGAATCATCAAGAGGACTTTCTTCGATCTCTCTAACAATAAACTGTTCAAACAATGACCTACCTCTAGGTTGCACATGAATGACTTGCCACCAAGGATGAGCATCTAGGTTTTTATAAAAAATGCTTGTTCAATATGCCTAAGAATATATGGTTCTTTAGTAGATCGCATTACCTTGGAAGAATCAATTTCCCAAAACCCAGATAATTCCTTTCTTAATGTGGAATTACTACCTTTATACTCGGCTCAAAACCAGTCAACCTTCAAAATGACCTATCAAAATATATAACAAAAACCCATTATTAGATGCTTAAAAAACTAACTAACTCTATCATAAAAAGTATAAATTTTTTTCTACCTGTTTAAATGTACGAATGAAATTTCATAGATACCAACAATAGTTCCTATGTAACCAAGTTCGCCATCTATAAGGTTCGTGTCGTTTGAGCTAGCACGTGATAGTTGCTTGAAAGAAGCAACAATACTAGAATCCTCTATTTTACGTAAAGAATCAATGGCTTTGATTCTAATATGTTGTCCAAAAGCCCACATATTAGTGAACATTCGAGCCTGCAAAATAAATTCAATTAGTAAATAGAAACTAATATGCATATATGAAAAAAATAAAATATTATTTTAATAAAATTACCTTTCGTTCACAACCTATCATTAACTCTCTTTGCTCATTTGAGATTTCTTCATTATTTGCGTTGGCGCGTTGCAAACGACTATATAGCCAATCCGTGAAAGAAGATATATCTGTAATCTCATTATTATCGAGATTACGTCTATATCTTTTGTTTTTCCGCCTTTTACTTCGGAGATTTTGAAGTTCCTCGTACTAGCTAAGGAATGCTTGCATGCATTCGCTATTATATGCTACAAAGGTAGAAACATCATTTTTTTCTTGAAATGTAAATAAGAATGGCACTCCCTTACCTGATAATACCTCATATGTCATTTTTGAAGAAGACTCGTTGGTTCATGCACATGGAGATTCTTCATGAACTCTTTCAAGGTACTCACTAACGTAATACATGCACTCTTCAAGCATCCAACCCTTTGTCATGGATCCTTCTAGTTTTGCTCTTTGTCGCACATAACCTTTTAATATTCCCATAAATCGCTCGACCTAAAACATCCATCAAGTGTTGACAACACCTGCAATCTCTATTTCATCTACAAGATGGACTAATAAATGAACTTGAATATCAAAAAATGAAGTAGGAAGTTCTTTCTCCATCAAAAATAGTAGCTCTTTGCATTCACGTTTTTTTTGTGGGATCGAGTTTTTGTCAATCTCTTTTGATGTAATCCACCTATACATAACCTAAAAACAATTATAAAGAAGTTAATTAAAAAATAAAAGATATCCAATATTCATACATATTAAATATAAAAGTATCACAATTACCTTATAAGTGATCCAAGACGATAGATCACATCTCGTACTCCTTTCGTTGTACATCCATTGATAACCAAAGGTAAAATATGTTTCAAAAAGTTATGCCAGTCATGGGTCTTTAACCCAGATAAGCTCTTATCATCCATAGTAAACATGTTTTGAAAAGATGCTCCATATCCTGTAGGAGTCTTAATCAATTGAATTCTATTGTTGATAGTATGTATCTCTTTTGTTGTAAGTACCCAAGGGGCAGGTGCATAAGTCGTTTCTTGTCGATGTCTATCAAAAACTGGCCATAACTTTGGTTTGGATTTTTGATCTTTCAAATCATTCCTTGATGCTATGGTATCTTTTAGTCCAAGAAGATGATGCCATAGTGAATAACCAATATTTTTGAATATATGCATAGGATCAAGAAGATGACATACTTTTAACTCTTTCCAATACTCCAAAGAATACCATATTAATATGTTCTCTGCGAGTGCCAATTTTCCTTTACCTCTCTTCACATACTCATTATCTGAATCATCACTGAAGATTTCTGATTCTGGATCTATCAGAGGTCCATCTGTCCATTTTTATACCAATCCATAGGTGTCATAGGTTTTGGACACTGACCTGTTTCAAGTTTTCCATTAAAATGTATCGCTTCTCTTTTAGAACTTAATGGATGATCATCAGGCAAGAATCATCGATGTCGAAGATAAATATTTTTGTTGAGATTCTTACTATAGATTGATCTCAACCAATCACGACAATATGGACAAGCTTTATAACCCTTAGTAGATATTCCTGCATCATGAAAATGATAAAAATATAATTAGATTAAATCATATTTATTTACATGCAGATTGAATAAAAAAATTACATCAATACCTGAACAAACACCATATCTTGGAAAATCGTGAATAGTCCAAGCCACAATACCACGAACCATAATATGTCTATCATTGATGCTTTTCGATACATCAATGATATTAATACCTCTCCATAACTCGTGGAGATCGTCAATGAGAGGAGCAAGATATATATCCATATCTTTAACTTGTCTTTTGCTTGGGATTAAAAGTGAAAGCATTAAATGTTCCTTTTTAATGCTAAGATATGGCAGAAGATTGTAGTTTATGACTACCACTGGCCATGTTGACCATTTACTAGATTTCATGGAGAATGGATTAACCCCATCTAATGCAACTCCTAACTTTAGATTCTGTGGATTTTGTGCAAATTCAGGCCATGTAGAATCAATATGCTGAAAAGAAACACTATCATGAGGAATTCTGATTACTCCATCAGTACTTTTGTGCTCATGTCCCCAAGTCAAAAGCTTTGATAATTCGGGGCTTTGAAACATATGTCTAATCCGTGGAGCCAATGGAAAATGTCTCAATATCTTTTTTGGGATTTTACCTTCTTCGCCCTTATATCGAGGAGATTGACATTTGGGACATGTCAAAGAGTCTGCATATTCACCTCTATATAAAATACAATCGTTAGGACATGCATGTATACATTGATAATCTATACCAAGATTGTTGATTATCTTCTTCATTTCATCATGTGAGGTAGGAAGAATATTCTGACTTGGTAAAAACTTTTCAGATAATAACGTGTAAGTTCATCAAAAAAAGATATATTAAAAAAAGTAAATAAATAAATATACATATATATATGCATATAATTTTATATATGTGTATGCTTATGTGCATCTTTTAAAATATTCACGAAAAATTTGATTGTTTTGGATGGCAGGATACGATTGTTTGTTTTGGAGGATATGAAGTATGTACCTTCATTGAATGATTTGTCGATTCTATCATATGTTTAGTTTGAAAGTGTGAGAAACAGGTTTATAATTGCTATTCAAAGAATTTGGCACTATTTATAGGCCATACGATGGTGAGCTAGATGAATCACATGCACAGAGGTTACTCAAGATAGAGAAACCTGATTATAATGGACTAGTGCCAGCAAGATTCTTGGGGTATGCAATAAACCTCTTGCATGTCAATGATGAGCATCTGAACTTTAGGATACAAAGTGGAAAACATGGTGGCTGGAGAGGATCACTTTTATACAGCTTGTTCAAAGAACTTCAGGTTTATGACACTAGGAGGAATCTTTTAAGAGCAAAAGATGCACTTAAAACTGGAGGAATATCACTGGATGGTGGTGTGGTCCGTGCAAAAGGGTGTGAAGATTTTGGGCATTAATCGAAAAACGTGTCCCTAATCTGCATTAACCGAGTAATATGGTTTATAGATCATAGAGATGGAATCTTTTGTCCAGACTTTGAATAGACTGGAAAGAGAACCTTTGTCTTTTCCTGTTTTACAACAACAAGTAGAAATATTGTATCATGTTTCTTCATCAGATGCAAGAGAAGAGAACATAAACATGCACTTTGACCAGACACAGTACACAAGGGAAAACTATTCCGTAGCATATTCAATAGATGATCATGCATATAAGAATTGTCTTTTTTGGCGAACTGGAAAATAAATGAAAGCATTTATATGTGAAAGACTATACACTGATAGTAACAGTGAGTTAAGGGAAAGAGAAAGACCAATGCCCAAAATCTTCACACCCTTTTGCACGGACCACACCACCATCCATTGATATTCCTCCAGTTTTAAGTGCATCTTTCGCTCTTAAAAGATTCCTCCTAGTGTGAAGTTCTTTGAACAAGCTGTATAAAAGTGATCCTCTCAAGCCACCATGATTTCCACTTTGTATCCTAAAGTTCAGATGTTCATCATTGACATGCAAGAGGTTTACTGCATACCCCAGGAATCCTACTGGCACTAGTCCATTATAATCAGGTTGCTCTATCTTGAGTAACCTCTGTGCATGCGATTCATTGAGGTCACCATTGTATGGCCTATAAACAATGCCAAATTCTTTGAATAGCAATTATAAACCCGTTTCTCACACTTTCAAACTGAGCATATGATAGAATCGACAAACCATTCAATGAAGGTACATACTTCATATCCTCCAAAACAAACAATCGTATCCTGCCATCCAAACAATCAAATTTTTCGCGAATATTTTGAAAGATGGATTAATAGTTTTAAAAGATGTGCGGACAAAAAGTGTTCATTCAATTCAAGTTCTTGTTCTTACCTTATCTAAAGTAAGAATAAAAACCTGCATTGAATGGACACTTTTTGTTCGCCCATCCTTTAAAATAATTTTTCCATCCTTCAAAATCTTCAAGATAAATTTGCTCCTCCCATTTTACATGTGGCTTAATACCTTCCTTGGTAACTGCTATTTAATATTTGTATAATTAGCAGCACAGGTATTAGGTCGACTAAAATAGGAGAAACATATGTGTCAAGAAGATTCTAAAGGTTGTGTGGACACTTCTAAAGGCTAGATGGACAAAACATCTTCATTCGATACAGGTATGTATAATTTGACCTTACTCTCATAACATGTGTATGTGTGTATATGTGTGTGTATGTTTATATGTGTGTGTATGTTTATATGTGTGTATGCATTCATGTATATTATGTGTTGGTTTATATATGCATATATATATATATATATATATATATATATATATATATATATATATATATATATATATATATATATATATATATATATATATATATATATATATATATATATATATATATATATATATATATATATATATATGCATATATATATATATATATATATATATATAGAAAATTTAAAACTATACCTTAATAGTGTCCAAACAGATACATTACTCCATCCAAAACGATTTTGAAGATTGAGGATAAGTAAGCTCGCACTTAGTCGTGTCAAACGACTTCCTTCATATACATGCTTTAGACATTCCTCTCAAAGATATTTCTTATTTTTAGAAATATCAATGCTCTCACTATCATTTTGATACCAATCCTCAATAAAATCTGCCATGCCATCATCTTCATCATTGTCACACAAATCTTGTGCTTTATCGTCTTTTGAATATAGATCTTTCAACCTTGCATATTCCACAGGATTACTTTTGTGTAGCCTCCGCATAGAAGCTTCTGATAAATGAGGTCTTATTAGCAATTGTGAATGGTGTGGAGGAATATCATCAACATCATACGTTGGAATCTACACATATAAATAAAATTCATTAGTATTCCATAAATGAATAAAAAGTAAAATTTAAATATAAAATTAAGTATATAAGTTATTAAATATGGATAGAAAATTTTTATTCTCTCTAGCTAAAAGGTGCTCTTGGAGGTCTATGCCATCCATAATTCACTAATAGTTCATCACCGGCATGTAATGTAGTAATAGCATTGACAACTATGTATCTTGATACATATCTACTCATGTATGGTGATTCATGACTATTTTCACGTTCCTCAAATGTGCAATTAGTCCTTGAACTATTATGTAACACTCGACTACTATTTATTAAACCTGCTATATTTCCATGTGTGTAAGGTCTTCCATCAATATATAACCTTTCATTTTTTGCATGTAAAATCCTTCTACTAGTAAGGGATGCTACGTTCAAGCATATTCCTCAAGTACTCATGCTTTGAACATAACGTGAAAGTTGATGCCAATATCCCCATCCATATATAGGACCACAAAATGACATAAGAGTGACTTCAGAGTTCGGAGGCACATACAAATCCTCTACAATAAAGAGACCACGACTAGAATTAGTAATAGTGGATGGAGCAATCATATAGTGATTACCCCAAAAGTTGAAAACCTCTCCATCTAAAGGAAGTTGTCCTCTATTCCATCCTCCATATCTTCTTCTATCATATGTTTGTACTAAAGAACGATCACGAGCTAGCAATGGATAATCTCCAGCCGTTTCAGTCTCTAAACCAAGAGGTAGAGGATTTCTAGAATCCTTTGCTTGTAATTGATGAACAGCAAGTACATGACGTGTACGAGGTATATTAACATTATGAGAAAAATTATCATCATCATCATCATCGAGCAAGTATTCCTGTATATCAACAATAATTTGATTTTGTATATGGTGTTCAAATAAAATCATGACATTAATATATATAAAAAATACATTGCCAAGCATTATCACGTTGACCGGCTGATGGTGCATGCTCAAAAGTACCATACTTTGCCTCATATTCAATACATTCCAATCCTGGTCTTCGATACGTGCCATAACAAGAGTTACATCAATATATAATATGCTCTTGATAGTAAAATTCATCATAATTCCTATCGGAGGACACATGTGAAGTCGTTGCATGGATAGGAGGTGGTGGAGTACCCTCTGATTGATCAGAATCTGCACATAATAACAAACAAAAAGAATATAAGTTATGTATCCATCAAATATATTTAAAATTAAATGTTTGATATACTTATAGTATATAGTCGTTGCACGATGAGGAGACAGTGGTGGAGTTCCATCTGATTGATCAGAATCTACAAATAATGGCATTTGATATTAATAATCTGATTATCTACATACACAAAAAATTCACATATACATATTTACACATACACATATTCACATATACACATTTACACATACACACATATTCACATATACACAACTACACATTATTGTGGGATAAATGCATGTATTTTGTATGAATGAGTGTATATGCATGCATGTGTGTATGTATATATGTGGATATGTTGTGTTTATGTTATATGTATGTATATGTGTATATGTATACATATATGTATGCGTATATGTTTGCATGTATATGTGTATGTGGGTATTTGTATGTGTATGTGTGTATATGTGTATGTATTCTTTTTTTTTTTTGTTTGAGATTAAATTAACAGGAGATATTGTATGGTGGCAAAAAATAAGAGACAACCTAACATACCACCTCAGACGTGGCAGTTTTTTCGTAGACAGCTACGTGTTCAGGAGTCATTTCCTCAACAGAAGGTACACAAATTAATAGTTTATATTTATAATTTTTTTATATTTTAGTATTTTTTACATTTGATTTATGTATTTTTTTTCTTAAATTAACAGGCTGCTGCAAAGAAGAGAGTGGATTTGGGCCACACATCGCACCTAGGCCAAATGGGCCATAATGGTTTTGTAGCTACATTTGTAAGTATATGTGTCATTGTGAGTATATTTTTTAATTTAGTTAAAATGAAAGAAACTAATCTTTTTTATTTGTTTCAATGCAGCGAAAGGATTATGGCCGATATCCTACAAAACATGAGATCGAGTATGCTACACATTTTGGATATCGACGTTTGAGCGAGTATATGCGAGATCATCTTGATGCCTTTGTGAGTATTATTAAATTTTAAATAATTATTTTATTTTTATGAATGGTTTAATTGTTTTATTTATTTATGTTTTTTATATGTAATACAGGAGTATTATGAAGAGACAGATATGGATGAGGTGGAGAGACAGGCACAGGAGGGACGATCTCGATCGTCACAGGGTGATCATGACGATGAGGATGAGGATGATCAAGATGATCATGATGCTACTGATGATGATGATGATGATGATGATCATGATGATGATGATTAGGATTCTAGTTGATTATGACATTGGATTATATGTACTTACATTAATAAATAAATAAATAAATATATATATATATATATATATATATATATATATATATATATATATATATATATATATATATATATATATATATATATATAGTATCTATATATTTTTCATTTCAGTTATGTTTTGAATTGTGTGTATGGTATTAAGTAATGAAGAGTTTTGTTCTATTGATTGTTATTATTGTTTATAATAAGCATGTGTTTTAATACTTTAATTACATAATTCATTCATACGTGTGTACGTAAGTGTATATGTATGTGTGTGTATATGTATGTGCATGTGTATGTGTGTGTATATGTATGTATGTGCATGTGCATGTGTAAGTGTATATGTGTGTATGAGTATGTGCATGTGCATGTGTATGTGTGTGCATATGTATGTGCATGTATATGTGTAACTCTATGTGTATATGTGTGTATGTGCATGTATATGTGTATATGTAGGTATGTGCATGTGTGTGTGCATGTGTATATGTGTGTGTACGTATGTGCATATATATGTGTATATGTGTATATATGTGTATATATGTGTATATATGTGTATATATGTGTATATATGTGTATAATGTATGTATATGCATGTGTAAACATGAAACATGCATGTGTATGTGGATGCATTTCCATTTGCATCCATGTGCATGCATGTGAATGTGCATGCATGTGGATGTGCATATACATGTATTTACGTATATGTTAATGTGTGTATGTGTATATATATATATATATATATATATATATATATATATATATATATGCAATAATGCATGCATGTAAGTCTTTTTATGTGGTTGTAGAAATGTTTGTGCATATGCATGTGTATATGTGTGTATGTCTAAGTGTATGTGCACATGTATCTGTGTGTATATATGTGTGTGTATGTGCATGTGTATATGTGTATATGTGTGAAAGTGCATCTTCATCAAGGATAAGTATATAAGTGCATATCAATAAGTGTGAGTATGCTATCTAATAAAAATAACACAATTCAAATGATATACAAAGAATAGAAATTGTACTTACAATATACAAGGAATACGGGCGCATAGCGACGGTTAAGGCGACACAATTTCGTCGTTATAAAATTGCAAAACGCGTCGCAATGAGCGTCGAGTGCGCACCGTCGATTAAAGGACGAGCCAAATGACGTTTTTTTTTACGTGGCGTGACGGGGTGTGCGACGCTCGCATAGAGCGTTGCTAACACGACGGTTTTAATCAGTCACATAAGTGACGCTTTTTGCGTCGCAACACACACACATATGCAACGCACACACATTTATTTATTTATTTATTTATTTATTTATTTATTTATTTATTTATTTATTTATTTATTTATTTATTTATACTTATATTTATTTATTTATTTATTTATATATGACACACAATGATTGTGTAGGAATATGAGAGCAAGTGTGGCATACATCAAGAATTTTACCTTATTTACTCCAATGCTCGTCCACATCCATGCATTTAAGTAAGTGTCACATGTCTCGTTGATTAAAAGAGGATAGAGTAGAAGGATACGTATAAACTCTTATGAGACCAATAAAATGTAGCATGTGCTACAAGTAATCTGAAAGATTTGAAGGAGATGCATTACGGTGAAAAAATGAGGGGTGTGCACTTACATCTGATTTACAAAAATATTTTTTTTTTTAATGAAAAAAATCTTTTTAGCACTTAGCGAAACCCATTGTATCTTCGCATTAAAACTAGCTACAATATGACTATGATGGAATGGAGACATATCGTTTGACTTCCAATCTGTGAAAAGAGGTCGAGCTTGACCTCCATGTAGCAATATTCTCTTTTACTCAGCCAGCATATCAACAGAATTTTAAAAATGAAGAGATGTCCTAGGGATTCGATTCATAATGTCTATCAAGGAATACAAATCAGCTGCCATGATAAAATTTCTAATTGAATGGATAAGCAATTATTGTCCTCCAAAAGCCTCATGCTTCCCATAATCATTAATCTTGTATATGTTTAGCAAAACGTATGGAAAGGTTTCATATATGCAGAAGGATATACAAAAAGAGGTGGGTTGGCATGTACGTGCATGTGTGAGCAGGTGTGTACGTGTGTGTGTGTGTGTGCGCGCATGCGCACGTGAGCATGTGCACATGTGCATACTTGCACACATGAGAATGTGTAGAAAAGGGATTGGATGGATGTGATTTCCATTGTTCACACATTTCCGGAATTTTCTTTTACAGGTTATATTTTTGTTTTTACTTCTTTTCTTTTTTCTTTTTTTTTATTTTGGGGGTTTTGGGGGGGGGGGGGGGGGGGGGGTATATGTACGATGATCTAATAGAAATCAGTTTTCCCAAGAAACTTCCATAAAGAACCTGCCAACATGTGTCAAAGAGATCAAACGAACAACTTTAAAATGGATATTGAAACAAGAAGAAAATGAATGAGAATAACTCATTCGTTGCTAAAAGGCATAAGCTCATGGTAATATTCTAACATACTCCTACTACAAAAAGTCCAACACACAGGTTCAATTGAGCCATCTGTGATGATTTGTTATTGCAAAGTACTCATCCGACTTGAGACAAAAATAACCAATGCAACTCTCATCATACATTAGGAGATAATATTCAGTGTATTAAGAATCTTCTGCTCCACCCTTGGTCTTGTGGTTCTCAAAATCAACACCTTCAAATGTAAGTTTTGAGTCTACATAATGTGCACCATACGCAGCTCCAAATCCCCAACCAAGGCCTATCCCTAATCCACAACCACCACCTGAACCAGAGACACCAAGATTCATTATGTTAAATATCCCTTCAATAAATACAAAACATGTCGATAAGTGGAAGAACAAGGAGCTGACCAATCCCTAGACCCCCAAATTGCAAAGCTGATCCTGAAAATTACGGAGAATTATGCTGAAAATCAGAAAATATGAAAAACAGAGCCATTCAAAAATTGGACAATCACAGACCAAAAACTTAAAACCTAGAAGGGCCCCTTACCTCCAAAGCCCCAACCAATGCCAAATCCACACCCGATTCCAAACCCTAAAAATTAGAAACAGAAGCTTTAAGGAACAGGCTTGTCTTGTCGACAGCCCACAAACAAGCAAAAATAGCTTTCAAGAGTAGTAAGTCTCATACTCCTGATGTAGATTCATCTCTAAACATCGTTGACTAACTTTTAATATTTTATCTTCAAAGAATATAACAAGCAGTTATGGCTTACCAAACCCAACACCAGAGCCCTTGAAATTTGTCAGCACCATAATTGTGCAAACCAGGAATTCCTCTCTTGTTTGATTACCCTGTCTAAAAAATTGCAAAAAAAATTACAGCATAACGTTACTCTACTGCACCACTTAAAAATATTAAGTGCAGAGATAAATCAATGACTCATAAAGAAAGAAATGTTTAGCTAATTACTAAGTGCCGTCCACAGAAATAAGAAGGATCAGAAACTGCAAACTCAACCAGAAATGAATTACTGATTGTTAGGTTTCACTGAGGCTCCATTAACAAGCAGTATGATCCTCAAGATTCTCTATTTTAGAACTTGAAAGAGAAAAGTTGGACTACACACACATCCATTACCCATTTATTCATAATTTGAGATTGAGAGAGGAACTTTCCAAATATCTAGGTGAGAGAGAACACTACGGAAAACACAACGCATTAATGCATCAGATTCCAAATCAACCATCTCAAGGGGCCCCTTGTGACAAGGAAGCATTCACTTTGGATCATGTGCAGTTCTGAAGATTACAGCGAATTAGAGAGCTGGAAGTTTTGTATGACTGGAAAAATACTTTTTAAGATTGCCATAATCTCCTCTATTGACTGAAAGTTGAACGATATTTAGTCAGTATTGAAAAATTTGAGAAACTACTTTGGATGCCTCACTGATAATGGAACAGCTATTGATCTGAAAATGACAGCAACTCGATGGAATGGTTGTCACCTGCATATACAGTTGGTTGTTTGATCTATTTATGTAATACACGTCCTGACATTCAGTTTGCAATTTCTCAACTATCCAAGTTCATACACAGTCCACTCAAGATTCATTGGAATGCAATTAAGAGATATATTTACAAACATCGAAAGTTTTGAAGATTTTTGTACCTTATGCCATTATGACATTGAAGGGAGGATTGTTGGAAACAATGTCGAAATAGCACAAAACCCTAAGTTCCAGCAACCCTATTTTTTGGTACTTAACTAAATTTTGACCACAAAAGATCAAAAATTATTATTAACTCATCAAATAGTACTTGAGGAGAGCTTTCATTTGGTATATAACACTTTGTCATCAGAATTCCATAAATGCATGAAAACCTTAATCCTAATTTCTTCTCAGAAAGGATTTTTGCATATTATGATCTCTCAAGGCATGTACATCAAGGAAAGCAAGTTCCCATATCAAGCTGAAGGCCAGATTCGCTGACTGCAGCTGATTCCTCTCTAAAAAGCAAAAATCATCCTCTCTAAAAGCAAAAATAACGATAATAAAAGCTGATCGTATTTCTTGTTTTATCGTCATGCTTTTCTTATTTTAACGCAGCTTTTCACACAAATTTTCGTGGATCCTCTGAAGGCTATAAAAGAAGACATGAGGGGGTCATTGTATTAACAATCCAAGATCAACCTCAAGCATACACAAGGCTAAACACTTGGAGAAGGTGTGCTCAACCTTTGGTGCAGATTTGGAGGAGATTTTGACAACGAACCATCAGCTTATAGCTGAGTTTTGTAATTAGCAAGTCTATATTCAGTCCTTCTTTTGTTGTTGTTCCTAGGCTTTGTGCCTTCTACTTCAACACACGGAGGAGCCATTATTTAAGTCAATTTCTGATTTAGGGTTTCTGAAACCCTAATTTCAGAATTAGGGTTTGCTGCACAAACAATTCTAAACTGTTTCTATTCACTTCAATCTCACATACACACACTCTTCATACCTCTTAGGAACGTTATGAACAAATTCTTGTATCTAGAACCCTAAATTTTGCCTAGATTCAATTTTGTATAAGCTACATTCAGTTTTGTAATCATTACACACATTGAAATTTGACATTTATATTAGCTAGTGTAGGTAAGCATTCAGCTTACTGTTACTGTTACACTTTGACAAGTTGTGTATTCTCTCTCTCTATTTCTGATCCATCTAATTTTAAGTCTTAAGGTGTGCATGCTAAGGTTCATTGTGATGGAAGATCTTGTAAACCTGTGAATATTATTATTAGGACCCACCTCACTTCCAACAACTTTGGGCAGCGGACTTCCTGATTACGAGAGGAGCATGTTACTCCTATAACTTGATGGGAGAAATATGGAGTGGGCACTCTATTAGTGAGTAGACTACCATAGTGCCCAGCACCGTTGGAAACGGTAGGTTCGGACCGATCGGAAACGGAGTTTTGGAGTTTCCAAAAATTTGGAAACGGCAAGAAACGGGAAACGGTAAAAATATGAATATATATATATATATATATATATATATACATTATACATACATTATATTAGGATATTACACACACACACACACACATATATATATATAAGGATATTATATATGAGGATATACATATATATATATATATAAGGATATTATACATATATTTATCATTAGGATATCCATTATACATAGTGCTATATTATATATAGTGTATAGTATATACATGCACAATGCACATGTCATACATTCATAGTACTTGCATTAATACATAGTAAATGGAAGAACTTGAAAAAAAATCAGAACTCGTATACTCACATACCTGAAGTTCGATGGCTGTGATTTGCTTGCTCTCTCTCTCTCTCTCTCTCTCTCTCTCTCTCTCTCTCTCTCTCTCTCTCTCTCTCTCTCTCTCTCCCTCCCTCCCTCCCTCCCTCCCTCCCTCCCTCCCTCCCTCCCTCCCTCCCTCCCTCCCTCCCTCCCTCCCTCCCTCTCTCTCTCTCTCTCTCTCTCTCTCTCTCTCTCTCTCTCTCTCTCTCTCAAATACAATCTTATCATGACGAATCCAACCTAATTCTTGAGTGATTTAAATCAATGACAAAGCCAAAATCAAATCACATTGGCAGCATAATATAGAGTGAAGTGCAAACAGAATGGCAGTTTGTCACACATCCTGACTCATTGTAAAGAATTCCCCCAAAATATGTTGCATGGTCTCGTGAGCCATTTACACCTATATATCATGTAATTACCATCCATAACACTTGTGAATTCAACACATACAATTCTTTAAATGTGCACTGGCTGAAAGTGCACCTTTGCATAAAAACAGTGCATGAGGAAGCCTCTTAGTTTCATTTAAAAAGTTATAGATGGAATTGTGCTAAATTAAATTAAGCTTTAGATGGTAGAAAGCAAGAAAAGCGTACTAAGTACAAAATATGTCATGCATTTGTACTCGTGATATTTGTTTATGTCCTATGCGATTCATTACTATTGCTGTACTTTATGAAACAACGATCTCGTACCTTACATGGGTATTATCCAATGAATTTAGGTTTCATTAAAGAGTCTGCCATCACTACATTCATCAACAATCATATAATGATGTTGGAGACAAGTTATAGATTGCACACCATCACTTCATTGTGTACATCGGACTAATGCATATCAAATATCAAATGTTTTTTCGAGTCTGCTTTATAGGCAAATAAGCTAACTTTTGTATGTGTGTGTATCTGTGTGCGCGCGCTTGTCTGCATGTGTGCGCGCATGTGCGTGTGTGTGTGTGTGTGTGTGTGTGTGTGTGTGTGTGTGAGGAAGAAATAGCACTTACATGGTGCAGTGTACAAACGTCGCTGGGTATAGAAATATACCCTCAAGATGGATCACGGAGTCCAAATGTCAATCTTCAGCTCCAAGTTGAGTAGTCTAAGAAGCTGCAAGTTTCTGGTGCCACTATCGCACGATCTTGATATGGTTCACAGGAATCAACACCATATCAAGTTTGCCTCTTCAGCTCAAGTGTCACGCTTCATGCTACTATCCTTGAACGTAGCGCCAATGCGTACCTATTTATTTTAAGGTAGTGAGGGAGTGGTCGTATGCGCATCGTCCATGCGCATAATAAAACTTCTAGAGATAATCATAGATAATAAGATCATAATTTTTTTTTCGGCCGAGGCTTACTCCTCCAGACTTTAACTTTGAAATTGCAACTGTACAAGGAAGGGCATAGTACCCATGGGACCTTCCTTATCCCACAAGAACAGGGGTTTACAAGATTCGGTTGAACGGCGGTCACAACTACCGCAAGGCTAGTCAAACGATGGCACATCAGCCATATGCCTCATCATTCCAGGTTATACATGTCCCTTACATGTGGCCAGCAGGAATAAAACCCTCGCCCTTGCCTCAAGAGGCGAGAGGCCCATCCAGCTGCCTTAACGGCCTGGGACGATAAGATCATAATTCTGAAGCCCCTCGAGGCTAACCCCCAATGCATCTAATGTTAATAACTTTATAAATTGTGTATAATGACCCTCCAAAAAATTTTCAAAGTCTTCTTCTAAAGCAAGGCTCCCTCTACTAAAATGTGGAGAAATTAAATCCACCCTTCTACTCGTGTATGGATCAGGTAACAATGTCATAATGCCTATAAGATGGTCTCAAACATAATTGCACATTGTGGATTCCAAAACTCTCAATAATTATGAGTCATCCAGATCGTATATGGTCTATGTGAAATGGGAGCTTCCTAAGGCTCTCACCAAGCTCAAAATCTCTTGATCACCAGTTTATTCTTGCAAATATAGCGTGCCTCATATGTTAAGCTCTTCCATTGACAATCTTCAATAAAACTATAATGTAGAATCAAACTCTGCAGAGCCTCCTCCAAATCTATATAAAAGTAGGACCTCTCCCCCACTTTGTACTTGGTTAGAATCTTGAGAGTTAACTTCATGCTCTTGGCAAGTTTAATCTAATCCACGTGTGTAAAAGTTAAAAAGAATGGTCCTTGATGAAGATATTCCTTGAACGAGTGTCTTAGAGTAAAATGATTCTACTTCCTATAGCTATTTACTAAGATGGTTGGGTGGAAAAAGAGATGTCGTTTCTTGAGTGTTCACGCTTATGGGAGTTCTGTGAGAGTCCATATGAGTGCATTTTCTTTAAACCAATAAGAGTGAGATTAGATCTAGTTTTTTGTTTGTGATTTTGCCATGAAAGCTTCCACTATCTCTATAATGCATAGCAATTTTTCAGATACTCATATGGAAATTGTACTTCAATTCATTATATCATTTTCGTTGAAACTAGAGAATTGACTTCCTCTTTAGAAATTGAGTGATAGATCTAAGTAGATATATATGGAGAGAAGATCAAAATTTGGTTTAGAATGTTCTGATAATAAAAATATATGATTTTCTACAATTTACTTTGGTTCAACCTTACTATATCTTGATCAAGTCAAATTCAAAATGAAAATCATACAACTTAGGATACTTTTCTCAAAGACTTTAGCTGAAAGTTCTTGGGAATTGTCAATCTGATGAGCAATTCCTAACTTCACTGTTCTAGAGTGTACTGAACTCTAGAAAGTCATAAGAGTTATGCTAGTAACTCGAAGCAAACCCAAAGTCAATCTTGGACTTGCTATCTTTTGCAGATTGAATAAGTTCTTGTACAAAACATCTATCTAAGATGTTTAATTTAGTTATCTAGTTCCAGTCGGCTAACCCTGGATTTTTGCAAAAGGAATGAGATACCATATCTGAATCAATTCCAAAAGATTTGGAAAGTGAAAGGAAATAGCTAAAACTTTGTATAACTAATTCAAAGTTCTAAGATATGAACTTGCGATGAGTCAAATACTTGATGACCTAAGACTTTAGCTTCTTAACTATCTATTTCAACAAAGTATTGAAGCATTTTTACTATATTTAAGAGAAATAAACTTGATTTTCAAAAAGTTTCAAAGTGAATGTTGGAACTGAAGGACTCACAAGGCAAGGAAGCTTACGAAGGGAGTCAGAGAGAAGAGAAAGTACAAGCAGACAGAGCAGTCAACGACGATCTGGCAAGTAGGCCAATATTTTTTCAGGACACTAACGCATATAAAAGAGGTGGACACACAAGGAGAAGGAGCAAGTAGGGAGCTCCAGGAAATGTATGTCAAAATGTTATTAGAAACCCCTACAAAAATAGTGATTTTCATCACTAAAAACCATTGTAAATACCATTTCATATTTTTGTAGCTCCATTTTGTGCAAGCCAAGGAGTGCTTGAGCTTGAGGAGCTTTAGAAGTACCTACCTGTCAGTTTTCACATTTTTTAGACTTCGTTTGAACCTCCAAATAGGGTAGAGAACCTAATTTTTAACTAGGCCAGACACTAGGTCTGGACACGGCCAAAACCTAGTCAAAAACTATAAATAGAGCTAGAGAGCTCATTTTTGAGGTTATCTTGTAATTGATCTAAACTTGTATGAACATTTTGGAAGTAATCTAAAGAACTCCATTGCTTCTCACTCTTTGTCTTACTGTGTGTGCGCGTGTGTGCATGTTGGTGTGCTTCTCACTCACGCACTTGTGCCTTCACTTGCTCGAGGTCTTCATACCATCCTCATGTCTTCCCGGATTGACATTAAAGGAGGTGCTACTCATCACTGAGCTACACCAAATTTTGGCGCCGTTGTCGGGGATCGAGCTTTGAGGACGAGCGTGTGATGGTAAGACGTAGATTTGAGACATTGGCGTTGTAGGTAATTTCTTCACTCTTCTTATTCTTCTCTTTCTTACCTCATCATCATCACCATCTCCCACCTCCATCTCCATCATCGCAAAAAAATTTCAGTTTTTTTATCATATCACCTTCTCCACCTCATTTCCCTCATTCCACTTGTGAGAGAGAGCGAGAGAGCGACTTGTGTGCTGTGCTTTTGCATGTTTTTTGAGCTTTGTTGCAGGTACTTGCTGCATCATCATCTCCAGCACTCCGCGCAGGTACAAAACATCACGAAACTGTCTGTGTGTCACAGACCTCTGTCGATCGCGATCGACAGAAAAATCGCCCATTTGGTAAAACAAAGTGCACCACCATAATCTACATGATGAGCACATTCCAAATCACTAAAAACAGTTAAAAAATTCCGTGTTTCTCTGTCAATCGTGACCGACACCGTCGATCGCGATCGACAGCCACGACCGGCACCTCTGTCAGTCGCGATTGACACCGTCTATCACGACCGACTGAATTTCAACGATTGATTGACTTTTTCGCGTAGCCACGTGTCCATCGCGACGGACACAGCCCCGATTGACTGAATTCACGGCGAAAAACCCGGAAAAAGTGTCGATCGCGATTGACACCATCAATCGCGATTGACAGGGCTCACGACCGACTCTGTCGATCGTGATTGACACTGTCAATCAGACTGACGTATCGATCGCAACTGAGAGGCCCCGACGGACACCTCTGTCAATCGCGATTGATAGGCTTGTCGATCGCGATTGACAGGCTTTTTGGCCAAAATTTTAGGGTTAATTTTTCCTAGTCCTTGGGGAATTTTGGGCATAATTAGAGAGTCATTAGTGATTTGTGAGGTCCCTACACATGTATTTTTGAGAAAAATCCTAAGAACAGTTAGCCTGTTTGAACCCTGTTTTAGTCCCAAAACCCTGAACTGACATAACTTTCTCATACGAAATCCGTTTGCTGTGATTGTTGTCTTGTTGGAAAGCTCAAGATTATTAGATAGGGTATTTTGAAGTTGACCATACCCAGGGGGAACAAAATTCAGGGATTTCTACAATTGTTTTCCAAAAAATCACAGTGCAAATTGGTGTTTGTGTTACATGAATGAAAGTGATTGGTTCTGTCTTTGGAATTTAAGTCTTGAGCTAACTTTGGAACTCTTACAGATCTATTGAGAGCATCGAAGGGCATTCTAAGCAAGAGTAAGTGCAAGCTTGGGAACACGCTTCCTGGGCATTCAAGGGCAACCAAGAAGGAAACAAAAGGTTGGAAACTCTCAACTCCCTCTGTCAATTCCTAGCTTAGGCTAAGAACGACTAGTGATAGGAGTAGGCCAGGGCGGTGATAGGCATTTATCAAGTTGAAGACTACCTAAATACTCAAGTTCAAGCGAACGACATAATCTTTGTACGGTTGAGAACTTTAAAGGAAAAGAACTTAAAGTGGAACGATCAACTTCAAGTGCGGAAATACACTCAAGTATACCTGACGACGTGATATTAGACAAGACCATAAACACGGTAATCAACTAAAAAAGAATCAAGTAACTGATACAAAAGAACTCAGCAACGAGGTTGTACTTGGGCAAATTTGGGCTATTCAATTAGGCTTATGAACCTTAGATCGGGACGACATCTAGTAAGAGATAGACAAAGTCTTAGGTCTTCAGAGGCTAGCATTAACCATACTGCTAGGTCTTGGGCCCAGCAGTTGAGCCACCACTCGCATTACCCTAGCTCTGAGACTAGTGAATCAATGATGTCTCAAGGGATGGACAGACCTACAGGAAGTTCAGGTGCGCCATATCTGTATAGGGTGGAAGGCCCCTACAAGACGCAGATGGAATACCTTAGGACCAACCGACTAGGTGCTAGCATCTATGAGGATGGCCTAGGAAGATCAGTGGTCCATATTAAAAACCCTGACCAATCCATAGGACTAGAGCACCCAGCTGTCAAGTTTGAAAATGGAGCATACCTAGACAAGGAAGGGACAATATATATAGTCACCAGTCACCCAGATAGGACAGATGAATTCGGAAATGTGATCCCAGAAGCGGACATAGGTGACCTAGAGCAAGGAAACATGGGTATGGAACCTAGAACCCCTCGAGGCAAATCAGTTCTCACTAGGATTATCACGCAAGAGTGGCTTCCCCAGGATAATAAGAGCATAGATCTGCTCTTAAACCAAGAGACCGATGAGGCTTTTTGGAGGTATAAATCTGATAGGCCAAGTGATGTAGGGTCAATCCTGATCTATGAGTTCAAAGATCCTGATAGCCCAGGCAGAGTGACCTACTTAGATCACGCTTCAGAGAGGATCTTTGTGGTTACAGAACATGACAGGCATGCTTACACTTGGAAGGGTGAGTTCGTTTTTCCCCAACCAAGATCGAACGTGTCCCATGGTCACCATGGAGCTGGAACCTCCCAGGCTCATGGAGCTCAAAGAGACAGAAGTAGAGATAGGCCAGAAGTAAGCTTTGCCAACCCAAGGGGCAGAGAAAGAACGAGGACGGAAACAAATAGAGTAGAACCTGAGGTACTTAGAGCTCCCAGGAATCAACGAAATGCGGATGAGTTCCCTCTACCACGACCTAGAGAGCACACAAGGACTTTGAGACCGACTCAGCTAGTTAAGTCCATGAAGAGCTGCTTTGATGGCACTGGAGATCCATACGATCATGTGGCTGAGTTTAGGCAAGTCTTGAGAGCTGAACAAGTTGAAGATCTGTTCACGTAGTACAATGCCTTTGGTCTAACCCTTAGGAACACTGCCCTGACATGGTTTCAGCCACTAAACGAGAGGCAGTTCAGGAGCATAGACCAACTTCTATAGGCATTCATTATCGAATTCTCTAAAAGTGGCATAAGACATAACACCTCTTCGCTGATTCACAGCTTCAAGCAAACCCCTCAAGAAACGGTGAGACTTGCAGGAAGAAGATTTAGGCAATACCTAGAGAGATGCCCTGTCCCTGAGTTACCCACGCCAGCTAAGCAAGTGGCTTTATTCTTGGATGGATTGCTAAGTACCAAATTGAGATCATATGTGTACTTGAAGGACCCTAGGACCATAGAAGAGTGTGTACGCATGTGCATTGACATCGAGGATAACCTAGGGGAAGAACTAGAGCTTTCCAAAATCTACAAAGACTCAGATAGTGCCTCTAGCCTCTCTTCCTCGCAATCCACATCAATTGAGGAATTAGCAGAGAAAGTAGCTCAGAAATTAGGTGTCACTAGCAAACAGATTCCAAGATTTGCCCCTGTGAAAAGATGTTATACTTGTGGAGGTGACCATATGGCGAATATATGTCCCATTATGGCTCAACCCCAAGTAAATCCTAGTAGCCAGTACTGCACCATAGAACGAAGATACACAAATCACACAGCACAAGACTGCCCATACAATAAGCAAGAAGTTAGGCAAACCTACCCTCAGCCATACCCTCAACAAAGCAGATACCAGAGTCAATACCCACCACAACAGTATACTAGGCCTCAGCAAAATTACCAACTACAATATCAGGCCCAACTGAGACCCCAGCCAGTGCTAGCACAACAACCACCTGCTCCTACTAATGTGATCCCAGTGAAATATGAAGCTTCAGAAGAGAACCTGAGTAGAGCTATAGTCCCAGTAACACCATTAATTTTAGAAACTGATCCCAGTGACCATAGCTTTGATTCTACACATATCGATAGTCCCCAGGCTTACTACATGCAATCTCCTGAACATGGTGAGTCCTACTACAGTGAGGAGCCGAGTGAACCTAATTGGGAGCCAGAGTATGCGAATGTAATGTACACAAACCCTAACTCTAGACCCCAACCTAGGCAGGTAAGACCCCCATTCCCTAGAGGACCATGCTACAGATGTCAGGGAGATCATCTCATTCGTGATTGTCCCTTGCCTCCACCTACACAACCCTAGTCAGTGACAATCCAGGGCTATTGCCAGGAGTGTGGAAAGGAGCATCTCTTACGAGACTGCCCAAAGAATCCTAATAATATGCCGAAAATCACGCCTATAAATGTTGTTGGGTTAGTTGTAGATTCCACAGGAAGTGTCACTTCCACTGCACCGATACAAGTGGTCACTAGAGCCCAAGCCTTACAGCAGAACCTAGGTGTAGGCCAGGAAAAGAGCCCAGATGTTAGTGAAACAGAGAGCATGACAAAGAAAAGGACTAGAGCTTGGAGAGATAGTCGTGAAAGAATGAAAAGGCAATGGGAAAAAAAGATGAGTGAACTCGAGGAAAGCCTCAGAGAAACAAAGGCCAGGATAACTGAACTCACATCTCAAACTCCCTCTCACACTACCCCACCTCCACCATTCCCAACTCCATCCGAACCGCCACCTTCCAACCCGCCTCACCAAATTCCACCACCCCCTAGAGTAGGATCAGTCCTAGCAGATCCCACGCCCGAGAACCTAAACATGATGCTTAAAGCATATCAGGCCAGAATCCAAGAAGGGCCAAACGTAACTGATCATGAAAAGTGTTACCCTAGAGCAGAACTAGAGCTAGAACGAACCAAAATTTGTGCTAAGATGGTGGAATTGGCTCAGACCATGTTTGAAGCCAGTCGCCTCTTTAACATCTCTAGTTCAGCTAAGACGCAGTTGCACTTTGAAGGACTGTTAGAAAGAATAGAGAGGCTGATTGCACAATCAGAAAAGGAACCCGCCTCTCAACACAAGGACAAGGCAAGTGAAAGAGAAAGCCTCCCTGCCCAGGAAGCCTATGTGCCTAACTCTACGGAGCCAGACACATCATCTTGTATGAATCGGTTCACACCAGAATTCCTACGCGAGATTCAAGAAGACAAATGGGCTAAAGAGAGTGAAGTCCCTCCTCCCATTGAACTTGTGGATGATGCACACGACCAATTTCCACAAGACATCCCATCCATTTATGAGGAGCAGGAGAGCACCCAATCACAGGAAAGATTAGACTTTGAGTCTAACTCTCTGCAAGAATTACCCCACTTCACAGGCCCATGGGAAGCTAAGTCTACTTGTATGAGAGCACCCACGGTCATGGTACGAAATGAGGACTCAGTCATACCTAGGAACACAGAGGTAGTGAAAAACACTAAAGTACAGTGCAACCTCACCTTAGAAGAACTACTCAAAGTGAGGCCAGAGCTATGGAAACATGTAGCCAAACAAGTACCAGAAATAGCAAAACTTCGTTCCCAGGTAGGATCCCAAAAAACAGTGCCAAAAATACCCTTGGACAAGATAGGAGACCTGAGTGAGGGCGAAGAGGGAAACACATATCTTCCTATCACCCATCAAGGATACACCACCAAGGCCATTCTAGACTCAGGCGCAGGAGTTGCAATTGCTACCACTTCCCTATGGAAGCGTTGGGGCAAGACAGCACTCAGGCCCACAAGGATGAAATTGCAAATGGCTGATGGTCATCTAGAGAGACCCTTAGGGCTGTTAGAAGGAGTAACCCTCACCACTTGTGGTGTCGAGTTCGAGCATACATTTGCTATATGTGATTTTAGCAAAAATCATGCCTATGAAATGATCTTGGGACGACCTTTTATGCGACAGTTGCAAGTGGTACAGGATTGGGGAACCAATTCCTTGTACCTGCAACACTTAGGTGTTACGACCAAAGTGAATCTCAAAGATTACTCTCATAGAGATGTCCCTCCTATCCAATGGAATCCCATCCATAGAGCCAAAGACGACACGGAATTGGTGCATTCCATAGGATCAGGATCCTCATGGATGCATGAAGACACCCACTTATGGATGTGCAAGGTAGCAGTAGAAGAAGAGAAGAGAGAAGAAGCCAGAGAGATAGGTGCAAAAGAAACACATAGATCAATTCAAGACCCAGCCTATGCACCTGTAGTCTTTCCTGACGAAGAATTTGAACCCCACGGCTGGGCAGAAATCTTAGCAACAATGGATGTAGCCATCAATGAAGAGCAATGGACACCTCACTGTGACGAAGATGGCTATGACATTTCAGTCTTCTCCAGAGAGCCAATCATGGGAGAGGCAGTGTTAGAAGAGTGTGAACCTAGCCCTGATGCATTTGAGGATGCAAGTGACTCCGATCTAGAGTCAATCATTATGGACCCACCTTTTGCATCAGATGAAGAATACTTCTATGAAGTAGAATTTCAACCCCAGAGGCACGGAGAGCTTACAAATGATGTAAGGCTAGCCACACATGTAACCCCTAAGGAAGAAGGAAAGAAAAGGAAGAAGAAAGAAGTCACACTAGAAGAGGAAGAATCTTTGTTTGAGGTCCCGAAAAATTTTAAGAAGTATGAGATAGATGATAAGAGAGTCATGATTAGAATGCCTAAACGAGAGGCGCAATCGGGGGAGGCCTATGATAACAAAGAAACCACGAAGAAAGTGGTTGTATCCATCGAAGAGGGAGAAGAAAGATGCACGTACATAGGCCATGACCTGACAAAAGAGGAAGAACAAGAGCTAATAGCCTTGCTAAGAGAATACAGAGATGTATTCACTTGGAGTTACAAGGATTTGAAAGGAGTGGACCCTGACATATGCTCACACACTATCCCCATGACCTCAGATGCCAAACCCTCTAAGCAAAAGCCATATACATATAATGATAATTATGCTGCCAAGATCAAAGAGGAGATAGATAGACTGGTTGAAGCTGGATTTATCTATGAAATTGAGCACACTGAGTGGGTATCCCCCATCGTAGTGGTGCCCAAGAAAAATGGAAAGCTGCGTGTATGCATTAACTTGAAGAAGATTAATGCAGCCACAATTCGAGATAACTATCCGCTTCCTATCACAGAGCATCTCTTAGAAAGAGTAGCAGGCAAGGAAGTGTACAGCTTCCTCGATGGATTTTCGGGCTACAATCAAGTAGCCATAGCTCCAGAAGATCAGCATAAGATGGCATTTGCCACTGAATGGGGAATATTTGCCTTTAGAGTAATGCCATTTGGGCTTACCAATGCACCAGCAACCTTCCAGAGGCTGATGTGCCATGTATTTAAAGAGTTCCTAAGGAAGAACTTAGAAGTCTATGTTGATGATCTTTGTGCTCATTCCAACATCAGACAAACCCATATTCCTGAACTCAGACAAATCATTGACAAATGTAGAGAACATCAAGTCTGCCTAAACCCAGAAAAGTGCGTTTTTATGGTCAGGCAAGGCAAGATTCTAGGACACATTGTGTCAAAGAATGGCATATCCACTGATGAAGAGAAAGTGAGAGCCATAGCTGAGTTACCTAGGCCAAAGAACGTCAAGGAAGTACAGGCTTTCATGGGGCATTATGGTTACTACTGCCGGTTCATTCACATGTATGCTGTCATTGCAAAGCCCATGTACGGACTTCTGACTAACTTTGAGTGGACTGATGAATGTGAGAATTCCTTCAATGAGCTTAAACGGTGATTATGTTCAGCACCAATCTTAACCACACCAGATTGAAATAAGCCTTTCCATGTTCATGTGGATGCATCCAATTATGCTATTGGATGTGTACTTGCACAACCTACTGGTGAAGGTTATATGGATCTTCCAATTGCCTATGCCAGTAGACAATTGAATGCAGCTGAACGAAACTATACCACCACTGAGAGAGAGGGATTAGGCATGTTATATGCAGTTAAAAAGTTTAGACATTATTTGCTTGCAAATAAGTTTAAATTTTTTACTGACCATCAGGCACTGCTATATCTTGTAAACAAGCCATGCAATACAGGAAGATTAGTAAGATGGTTTCTCTTACTAATGGAATATGATTTCGAGGTTGTGGTAAGGAAAGGGAAGACTCATTTGAGAGCAGACCATCTCTCTAGGCTCACATCTGGAGAAGCCCCACAAGGAGTGTCAGATGACCTTCCTGATGCTTATTTGTTTAATTTGGAAGTGGTGCCACAGTGGGCTAAGCCATTAGTGCCAGTATTGACATACGGGCCTAACCACCCAGTAATAAACACACAGGATAGAGAGGTAACAAAAGCCCAAAAGTATCACATCATGGCAGGAAGTATGTACAAGCACACAGATCAAGGGATCTTGGCTTGTTGTGTGGAAGAGGATGAGTACGCTAAATGGTTGCAATTAGCACATGTAGGTGCATTAGAGCAACACTACTCAAAGCAACGAACCCTGCAGACACTAAGGAGACTCGGAGTGCATTGGCCGACGATGGAAGCTGATGTCCAGAAGTTGTGCAAGGAATGCCCAATCTGCTGCACTAAACCACCTGTGGAACATGCCACTCTTTATCAAGTGTCCATAGTGCCAGATTGGAGTGAACCACTAGTATCCTTCCTGAGGACAAAAACATTCCCTCCAGACATGACTCTGGCTAGGAAAAGGAGTGTAGAACAAGAAGCCCTAGATTACTCACTCATTGGTGATAATCTATACAAACGTGGTAAAGATGGTTACCTCAAACTATGCATCCATGAGAGTGAATATCTCAAGGTCTTGGAAACTGCTCACCAAGGTGTAGCAGGAGGACACTTTGGACCAAATCGGGTGATCAAGGCAATACTATTTGCGGGCTTTTGGTGGCCGACCCTTCACATGGATGCACATACCTATGTGAAACGGTGTGATGTTTGTCAGAGAACTCAGTATCCTATACGCAAAGATGAGATGCCACTGAAACCCATGATGGGTGGATGTGCATTCTCTAAGTGGGGAATAGACTTTGTAGGTCCTATTAATCCCCCAGCCAAGGGTTCACATGCTGAATACATCATTGTTGCGACAGATTATCTAACCAAGTGGGTAGAGGTAAAAGCCACAACGAAGAACAATGCTCAAACAACAGCTAAGTTTTTATTTGAGAATGTGTTCACCAGATACGGGCTACCTATAGAGCTAGTTAGTGATAGAGGCACTCACTTCTTGAATGAAGTTATTGAAAATCTGCTCCAAGGATTCTTGGTAGTACATAAGAAGTCTGCCCCCTATCACCCTCAAGCAAATGGCCAGGCTGAGAGCACCAATAAGATCCTATGCAATGTACTGACGAAATTAGTGAACAATAAACGCTCTGATTGGGACAAACAGCTACACCACGCTGTTTGGGCATACCGAGTCGCCTACAAAACGGTACTCCAAGCCACCCCCTTTCAGATGGTATTTGGCCAAAATGCAGTGCTACCGTTGTACTTCTTAATACCTACACTAAAAGTAGCACAAGAGCATGAATGGACGGGTCATGAACTCTCCTCTAGACTGTTTGACCTTGAACGATTAGGAGAAACAAGACTGAGGGCGGCCGTAGGAATATATGCAGCTAAGAAATGACAGAAGGCGTACTTTGATGCCCATGTTAAGGATAAAGGCTTGAAGGCAGGAGATTTAGTTTTAGTCTACACCTTGAAGCAACATTCAAGAAAATTAGAGAAACGTGGCTACGGACCCATGATCATTAATAGAATCTCAACAAGTGGAGCAGTGCAACTAGCCACATTAGAAGGCGATATTCTCCCGAGCTACATAAGCGGATGCAGAGTCAAGTTATATCAGGAACCTCTGACAGAAGAGATGCTAAGTCGACTCAACACTGCTAAGAAACGCAAAGAAGAAGAAAAACGAATTCGAGAAGAAGCTCAAGTAGAAGCATTGGAACGCATCCGGAGAATGAAGTTGAGGAGACAGGGTAGAGAGCAACCTAGGACAGATGCATATGCAGATCAAGGATATCATGTGGCTATGTGTGAAGTTTCAGGTGTCAGCTCCCATAGGATAATTGATAGACGTCCTTTTATAAACTTAGAGATAGGACAAGGAAAGGGTGCAAGGACTGTAAGAGCCTTGATTGACTCAGGTGCAGCCACTAGTGCTGTTAAATTTTGGTACTGTCAAGAGTTGAAATTAACTGTCAATCCTATAGAAGCATATCTCATAGGATTGGGAGGTGTGGAAACCCCTTGCATGGGCGAGGTGGAACTTCCCCTCTATATTCAAGACGAAGCCATGACAGTCAAAGTACTAGTGTGTCAAGATGAGGACCTCACTGAGCCTCTTGTCTTGGGTCAAGACTGGATCTATGATCATGCAGTCAACCTAAACCTAAGAAGCGGACTTCTTTAGGTGTGGGTAAATCATAGCCGAATTACATTTGAATTGGAAAATGAGGCACTCAAGGAACTAGGTAAAGCACAAACTCCTGGTCCTTCCAGGGGCGCACATGAAGTTGACAATGCTATTCTTGTCCAAAACTGTATGATGCAGAAAGAGGATTGTGTCAACAATGAAGTCAAGGATAAGACGGCACTTCCTTCCGTTCCAAAGGCCAGAGGGATGCAGCAACCAAAGGCAGATCAAATGCAGACGGGGCAGACTATCACCTATACTAGAGGCCAAAAACACGTGCGAAGCAGAATGTCTTAGCCGTCGAAACAAGTATGGGTGCGGAAAGGCGAACACCCTGTTGTGACCATGCCAACCCCACGGCCGAAACCTCTTATTAGTAATCAGCAACACGATACTAATAAGAAGTCTTTCATAAATTCTTCTACGAAAGTAAAGTCTATTTGGATACCCAAGAAGTCGATGAAGGCCAGCCCACAATCATGACAAATCTGGGTGCCTAAGCCTTGCTTGCGGGCTCAAATAGCTACACTGAGGCCACACCCGGTACAACATATTTCACTCACTCGAACATCCGATGCCCATTCTTACACATCACGCACAAACACATATTCTTCCATGAGCACAAGTAGAATCACTCGTGAATGGGCCCCCAAGAAGCCTCATTTCCAAGCCGATACTCCTAACAAACTCTCCAGAGTCTCCACAAAGTCAAGATCAAAACCCATCCATTGCATTTGGCAACCTAAAACTTGTAATAACCCCCGGACCCCAGTTGTAATTCCATGCCCACCTACTAACTACGTCACTCCCACACTACATCATTCCACCTAGCTCCTAGGTCTACCCAATCCCTAACTACACACACAAGCACCGAGCACTTAATAACCCCCTAATCTCTCCCGCACCTCATGTTAATGTTGTAATGGGGACAAAAATGGTTCTATCTCGTCCTTTACAATGTTAACACACGTTTCTATATTCTCACAGAATCAGGAGGCAAGAAGTAACATGGCAGATACGGCAGGAACTAGCTCCGAGGCAGGCACCAGCCCCCAAGTCGTGGACATTGAAAGTCTTCCCGTTGAGGAGGAATTGAAGGAACGCCCAGTGGCATTGAGGGCATTACACGCCATACCGGTTCAGAATCCTCCACAGGGGCACACAATGCCGGTCAGCAAAAACTCTCATTGGTTCAGTGATGTGGCAGGACCCCTGGGTGAAGGCACTTACATGTGGGAAGCCGAGATAGAATTCAATGGGCGCTGGGGCAGATATCACTTTTTCACCAGGGAATTTGAGGAAGTGTAGAATAATGAGGGACTGAAACCTATATGGAAGAAGGCGGGACTCTACGATTACTTCAAATTCCAATTGCCAAAGCCCGACTTTCTAAGGTGCTCTTATTTGATTAGCACCCTCACTCCAAGCAAAGACAAAAAGGGGTACAACTCATTTGTCCTCCCATCTCTCACAAGGGGCAATGAACTGAAGCGTTTCAGGTTGACTATCAATTTGGTAAGGGAAGCTCTAGACATGAAAGGTATGCACATTCCTACGGAGAAAGAGACAATGGTCCCCGACAATATGAAGAACAGGAATCTGACGAAATTAAAGGACGCCACCTAAAAAGATCTGGTTTAGTCTATACTTGGCAGACGCCTTCGATTTGACAATCAATATGCCCCACTGGATTAGTGACCAAATCCACTTGGCTCATCAAAGGTGGTATAAAAAACAAAAGTCTGTACTGTATGGTTGCTGTGCTCTCACCCGGATTGTGTATAGATGCCTAGCGTATGATGTGCCAGTGCAAAGGGCACTCATCTGGACCAGGGTACAGGAGTTTCAACGCAGATTATCCACCGCAGGGCCACCCTCCAAGAAAATGAGAGGCGCAGTTCAGATGCCCTGTGCACAACCCCGCGGTGCGACATTGACACCAGAGACAACTCCACGACTTCCAAGGCGGGTACAACCCTTCACTATCAGATTACCAAGACACAGCACTGATGGACCAAATCTAGTGTTTCCACCTGTACCAACCGACCTAGAGTTCCCTCACGGATTCACTTTAGAAGACCTAACTGATGAGGAGGTAGCCAGAATCATAGAGGCTGTTAACGCGGAAGTCGAGGCAGAGCAAGCTAGTGGACAACAAACTGCTACAGACCAACCCCATCCCAGACAACCAGATGTCGTCGATGTGGAGAATGAAGAAGAAGAAGAACAAGAGGAGGAACATGATGGACAATCCGAGGAAGAAGAGCAGGAATATGATCAGGAAGCTCTGCAGGTACTTGAAGGTGCTCCAGCTTATACGAAGGCATTGAAAAAGCTCTATGATACCATGAACAGAGTTCAAGAGCAACATAGACTGTCCCTAGCAGCAGGCAAGGCCCTCATGAATCAAATCCTTGAGGAGGAAGGCGTAGACGAGCAATACCGCGCCACTCTTGGCATGATATCTGAGGCTTTAGGAGTACCTGAGACGGTGCATACCACCCTTGCACAAGCACGAAGAACGGAGCAAAGATATAGCAGACGTCCTCCTCAATCAGGAAAGCAGATGAATGTATTAGTATCAGAACCACAAGGCACATCCACAACCACGGGCACCGCACACACTGTCCATGATACTGAGGAAAGCCATGTATCAAGTGCACCTCCGTCACCCCCTTTGCCACCCCTGCCTCCAACTCCACCACATTCACCTCCCACAACCATTGTAACCACTACTGTCACAGCCCTCGAGTCCACTACCCATACCAAAGTGCAGACCGTCAGTCAACCAACACAACCCACACATCCTATCTCCACCTCTCTTGTCTATACGGCCACTGACACAGTAATTCTAACCGCAGCCATAGAAATCCCCGTTCCCCCGATCACACTTCCTGGTAGTTCGTATTCACAATTGCACACACCACTGTACACTTTCACCACTATCACCACACCCACAATTCCAATATTCACAATCACTCCCACTACTGCATCCACTGTTGATTTTATGGACATATCACCCACCTCCGCACCTCTCCCTCCCCCCATACACCCACCATCTCCCGTTCCCCCACCTCCCACTTCACCATTTTCCAGCACCGCATCCACATTTCCATTCCCCTTCCCCTTTCCCTTCCCTTCTGCATTCAACACCCTCCCTGCATCCACCCCTATTAATAATGTATTTAATAATATGTATCAGTGTATGTCGCAACTACAACAGCACTACTAGCATCTTGATAACCAACATACGTGACTCTTTCAAAGCCATGAAGAACTTCAACTACGATTCATTGATATCGAAAGGGAAAAGCGGCTACTACAACAACAGTATGCCACTTTACAGGAACAACATGAACAGCTAGTAGCCAATCCACCCCAGCCTGATGCAGAAGAAAAACAACAAATGGATGATTTGCTGCACTCCCAGATAACAGAGAATCTCAAGCTTCGACGCAACCTGGCCCTCTTACGCAAACACATGTCTACTGCACTCGAGGAGAATAAACGACTACAAAAACAAAAAGAAGAAAACTTGGAAGCAGCCATGGAGGGTTCCCCGCAGGAAACCGACCCAGAGAAATTCAAGGCCATACCCTCAGCGAATATGCAAATTGTGTTGGAAACCCATGCCGATCTCCTGGAAGCCCATGCAGCATTAGAAAGAGAAAGAGATGACCTATTAAAGCAGCTGGCAACCCAGCATGAGTTACCAAGCAAAGTCACAACCGTAGTTGACACGTCTGAAGAAGTCGAAAAACTCAAAGCAGAACTAGAAGAATTACAAAGTAAAGTCATGCAATACGAGCCTCAACCTTCGCCTCTTGTAGAGCCCGAGCCTGAAGACTTAGTGCCAATTGAAATAGAGGAAACTTCCGAAGACCCATACGTTCCCATGCCGGCACCAGGGGGCAAGCAAACAGAAGAGGGCATAGACACCATCGAGATAGAGGCTCCTGAATGGATGCAGACTTAGAGAAAGTGGCCACAACCCATGATGACAGAGTGGCAGTTAAGATAGCGTCTATGTCATGTTTGGAAGAGGTAGTCATAAAATCGGATTACTTTAGAAACCTCTCCCATCATAGGTGGATCGGCACATCCGACGATTTGTATGTTCCTTTCTGTGTCTTAATGGCGGATTACAATGCTGAAATAAAGCAACACACCTCAAAAGAACCAACCTCGGCTACACAGTTTGCACCGGACGACATCCCAGCAAGTGCCAAGCAGGGCAATATACATCAACCGGCGTGGAGGATTCGTCTACTGGAAACCTACCTAGAGATGGTAAGAACATGGAATAACATGCCTTTGTACATCAAATACAACCCATGCTACTGCCCTGTATTTCGAAGAAGGTCATGGCCGGAATACAAAAAAATTGTGCTGACAACCAAAGGATGCGAGAAATGGCTCAATTATGTCTACTTAGCACCACCTAAAGGCCAACCTACCATAGGATATATGATCTCGACAATTCGGCATTGGGGGGTCAGGTTTAAAAATGTACCAGATGTCATGGCCCAAATGTGCCTTAAAGTTTTTGAACTCATGTTGGTCACCTTCAGGACCTTCAAGAATGTCAAGGAACCTCATCTGTCAGCTCTTGGATTTAATGAAGGTAATCAGGACCTTGTCTACGACATGAGCGCAACACCATCTATTAATGTTGTATATGCATGGCACGCACGTATCAAGTATCTACCAGCCTGCTTCAAACAGACATTTGAAGAAATGTTTGTCACGGGATTCTAGGAATATCATTCAGAGATATTCATTCCCAGACCATCACATTTATTGCAGTTGTTTGCAGTGGAACAAGCTCTCCATTCAGAAAAGCTACGTATACCACATCCAGAGGTTCCTGGGCCGGTAGATTGGGATGCTCTACTTACGGACTTGGCCAAAGGGTTGCGGATTGCCGAACACCACTTAGCACAAGACGTTGTTGAGTACTACATCCAACAACCCACCCAACAAGAATCTGTCAGGGACGACAGACGCGAGAGAGGGGGGGGTGTTGGAACTGAAGGACTCACAAGGCAAGGAAGCTTACGAAGGGAGTCAGAGAGAAGAGAAAGTACAAGCAGACAGAGCAGTCAACGACGATCTGGCAAGTAGGCCAATATTTTTTCAAGACACTAATGCATATAAAAAAGGTGGACACACAAGGAGAAGGAGCAAGTAGGGAGCTCTAGGAAATGTATGTCAAAATGTTATTAGAAACCCCTACAAAAATAGTGATTTTCATCACTAAAAACCATTGTAAATACCATTTCATATTTTTGTAGCTCCGTTTTGTGCAAGCCAAGGAGTGCTTGAGCTTGAGGAGCTTTAGAAGTACCTACCTGTCAGTTTTCACATTTTTTAGACTTCGTTTGAACCTCCAAATAGGGTAGAGAACCTAATTTTTAACTAGGCCGGACACTAGGTCTGGACACGGCCAAAACCTAGTCAAAAACTATAAATAGAGCTAGAGAGCTCATTTTTGAGGTTAGCTTGTGTTGATCTAAACTTGTATGAACATTTTGGAAGTAATCTAAAGAACTCCATTGCTTCTCACTCTTTGTCTTATTGTGTGTGCACGTATGTGTGTATGTGTGTGCATGTTGGTGTGCTTCTCACTCACGCACTTGTGCCTTCACTTGCTCGAGGTCTTCATACCATCCTCACGTCTTCCTGGATTGACATTAAAGGAGGTGCTACTCATCACTGAGCTACAGTGAATTTAAAACATAGTCCATCCACAAGATACTAATGTGGTATCCAACATCAGTGTGTCGGCCCACTGAAGTTCTATTGATGAGTTTATACTCAAACAATGCTTCACTTGAGACTAAGTTCATGCCTATATTCAATCTTTATGACTACTTACTACGAATGCAATTCTTGTGCATTGCATTGAGTCAAAGAATTGAATTTACCGAGTTACACTAGGAACTTGGTGCTTAACTTAGTCAATCCATCCTTAGTTGAAAGGATCAATTGAAAGTCAAAGTCTCACTCTTTCTAAAATTTTTCAAACATTTCTAATTGACAACACTTAAGCTTGAAGTGTTCCAAAATAAGAACAAGTCTTTTTTCTCTTTGAAAAAGAAGAACTTGGAAGTTGCTTACTTCATATATTCTTAAATTCGTCTTGATGTATCTTGAGATCATGCTTTTATCCTCCTTGAATTTAAACTTCTTCTTTGAAGTTTGCATTTTCTTGAGGATTAGACCTATCTTCAAGATTTATTCTCGAACTAAACGATAATTATCATCCCATGGTCCGATGTCCTATACCATCTTTCCTACATCAATCTGGGTATAAAAATCTAATGTCCCATACCACCTTATTTATATTCACATTAATGTATGGGTGATACCTATCCTAAAGTCTAAACATCTCTTGATAGGGTACCTTTTCACTTCAATTCTTTATAAGAATTTTTTGAAGTTTCAGTTTTACCTCTAATTGGATTTTCTAGGTTTTGATCCCTTCACAAGATCATGTCATGATCTTGTGCTTTCCTTTAGGAACTTGAAAACCTTTTGATGGAACATCAATCCTTTGGTGCTAGCATTTTCAAACGAAAATCATTTATGATTCCAAGTACTTGAATTTTCACATATTCAAGTCCAATTGGTTTATTCTTGACCAATTTGTAGCGATAAGAGTTGTTTACTTCTTGTCTTTAGATTCCTTTCTAACTAAAGCTTTAAGTAGCTACCTCCAGGATTTTTTAGGAATCTCTCTACTGCTTAAGTCTAAGCATCCGCTCATGCTTTTGGATCACACTTTAAGGATAGGTAAACTTTTACATTGTACCTTCCACATACTTGACTACCATTGACACGGTTGCAGACTACATACTTGGAATTTTTACTCTGTTCAAACTTGGAATAGCTCACTTATTTCACACTCTCCATTGGATAAATGGATCTTGAGTGAAAATTTCCTAAAGGGAATTTGATTCCCAATACTTGGGCAAATTTTAAAGTAGTTCCAATTGCAAGTTCTTGGACAATCATGGCCAAAGCTTGATCAATTCTGGTTGATCTTGCGACATGAATAAAGACTTATTCTTTAAGATCTCTTGAACTATCGAAAGCTTCTTTGCTTACCCATGGGATTTTAAAGATCTTTCCCCTACTCAAGTCCAAGCATTTACTAATGCCTTTCAAATTCTAAAGCTAAGAATCTTTTATACATCTCCACATGATATCAACCATTGGACTTTAAGTACCACTTCTAGTGGTTTGGAAATTCTGGGGAACTACTTGTTGTCTAAAAGAAACAAAAAATTAACACTCTAATTCTTTAAAAAGGAAGATTCTTCTTAAAGTTTTCCAAGTTTGCTTAGCAAGTTGCATTGTTACTAGAGATGCAATCATGGAACCTATCATCCACCTATTGAACGTCAAAGTTCAATTGTTGCTAAGCTTTAAGCACTTCTTTGATTTTCATCAATCCTTGGGATGAATTCAATATGAAAACTTCAAAAACTCTATGGTTTTACAAATTTGGAACATCTCAACTATCTTTTGAACTTTAAAAGTTCAATTAGTTTAAGTTCCAATTGAATTTATTTGATTGTTATCACGTCTTGGGATAGAATCAAATAAAACTTCCAAAGGAAACTTTATCAACCTACTTGGATGAATGATTTCTCAAATCCAAGCTAACAACTACATCTAGTCTTGTCGTTAGAATTCTCTAAGTTTTATCCTAAACTTAGAGTCATCATGGAAATTTTCAAGCAGCCCTATTTTCTTGCCATTCCAATATGAGCAAGAAAATTGAACACTTGACTTTCGAAGGGTCTACTTTTCCTAATCAAGACTCCTAATTTGTGATACCTAAGGATCACGATTGAGAAAAACAAACTAGCTACTTGAGTTACATGGCAGCCATGAGCCTTGCAACTACCTAGTTTGCTACTTTTCCTAGCTATCTAAGTCAAGTTTGAAAAAGGAGGTAACGAAAGTATAAGTATTCAACTACTTAACAAACAATCATGCATATGAAAATGCCTGTTTTTGCATGCAAATGTGTGTGAGTACATGCACATATTGGCATTCTCCTTTCATGCACCAAACTTAAATCAAGCGATTCTTGAGCTTGATAATGCATGTTCCCAATCATCCATGCACAAACATTCTACTTGCTAGCTTTTTAAAAAGATATACCCATTCATGTGCATAAACTTGAGCATTAACTATCTTTTTCAAGCAAGAAGAAAACATGTTTTGTGGATGAAAACATTCTTTGAAAGGGATTAATGCACCAACATTCTTTCATAGATGCATGCATATCCTTGATAATTGTTTCCATACTTCAATGCTCTCTTATTTTGCTTTCATTAAATTGCATACAATGCTTTCAAAATTGAAGATTCCTTCCCTACTTCAATGATAATAGCAATGCATTCTATATGAAAGCATAGAGCAAAGCAAATATTGAAATAAAAACATCAACTTGTAAAGTACTTATCTCCAAATTAAGCTACATCCTTTCATTGATCCTCGGGAAGAACCATTTTCCATCCTAAAGACCTTGCTTCTTCATGTGCTCTCTTTTGTCTTGTTCTTCAATTTTGATACTCGCTGGTGATTATATGAAGAAGCTTGAGCAGTCAGGGATAGAATCAATAGCTTTTCAAGGGGCACCAAAGCTATATAGTCAAGGCTAAAGCTCACTTGTTGAGCATCACTCAAGGAGTTCATCAACTCAAGGATGAGACCTTAGAGGAGATCTTGGAGAAAGTGTTCTCACACTCTTGGAGGAGGTGTGCTCTACATTTGGAGACATCTGGAGGAGTCTGTATTAGCCAACGTAATGTGAGTAAAAAGTCTACATCTGTCCTCACTTGTTCATTCACTAGTTTCTGATTTACGAAAATCAGAAGTCGGATTTATTGTAAAACAATTCTAAATTGTTCATATTCTCCATGTCCACACACACACACTCTTCATACCTCTTAAGCACACAATTTCTTGTATCTAATTCCTTTTTTTGCCTAGATTAAGACACTGTTAGTTCGTATCATATTCGCACATTGTAATTCGACATTGGAATATAAGATAGTGTAGGTGAGCATCCTAGCTTACTATACACTTTGAAAATCTTGTCTATTCTCTCTCTATCTCTCACTCATCATCCTTTTGAGTATTAAGGTGTGTGTATGGCTTGTCATTTGAAGAGTTAGTGTCTGTTCTGTTGCAGGAAGATCAGTCCAGGCAGAACAGGTCCATTATGCGTGTTGCAGATCAAGCTTTCCTGGCTAGTCAGAAGGGCAAAGGAAAATGGAGCTCTTCTACTAGTAAGCAGAAATCTGCAAATGCTGCACATTCGAAGAACCAAGACAAAGATGAGAAAAAATCAGAAAAGCAGAAATTGTTTTGTAAGTACTGTAAAGGGAATGATCATATCATAAAGAACTGTCCAAAACTGGCTGCAAAAGAGGCAAAGAAGGAAGAGGCTGGAATGGTTGTTGCAAAAGCCTCTACACCAAAAACGGAGTGCTAATCTTGTGCAGGAAGAAGAATGGGTGTTTACTACTGTTTGCAGTTTTGACCCATCTTCTCATAAGCACTGCATGTTTGCAGTAGACTCAGATGTTTGGTACTTTGACAGTGGGGTGACCAAACATATTACCTCGCAACAAGGTTTCTTCTCTTCACTCGAGCCTTCCCCTACAGGGAATATTGTTACATGTGCCAACAACTCTTCTTATCATGTTATGGGAGTTAGTAAGATCATTTTGACTACTGCTGCTGGTAGTTCTTTCACTTTGTCAGATGCTTTATTTATGCCAGGGATCAAGAAGAACCTGTTATCAGTTTTTGCATTAGCCAAGATTGGCTTGGTTGTGAAATTTGTTGATGACAGGTGTACAATTCATGATCTGTCAAATGGCGATGTGATTATTGCTTCTGGCATTTTATGTCGTGGGTTGTATAAGCTCATAGACTATGAAAGATCTTTGAATGATTCGGCATGTGCAGTACATGATTCTCAGACTATCTTAGATACAAAGTTTTGGCATGCATGCTTTGGTCATCTGAATTTTGCTAGTTTGCTACGCCTACAAAAATATGAAATGGTGTCCTCTTTGCCCAAACTTGAGGCACCTGGAAAACATGTTTGTGAAGGCTGTATTTTGGGCAAAATGCAGCATTCTTCATTTCCAAAAGATGGTTCAGTTCGGGCTACTCAGAAATTGTAGCTTGTAGATAGTGATGTTTGTGGTCCTATGCAGACACCTTTGTTTGTAAATTATCTTTACTTCATGACTCTCATTGATGATTTTTCTAGGCATGCATGGGTATATCCATTGAAGGCAAAGTCCGAAGTGTTCATGTGCTCCAAACAGTTTTTGGTTTTGGCTGAAAATCTGTCAGCATGTAAAATGGGCACCCTCCGTTTTGATCAAGGGGGGGAATATATGTCTTCTGATTTTAATGCATTTCCGACTGAACGTGGGATAAAACACCAGTGTACAATGCCGTATACACCTCAACAGAATGGATTTGATGAATGAAAGAACAGGTCACTCATGGAGATGGCGAGGTGTATGGTCAAGATTCAAGACTTACCACATAGTTTCTAGCTTGTGACTGTCATGTGTGCAGCATATGTACTGAACAGGTGTCACACTAAAGCACTGTATTCTATCACTCCATATGAGGCTTGGCATGACCGCAAGCCATCTGTTGCTCATCTGCATGTTTTTGGTTGTTTGGCATATGCATTAGTGCCTGAACAACATCGCAGAAAATTGGATGATAAAGCACTAGAATGTATTTTTGTTGTGTACAGTTCTGAAAGTAAAGGCTATCGTTTGTATCATCCACAGACTAAATGCATTCTAGTTAGCCGTGATGTTGTTTTTGTGGAAGATGCTATTCAGCCATTGCTTTCATGTACTAAGGAGACATCTGTTAGCTCCAAAGACATGTATGACACTTTGCTACCTCTTTTTACAGGTGGACAGTCTAGTGTTGGTCCTAATGAGGCAACTTCTCAGCCTTTGCAAGTTTCATGTGATGATGCAGATAATTCCATTTCTGATGTAGATGTACATGATGCACTTATTGATGAGAGATCTGATATTGAGCAGGCAAGACTATGCCAAAATGGCTAGTGCAGACTTGCGTGACAACAAATTAGATGCACCTCTGTCATATCGTACTCGTTCAGGCTCTCATAGTGCCTCTTTTGCATCAGATTGCTATGCTATGGCTGCATCTAGTCTATGTGATGAGAATGAGCCTATTTTGTTTGATGAAGCACAAAATTCAAAAAATTGGATGGCTGCTATGCAATCTGAATATGATGCTATAATGAAGAATGGTACTTGGTCTTTATGTGACTTGCCTCCTGGCAAGAAGGCCATTGGCACTAAGTGGGTATACAAGCTGAACCGTAAATCGGATGGTACAATTGACAGGTATAAGGCTAGGCTTGTTGCAAAGGGTTATGCACAGGCATTGATTTTGATGAGAGCTTTGCACCTACATGCCATATGACTACTGTTCGGAGCATCTGTGCACTTGCAGCTCATCATGGTTGGAATGTACATCAGTTGGACATTAAAACAACATTTCTGAATGGTGACTTGCATGAAGAAGTGTATGTTTTTCAGCCCCGTGGCTTTGTGCAGAGAGGGCATGAACACCAGGTGTGCAGGTTAAAGAAGGCATTATATGGTTTAAAGCAAGCACCACGTGCTTGGTATGAGAAGATACATGCCTATCTGATTGCACATGGTTTTGAGAACAGTCCAACTGAAAGCACCTTATATGTTAAGCATGCTAATGATGTGCTTTTGATCATTGTTGTCTATGTTGACGACATGCTGCTCATTAGTCCTATTGAGAAGCATATTGCTGATTTTAAGGCTGATTTGCATGCCTCATTTGAGATCTCTGATTTGGGGCATTTGCATCACTATTTGGGCATTCAGTTTATGAAAGTTGATGGTGGAATGGTGTTGTGTCAAACGAAATATATTGACACATTATTGCAGCGTTTTGGCCTTGAAGACTGTAAACCTATTGCCACTCCTATGGAGACAGGTTTACGGTTGAGTCTTCAGTCAGAGCGCATTGGCAGTTGCGAGGAACCCTGTGTTCCATGCTCACACTAAGCACATTGAGGTACATTATCACTTTGCCAGGGAGAGGTTCTCTACTGGGGAGATCAGCTTGGCATATGTACCCACGCAAGAGAACATTGCAAACCTTTTCACGAAGGCTCTGCCTAGGGAGAAGTTTGAAGTTCCGCAAAGCTTTGGGCTTACTTCCTTTTGTGGAGTGATTTCCACATAGCTTGGCACTTCCTTATACATGAGTGCCAACTCCTTGTTCACCACATCACTCCCAGGGGGGATTTGTTGAAATATTTAGGTAGTGATGTGCTTGAACACACTAGGACCGTCGGGGCACTTTTTTCCCTCTTTAGGAGGTTTTTCCCCCCCGGCTTGTATATACGCCTATTTTCCTAATGGGCTACTTATCTTTGTACATTCTCTAGTAATATATTTAGTATTGTGTCTTGTGCTCCAAGCTTCTTCTTCTTGCTTGTGCTGTTCGCGTGCTTCCGTAGACATCTAACTCCAACAGCCTTGAAGACGAAAAACCTATTGCCACTCTTATGGAGTCAGGTTTATGATTGAGTCTTCATGACGCAAGAGATACATTTGATGTTGTTCTCTATCAGAAGCCTGTTGGATGCTTGATTTACTTATGCATTACTTGGCTAGATATTCGGTTTGCTGTCTCATAGATGAGCAGATTTATGCATTGTCGAGGTGTCAAACATTGGTAGGCAATTAAGCACATCTTTCGCTACTTGAGTGTTAGCCGACTACTTGGATTGTTTTATCCCAAGGGGGGATCACTACTGCCAGATTACATGCTTTTTTTGACTCTTACTGGGTTGATTGCTATGACACTCATGTGTCCACTACGGGTTTTTGCTTCATGCTTGGTAGTTCATGCATATTTTCATTGAACAAGAAGCAGCCTACTATGGCCACTTCTAGTTGTGGGGCTGAGTATAGGGAAGCTTTCACTGCGATTGTTGAGTGTGGCTCAGATGCCCTATGGCTAATTTGGGTGTTGGTCAATCTTCTGCCACCACTATCTTCACTTAGAGTAAAAGCGCATTGGCAATTGTGAGGAATCCTGTGTTCCATGCTCATACTAAGCACATTGAAGTGCACTATCATTATGTCAGGGATAGGTTTTTTGTTGGATAGATCAGTTTGGCATATGTGCCCACACAGGAGAACATTGCAAGCCTTTTCACAAAGGCTCTGCCTAGGGAGAAGTTTGAAGCTTTTCGCAAAGCTTTGGGCTTACTTCCTTTTGTGTATTGATTCCACATAGCTTGGCACTTCCTAATACATGAGTGCCGACTCCTTGTTCACCGCATCACTCCCAAGGGGGATTTGTTGATATATTTAGTTAGTGATGTGTGTGAACACGCTAGGACCATCTGGGCACCTTTTTCCCTCTTTAGGAGGTTTTTTCCCCCGGCTTGTATAGATGCCTATAACCCTAACAGGTCACTTATCTTTGTAAACTCTATTGGTAATATATTGACTATTGTGTGTTGTACTGCAAGCTTCTTCTTCTTCCTTGTGTTGTTCACGTGCTTCCACAAACCTCAAATTCCAAAAGTAGTCAAGTAGTTGGTTGCTTGATATCTCTATGTAATACACGTCTGAACATTCAGTTTATAGTTTCTCAAGTATCCACTTCATGTATAGTCAACTCAAGATTCAATGGAAACCAATTAAGAGATATTCGCAAACATCAGAAGTTTGCAGGTTATTGAACCTTGTACCATTGTGACATTGAAGGAGGGAGGGTTGTTAGAAACAATTTCAAGAGAAGTACAAGACTCTAGAATCTACAACATTATAATAATATGCTTCAAATTATTCTTCAACAAGCCACGTGGGCATCTTGGATAAAACAAAATCCTCTCAAGGAGGTGGCGTGGGTTCAAATCTCATGGACAACAATGCAACATGGAATTATTTCAAAAACACAAAACGTGGCTTTTTTATCCACCTATCGTAGATGGCAATTTATTTTTTATTTGGTGACTTCTTTTCACATAGCATGAACTCCTTGAGAATCACTCAAGGGGTTCATCAACTCAAGGAGGAGACCTGGGAGGAGATCTTGGAGGAAGTGTTCTTACACTCTTGGAGGAGGTGTGCTCTACATGTTGAGACATCTGGAGGAGTATGAGTAGCAAGTCTACATCTGTCCTCACTTGTTCATTCACTAGTTTCTGATTTAGGATAATCAAAATTTGGGTTTTCTATAAAACAGTTCTAAACTCTTCATATTCTCCATATTCACACACACACACACACTTCATACCTCTTAAGCACACAATTTCTTGTATCTAGTTCCTTTTTTTGCCTAGATTTAGATATTGTTAGTTTGTTGTTAAGAAAGATGTATCATAACTATACCTGATAGGTTCCTTTCTTTCTCTCAAAGATCTTCTGACCTCTGCACTTCTTGAAGTCTCAGCTCCATTTGATTCTGAATCAAATCTTGGCCTATCTTCATCATTGCCCTGCAATTTACTTTTACAATCATCATCATCAATATCTTCTTCATACACTTTTACTTTTGTCTTCCCTTTCCTTTGTATTTCTTCAACGTCTGTATACTCATTAGTTGACCCTATATACCATGTGCTTTGCTCATCAAATGTAACATCTTTTGTAACAAGAAATTTCTTTGTAGATGGACTCCACAATCTGTAACCCATCTGTCTATCATCATACCCAATAAACACGTACATCTGTGCTTTGGTCTCTAGCTTATGTCTTAATTAAGAAGGAACATAAGCATATGCTAAACATCCAAATACCTTACAATGATCAAGAGTAGGTTTCTTACCCCACCATGCTTCATAAGGTGTTCTACCATCCAAGGCTTTACAGGGTAACCTATTCACAAGGTATGTTGCAGTGTTGATAGATTCTGCCCACAAGTACTTGGGAAAATTCTTCTCTTTCATCATTGATCTTGCAAACTCTACAAGAGTTCTATTTCTTCTTTCTGCAACTCCATTTTGTTGAGGGGAGTACCTACAAGTTACTTCTCTTTTTATACCTGCATTCCACAAATAATCATCAAGCTCTTTAGAAAAATATTCTCCCCCTCCATCTAATCTCAACCTCTTGAGCTTTTGTCCTGTAATCCTTTCTGCATAAGCATGATAATGTTTGAATGTCTTGAACACTTCAGATTTTTCCTTGATTACATAAAATGTAATCCATCTTGTTGCATCATCAACAAACAACACATAATATCTAGATCCATTTATGCTATAGTCCCTTGAAGGACCCTACACATTTGTATGAACCAATTCAAGCAAATTTGAATACTTGTATCCTGATTTATTGTATGAACTTCTGTGAGCTTTACCTAATTGACAAGCTTCACACTTGTATACCATGTGTTGACCTTCAACTTTTGGCAATCCAAGCACTACATCATTCTTTGACATTTCTTTTATAGCTCTCTCATTAAAATGACCTAGCCTTTTATGATGTAGGTCTAACTCATACATCTTTTGACATCCATAAGTAAACAATGCATGTCCCACATTACCTTGGACCTTGAGAGTAAAAAGTCTTCCTTCTGTTTGACTTGTAATGATGCTTCTATATCCCTGATTTGGATCTTGCACATAAACACCATCATTTGGGAATCTGACTTCATATCCTTTCTCCACAATTTGTCCTACACTTATCAAGTTTTTAGGAATAGTAGGAACATAAAGTACCTTGCTTAAGAGTGTGCTTCCACTCTTTTTCTTCATTGATCCAATGCGATCCACTTTATGCTTGGTGTTGTCTCCTGTTTGAACTATATGTCCACTCACCTTTGCTTCCATATCAGTCATCAATGATATGTTTCCACTCGGATGATTGCTACATCCGGAGTCAATATAGAATACCCTTTGATCTTCTCCTATTGCTTCATGTGTTGCATTCAAGATGAGAGTCATGTCATCCTTCTGATCTGATGCATAATTATAATAGTTGTTATTATAGGACTGAGGTTGAAAGCTTCTTCCACCTCCTCTAGCATATGAAGTCCTACCACCTCTTCCTCTGAAGTTACCTCTTTGATTTCTGCCTCCTCTACCTCTTTGATTGAAACTCTGATTATGACTTCCACCATTTTTTATTGTCATACCAACAATCATTTGCCAAATGATTTGTTCTACCACAAATCCAACAAGCTTTAACATTATCTTTGTTCTTACCTCCTCTTCCTTTGCCTCTTGAATTCATCTATCCTCAACTTGGTGTGAAGATCCTTCATCATCAGTTAATTGATTTCCTTTGACATTCTTTTTCTTATCCTTGGAGTACATAGCTTGGCTTGCACTCCTATCATTATCTCCCTTAATGTCCTGCTCAAAAGTTAGCATGTGTCCTAGCAATTGATTAAGATCAGGAGTAAAATGATATAATGACAATTCTATGGACAATATGAAAGGCTTCCATTTCTCATCTCCTCTTAGACCTGTAAGTATTTGTCTTACCAACTTTTCCTCTTCAATATCTTCATCTACTACTCCCAAGCTATCTGCAATATCCTTCATTCTTGCCACATAATCATAAATTGATTGTGAACTCTTCTTCTTGAAGGTTGTGAACTCAGCCCATAATGAGAACTTGCTTGACTTAGTTGTATTTTGAAAAAGCTCTTGCAAAGCATTCCACACATCTGTTGCACTTTTTAATCCTCTAATATGAGATAGAAGATAATCATTTACAACCATGTAAATGATGCTCCTAGCTTGAGCATCCTTCTTCATCCAATTCTTCAAAGATGCAAGCTCTTCCCTAATTGGAACACTAGGATCTTCAAACTCAGGCTTTTCTTCTTCTCCTGTAATGAATGCCATCAAATATTTTCTCATGAGGTGTGCCTCCATCCTCATGGACCAAGCTGGATAGTTTTCCCTATCTAGATTATCAATCTGCAAGCTTTCTCCCATCTTTGATCTTTGTCTTTTGCAAATGTTGAGATAAATGAATATGCTTTGTACCTTTAATGTAAAGCTTCAATCTTTCAGATCCTTTTGAGATCAATCTTCACACTTCTTCAGGTTGTCTTCAAGACTTTCATCTTGTCCACCTTCAATTAGAAGAAACTTCAATGTCTGCAATAGTCGGGACTTCAAATGCTCTTTACTTCACTTTATATTGCACCTTTTGCTCTGATACCACTAATGGAGACCTCTTTGTCTCCAAATGCTTGATCTATAATGATTTAAGAACACTTCTATATCAATCATAGACCAAAACTTTACACAAATGTTACCATGATTTACAAAATCATTCACAAACATTTCTCTGTATGAAGTTTCTTCTTCTTCAAAGAGTCTACGTCAGAGACTAACTTCATTTCCTATACATACCTTCAAATTTCTTCAATCTAATGATGTACATACCTTCATGATACCTTTGCGCAATCATAACATCCATTAGATCTTCAAACAAATCATTAAAAATCTTATTTGATCATTAAGATCAAAGGTATGTCAGAAACTGTCTTTCTGAACAAGCGACTTTGACATAGTCAACTTCTAAAGTTGATTTCTCATAGCACAGGTCCCGTTTTGCCAAATGCTTTTAGCCATCGCTTCCCCTTCTAACTTAGATTTTGAATGCTCACTCATCAAAAAATTTACACTTTCAACTGAGATCCAAGCAAAACTCTGACACAAAAAAGTGCGCGACTTTGAGAGTTCTATCTGCAGACTTTACATATACATGTTCTTATTGATCATACACACAACCTAAAAGGGATTAGACCTTGAAACTTTGAGCACAACTTGATTAGCTTCTAGATTAGATGTGTACAAAAGATTTCCTGATCCACTTGATCAGGTTGAGAGAAATCAGACAAAGACTCAATGCTAACTCAAGAAGATGACTCTCTACACATCTATCACATGAACTCTTGACTTCTAATGACTCTCACTCCTATTTCTTTTCATTATTGGCTTATATACATATGATTCTAGACTCATCCTATGTCTATTACATTATTCATATCATTCTAATGATCATCTATACCCATTGTACAAGAATTTTCATCTATAATGTACACATGTATACAAGCTACATTTTTGAGATCTTTTCACTTCCTCCAATGACTTCTTTGACTTCATTTTGATTTCTGACTTGCTTCAAATTCTTCATAATCATCAATTGGGGATTACTTTGTTCCAACAACAGATAGTGTTGCTACTCATCTAAATGAGTTTGATGATATATTCTATCAATTATGGGCTCAAAAAATGGACATGGATAATGAAATGAAAGCATTCTTGTTGTTATGCACCTTACCATCATCATGGGATATGCTTTGCATAGTTATTAATAATATTACACCTAGTGATAAATGTTGATATATTTAGGTAGTGATGTGTATGAGCACACTCAAACCATCAGGGCACTTTTTTCCCTCTTTAGGAGGTTTTTCCCCCCCGGCTTGTATATACACCTATAGGCCTAACAGGTTATTTATCTTTGTACATTCTAGTGGTAATACATTTAGTATTGTGTGTTGTGCTCCAAGCTTCTTCTTCTTCCTTGTGTTGTTTGTGTGCTTCTATAGACATCTAACTCCAACAATTGGTATCAGAACAGGTCGCCGCTTCATCTAGTACGTCGTCAACACCCTTCCGATCATAGTCTCACAATCACACAAAATTTGGTGAGCATACTTAGGGCCGAAATCGCGATCTGAGATCGTTTCGGCTTCCAAACACACTATCGTAGTGCTTGTGCAAGCTATTTCGTCTTTTTGTGCCAAAGATATATACAGGTTTTGGCTTGCTAGTATAAGCATCTCAAAAACTACTGCAGGTTTAGCAAAACTCATTAGGGTACTTCTGTTCAACTTTTTCAGAGGCAATCATTTTTTTGCATCAGGGTATTTTAGTTAGTGGCCATGGCTGAAAATAGTGATGTATTCTGCATGTTGGTTGTTGAGGATAAGTTGGACGGTACCAATTAAACATTGTGGGCTTATATGATGTGACATGTATTGGTTGCAAAAGGAATGTGGAACATTGTGCAGGGTGTTGAAAAACGTCCTATTACACCTGCAAATACTGCTATTGAAGTTGATGCAAATGGCATTGAAGATGTTTATATTCTTCAGATTCCTATTCATGTTGTGGTTTCTGCTGCACCTACTATAGAGCAAATTCATTGGGATGGTAGAGATGCTCAGGCACATGCATTGATAACCTTGTCTATCAAAAGTGCCATTATTCCTCACATTCGCTCTTGCAGAACAACTAAGGATGCTTGGGATACACTTACCGAATTGTACCAGGCTAGGAATGAGGCTTGTGTTGCTTACCTTCGAAAACAGTTGGAGAGTGAGCACATGAATGAAGGTGATTCTATGGACAATTTTCTAACAAAGATCAAAGACTTGAAGGAACAACTGATTTTTGCTGATGAAGTTATACCAAATAGCTCACTTGTGCAAATTGTTCTAAATGGTCTTCCTGATTCATATCAGAGTTTTGCTTCTACTCTTTGTTTGATGATGAAAGGCAATCCAAATGCCTTTTCATTTGAGGAGTTAGTATGTGTTATGTTGCAAGAATATCAGTCTAGGTAGAACAAGTCCATTATGCGTGTTGTAGATCAAGCTTTCCTGGCTAGTCAGAAGGGCAAAGGTAAATGGAGCTCATCTACTAGTAAGCAAAAATCTGCAAATGCTGCACATTCTAAGAAGGAAGACAAAGATGAGAAGAAATAAAAAAAGCAACAATTCTTTTGTAAGTACTGTAAAGGAAACAATCATGTCATAAAGAACTATCCAAAACTGGCTGCAAAAGAGGCAAAGAAAAAAGAGGTTGGTATGGTTGATTTGGGTGTTGGTCAGTCTTCTACCACCACCATCTTCACTAACGGTCAGAGCACACTGGCAGTTGCGAGGAACCCTATGTTCCATGCTCAGACTAAGCACATTGAGGTGCATTATCATTATGTTAGGGAGAGGTTCTCCACTAGAGAGATCAACTTGGTATATGTGCCCACGTAGGAGAACATTGCACACCTTTTCACAAAGGCTCTGCCTAGGGAGAAGTTTGAAGCTTTCCGTAAAACTTTGGGCTTACTTCCTTTTGTGGATTGATTCCACATAGCATGGCACTTCCTTATACATGAGTGCCATCTCCTTGTTCACCGCATCACTCCCAGGGGGGATTTGTTGATATATTTAGGTAGTGATGTGTCTGAACACACTAAGACCATCGGGACACTTTTTTCCCTCTTTAGGAGGTTTTTTCCCCGGCTTGTATATATGCCTATAGCCCTAATGGGTTACTTATCTTTGTACATTCTAGTGGTAATACATTCAGTATTGTGTGTTGTGCTCTAAGGTTCTTCTTCTTCCTTGTGCTATTCGCGTGCTTTTGCAGACGTCTAACTCCAACAATAGACTAGTCTATGATGACATATGTGGAGCACTTTTGAGTGAGGATATTTGTAGAAAATCTATGGTTGGCACTCGAAATGGAGATGCGTATATTGTTCCTAGTTCTTACCAAGGAAAGAATAAGCAACATGCTAGGAGCAAGAACAAGGAAAAGAATGGTCAACCAAATAAGAGTAGAAGTAAATCAAGGAAGAGGGATATTGAATTCCATTATTGTCATAAGAAAGGACACATGAACAAAGATTGTTATATGTTAAATAATGCTAAAGGTAAAGGACAAAACGTTGATGGGCATGTTAAACAACTACCTGCACCATCTACTTGGACTATGAAGATTGAAGAAATTAATGCTAGTTTTGATGATGCTGATGTGTTGAGACCTGACGGTATTGTGGCCACTGAGGATCTTATGGCTGATTCTCTTTCCCACACATGGTTACTGGATTCTGGTGCTTCTTTCCAAATCAATCGAAGAGTAGAAGAAAAACTCTAATATGAATCTGGTAGACCATTAAGAATAGTATGCCCAAATGAAGTAGTTGGAAAGACTTCATGTACAGAATTCAAATGCTCCTTTAAATCTTTGATCTTTTTCAACCCATAGAATATGCTTCATTCATATCATCACTCTCTAATATGAATGAAGCATATTCTTGCCTAGTATGTTGTTTCTAGGCACTAATGCATATGCCAGACAACCAAAGACACACAGATGAGCAACAGATGGCTTGTGACCATGCCAAGCCTCATATGGAGTGATAGATTGCAATGCTTTAGTGGGAAACCTATTAAGTACATATGCTCCACACACAATAGCATCAAGCCAAAAACTATGTGGAAAAACCTGACTCTTGACCATACACCTCACCATCCCATGAGTGACCTCTTCTTCCTTTCAGCAACTCCATTGTGTTGATCTATATATGGCACTGTACACTGATGTTTTATCCCATGTTCATCTAGAAATGCACTAAAATCAAAAGACATATATTCCCCCCTTGATCAGAACGGAGGTTGCCCATTTTACATGTTGACATATTTTCAGCCAAAACAAGAAATTGTTTGAAGCACATAAACACTTCGGACTTTGCTTTCAATGGACATACCCATGCATGCCTCGAAAAATCATCAATGAAAGTCACAAAGTAAACAATAGAAGATGTTTGCATATGACCACAATTATCACTCTAGAAAGGCTACAATTTTTTAGTTTCTTGTACTAAATCATCTTTTGGGAAGGAGAAATGCTACATTTTGCCCAATATATAGCTATCATAGACATGTTTACTGGGTGTTTCAAGTTTGGGTAGAGAGGACATCATTTCCGATTTCTATCAGCATAGCCAACTAGAAAAATTCACATGACCAAAGTGTGCATGTCAAAGCTTTGCATATGAAATAGCCTGAGAACCTTGAACTACACATGTTGAATCATTCACAAATTTTGCATAATCTATGAGCTTATACAACACATGACATAAAATGCCTTTTGACAGATCATGAACTCTACATTTGTCATCAACACATTTCACAACCAAGCCAATCTTGGCTAATGTTGAAACTGATAAAATATTTTTCTTGATCCCTGACACAAATAAAGCCAATGAAAATGTAAAAGAACTACCATTAGTAGTAGTCAAAATGATCTTACCAACTCCATGACAAGATAAGAGGAGTTGTTGGCACATGTGATAGTATTTCGTGTAGGGGCAAGCTCAAGTGAAGTGAAGAAACTATGCTGCAAGGTAATATGTTTGGTTGCCCCACTATCAAAGTACCATACATCTGAGTCTAATGTAGACATACATTGTTCATGAGAAGATGGATCATAATTGCAAACAGTAGTAAATTCCCATTCTTCATTCTGCACAAGCTTTGCAGACTCTAATTTGGGTGTAGAGACCTCTGCAACAACCATTACAGCCTCTTTTTTCTTTGCTTCTTTTGCATCCACTTTTGGACAACTCTTTATGACATGATCATTTCCTTTACAATATTTGCAAAAACATTTTTGGTTTTTTGTTTTTTTCTCATCTTTGTAATCCTTCTTTGATTGTGCAGAATTAGTAGATTTTTGCTTAGTAGTAGATGAGATCCATTTACCTTTGCCCTTCTAACTAGCCAGTAAAGCTTGATCTACAACAGAGATAATGGGCCTATTCTTCCTAGATGGATCATCCTACAACTGAATAGAGACTAAATCCTCAAATGTTAAGGAATTTGGATTTCCTTTCATCATCAATTGAAGATTAGAAGCAAAACTCTAATATGAATTTGGAAAACCATGTTGGAAGTGGGGTGGGCCTCAAATTTAATTATAGGTTACAAGATCTTCCAACACATTAACCTTAACATACACACCTTAATACTGAAAAGGATGATGAGTGAGATAGAGAGAGATGAGACAAGATTTTCAAAGTGCACAATAACCTAGGATGTTCACCTACATTATCGTATATTCCAATCTCAAATTATAATGTGTGAATATGATACAAACTAACAATATCTAAGTCTAGGCAGAAAAAGGAACTAGATACAAGAAATTGTGCTTAAGAGGCATGAAGAGTGTGTGTGTGTGTGAGAGAGAGAGAATTTGGAGAATATGAAGGGTCTAGAAACATTTTAAAGCAAACCCAAATTTTGATTATCCTAAATCACAAACTAGTGAATGAACAAGTGATGAAAGAGGTACACTTGCTACTCAAAGTACTCCTCCAGGTGTCTCTAGATGTAGAGCATACCCAAGATCTCCTCCAAGGTCTCCTCCTTGAGTTGGTGAACTCCTTGAGTGATTCTCAACAAGTGAGCTTTAGCCTTGATTATATAGCTTTAGTGCCCCTTGAAAAGCTATTGCTAAAAGCATGGCAAATGCTATGTGAAAAGAAGTCGCCAAATAAAAGATCAATCGCCATCTGCGATAATGTCGCTAAAAAAAAAACCACCTTTTGCTTTTCCAAAATAACTCCATGTTGCGTTGTTGTGCATGGTATTTGAACCCAGACCACCTCCTTGAGAGGACTTTGTTTTATCCAACATGCCCACGTGGCTTGTTAAAGAGTATTTTGAAGCATATTATTATAATGTTGTAGATTCTAGAGTTTTGTACTTCTCTTAACATTGTTTCTAACAACTCCCCATTCAATGTCACAATGGTACAAGGTTCAATAACTTGCAAACTTCTGATGTTTGCAAATATCTCTTAACTGATTTCCACTGAATATTGAGCTGATTGTGCATGAACTGGATACTTGAGAAATTGCAAACGGAATGTTGGGATGTGTATTACATAGATATATCAAGCAACCAACTGCTTGACTACTGTTGGAGTTTGAGGTCTGTGGAAGCACGTGAATAGCACAAGGAAGAAGAAGAAGCTTGGCGCACAACACACAATACTGAATGTATTACCACTAGAATGTACAAAGATAAGTGACCCATTAGGGTTAGGGTTATAGGCGTATATACATGCCCAAGGGAAAAAACCTCCTAAAGAGGGAAAAAAGTGCCCCGGTGGTCCTAGTGTGTTCACACACATCACTACCTAAATATATCAACACATCCCCCCTAGCACTGATGCAGTGAACAAGGAGTTGGCACTCATGTATAAGCAAGTGCCAAGCTATGTGGAATCAATCCACAAAAGGAAGTAAGCCCAAAGCTTTGTGAAGAGCTTCAAACTTCTCCCTAGGCAAATCCTTTGTGAAAAGGCCTGTAATGTTCTCCTATGAGGGCACATAGAAGTCGCCAAATAAAAGATCAATCGCCATCTGCGGTAGTGTCGCTACAAAAAAAACCACCTTTTGCTTTTCCAAAATAACTCCATGTTGGGTTGTTGTGCATGGTATTTGAACCCAGACCACCTCCTTGAGAGGACTTTGTTTTATCCAACATGCCCACATGTCTTGTTAAAGAGTATTTTGAAGCATATTATTATAATGTTGTAGATTCTAGAGTTTTGTACTTCTCTTAACATTGTTTCTAACAACTCCCCATTCAATGTCACAATGGTACAAGGTTCAATAACTTGCAAAACTTCTGATGTTTGCAAATATCTCTTAACTGATTTCCACTGAATATTGAGCTGATTGTGCATGAACTGGATACTTGAGAAATTGCAAACGGAATGTTGGGATGTGTATTACATAGATATATCAAGCAACCAACTGCTTGACTACTGTTGGAGTTTGAGGTCTGTGGAAGCACGTGAATAGCACAAGGAAGAAGAAGAAGCTTGGCGCACAACACACAATACTGAATGTATTACCACTAGAATGTACAAAGATAAGTGACCCATTAGGGTTAGGGTTATAGGCGTATATACATGCCCAAGGGAAAAAACCTCCTAAAGAGGGAAAAAAGTGCCCCGGTGGTCCTAGTGTGTTCACACACATCACTACCTAAATATATCAACAAATCCCCCCTAGCACTGATGCAGTGAACAAGGAGTTGGCACTCATGTATAAGGAAGTGCCAAGCTATGTGGAATCAATCCACAAAAGGAAGTAAGCCCAAAGCTTTGTGAAGAGCTTCAAACTTCTCCCTAGGCAGATCCTTTGTGAAAAGGCCTGGAATGTTCTCCTATGAGGGCACATATGGCAAACTAATCTCTCCAATAGAGAACCTCTCCTTAACATAATGATAGTGCACCTCAATGTGCTTAGTGTTAGCATGGAACACAGGGTTCCTCGCAATTGCCAATGTGCACTAATTGTCAGTGAAGATGGTGGTGGCAGAAGACTAACCAACACCCAGATCAGCCATAAGGCATCTGAGCCACATACAATCAACAGTCACTGTGAAAGTTGCCTTATACTCAACCTCACAACTAGAAGTGGCCATAGTAGGCTACTTCTTGCTCAACCAAGATATACATGAGCTACTAAGTATGAAGTAAAAGCCACTAGTGGACACATGAGTGTCATAGCAACCAACCCAATCAAAGTAAAAAAAAGCATGTAAATCTATCGGTAGTGATCCCCCCTTGGGATAAAACAATCCAAGTAGCCATAAGCTAGGATGCTCACCTACACTATCTTATATTCCAATGTCAAATTACAATGTGTGAATATGAAGACTATGTTTATATTGGGAAGACTGAAGAAGATCCAACCACATATGAAGAAGCTAAAGGAAAATAGAATTGGGAGAAGGCAATGCAAGAAGAGTATGATGCTCTACTAGAAAATGAGACATGGGAATTAGTGCCAAGACCGAAGAACCCAGAAGGTAATTGGATGTAAGTGGGTATATAAGACAAAGAGGTTTGCAAATGGTGAGGTGTCTAGATACAAAGCTAGACTTGTGGTTAAAGGTTATGCCCAAACTTATGGGGTAGATTATGATGAAACCTTTAGTCCAGTTGCTAAGATGTCTACAATTAGAACCCTAACTGCTATTGTTGCTTGTAAAGGATGGAAGTTGTCACAATTAGATGTGAAGAATGCATTTTTGAATGGATATATTGCAGATGAGGTGCACATGGAGAAACCAGAGGGTTTCATGGATTCAATTGGATCAGATTATGTATGTAAGCTCAAGAGATATTTTTATGGTTTGAAGCAAGCCCCAAGGGCATGGAATTACAGGCTTGTTAAGTTCTTGAATGAATGTGGATATCAAGCTTCAAAAGCAGATAGTAGCTTCTTAGTGAAGGCAAGTGAAGATGGGTTCATATATATGTGTATTTATGTTGATGATATTATTGGCACAGGTACAGATGCTCAAGGAATCAAGGAGCTTAAGAAGCAAATAAAGAAGTAGTTTAAGATAATTGATTTGGGAAACTTGTCTTATTTCTTAGGAATGCAGCTTGTGTATACTCAACATGGAGTATATGTTACACAAGAGAGATACTTGAAGAATCTTCTGTTCAAGTTCAACATGGAAGATTGCAAGCCTTCAACCACACCATTGGCAGTAAATCATAAATTGAGTAGATATGGAGGAGAAGAATTTAATGACATGAAGAAATATCAGAGTTTGGTAGGTAGTTTGATCTATGCTACCTTGACAAGACCAGACCTATCATATGTAGTTGGTGTCTTATCACAATTTATGCATTGTCCAAAGAAAACTCATTGGATTGCAGCTCAAAGGGTACTTAGATATATCAAGGGAACCCTGAGTGAAGGTTTGTATTATGGTTTTACTTCTGACACAAGAATCAAAGTGTTTAGTGATGCAGATTGGGAAGGTAATTCAGATGATAGAAGGTCTACTCATGGTTATCTCTATTACATTGGAGATAAGTTAGCATCTTGGTGCTCAAAGAACCAATTGCTTTGTCATCGACAGAAGCTGAGTATAAAGGAATGGTAGAGGCTGCAAAAGAAGTGATATGGTTGAAGACTTTATTGAAAAGTTTTGGAACTGATCAAAGTACTCCAATTATTTTTGGAGACAACATGAGTTCATTATATTTGGCAGTTAATCTTGTTTTTCATGCTAGGACTAAACACATAGAGATTCACTATCATTTCTTGAGAGAAAAGGTACTTGACAAAGAGATTGAAGTCTTGTATACACCAACAAAAGGACAAGTTGCAGATATGTTGACAAAGAGCTTAGATGGACCTAAGTTACAGAAGTTCAAAGAGATGACAAGAATAAAGAAGAATGGCATAATCACAATTAGTGATTGAGGGGGAGTTGTTGGAACAAAGCAATCTCCAATTGATGATTATGAAAAATCTGAAGCAAGTTAGAAATCAAAATGAAGTCAAAGAAGTCATTAGAGGAAGTGAAAAGATCTCAGAAATGTAGCTTGTATACATATGTACATTACAGATGAAAATTCTTGTACAATGGGTATAGATGATCATTAGAATGATAAGAAATAATGTAATAGACATGGGATGAATCTAGAATCATATGTATATAAGTCAATAATGAAAAGAAATAGGAGTGAGAGTCATTAGAAGTCAAGAGTTCATGTGATAGATGTGTAGAGAGTCATCTTCTTGAGTTAGCATCGAGTCTTTCTCTGATTTCTCTCAGCATGATCAAGTGGATCAGGAAATCTTTTGTACACATCTAGTCTAGAAGCTAACCAAGCTATGTTCAAATTTTCAAGGTCTAATTCCTTTCAAGTTGTGTGTATGATCAATAGGAACATGTATATGTAAAGTCTACAGATACAACTCTCAGAGTCACACACTTTTTCATGTCAGAGTTTTGCTTGGATCTCAGTGCATAGTGTAAAGTTTTTGATGAATGAGGATTAAAAATCTAAGTTAGAAGGTAAGGAAGATATGGCTAAAAGCATTTAGCAAAAAAGGACTTGTGCTAAGAGAAATCAACTTTAGAAGTTGACTATGTCAAAGTCGCTTGTTCAGAAAGACAGTTTCTGACATACCTTTGAACTTAATGATTAAATCAGAGTTTCAATGATTCGTTTGAAGATATAATGGATGTATGATTGCGCAAAGGTAGCATGAAGGTATGTACATCATTAGATTGAAGAAATTTGAAGATATGTGCAGGTAATGAAGTTAGTCTCTAAAGCAGACTCTTTGAAGAAGAAGAAACTTCATACAAAGAAATATTTGTGAATGATTTTGTAAATCATGGTAACATTTGTGTAAAGTTTGGTCTATGATTGATATAGAAGTGTTCTTAAATCAGTATAGATCAATCATTTGGAGATAAAGAGATCTCCATCATCTGTGTTCTTCATGTGAAAGGCATGTAACTTTCTCATCAATTACACTTTATTTGATATCGTTTCTTTTTCATATGTATTGCATAACTTATTCCAAAGCTCCTGTACACTTTCAGAGTCCAATACTGTAAAGTAAACATTATCTATTAGGTGCTATCAAATTATACACTAAACCATTTCATCCAAATCATCCCCAATCATCATCATCCATATCAACATGCTTGTTTGAGATTCCATTTACTGGCTTCTATTGCCTTTTCATAATCAACACATTTTTAATTTAATTCTTCCATAGAGCAAAGTTTGTGCCATTAAATGGTCTTTTCCCTCCAAATTATAGCTCCTCCTACAAACATCGGCACTAGACCCAGATCCATCAGATGTGTTTGAGATTTTTGATGACATGATGATAGAGAAATAGCTAAATGATAATGGAGCTAGAATAGTCCAACACCACTAAGGGGCAAAATATGATGATGAAGTGTTAGATTATGGGAAAATTCCTATAGAGTCTCCCCAAAAAATGACCAATCAAAAGGATTATAAAGAATTTATATGCTCACACCAATAAGTGTGTGTCTAGGAGTAAAATCGACCACTATATAGTTGAAAAAGAATAATTTGGAAAAAATTTGCCAGAGTCTCCTCTACAAAATGAGCATATGATTAGTGTCAAAAAACTCATAAAAATATGAATACTGACATGTAAAGCTGCATCGTGAATCGTTGACTCCACTACATATAACCACTTAACTAAAGGAAGCTAACTAGGCTTATCAAGCACCTATGAACAACTAGCATATGTTTCATATGGCAAGGGTGGGTAAGTTTTTCACCTATATCCATTTAAGAGACCCCAACATTTGGGTATCTCCCAGTTAAGAAAACCTGACCACAACCCTCTTTGTCAACATCAAAGGCTTTATACAAAAACATAACTGCCGTATCAATGACCACAAGGATGTACATAAGCGGTATACACAGAAGCATACATAGTGTGTATGTGCTCACGATATGCAGTAAAATGGAACTAAAAGTATGAATTTATAGCCCAAAGTGTTGAGAGCAGTATGGGCACCCAAGGACCGACTAGACAAGGAAGCCAGCGGAGAGAGTCAGAACAAGGTGAAGGAGTAAGTAGACAAAGCAGTCGACGCAAATCTGGCAGATAGGCCCTTCAATTTTTCCCAAATCAACATCTTTTAACAGTGATTCTTATCACTAACAATCATTGTAAATACCATTTCATATTTTTGTAGCTCCATTTTGTGCAAGCCAAGGAGTCCTTGAGCTTGAGGAGCCTTAGAAGTACCTACATATCAATTTTCGTATTTTTTAGACTCCGTTTAAGCCCTCAAATTGGCCCTGGAACCTAATTTTTAACTAGGCCGGACACTAGGTCTGGACAGGGCCAAAACCTAGTCAAAAACTATAAAAAGAGCTAGAGAGCTCATTTTTGAGCTTAGCTTGTAATTGAAACAAACTTGTAAGAGCATTTGAAAGTAATTGAAGAACTCCATTGATTCTCACTCTTTGTCTTGCCATGTGTGCGCGTGTGTGTGTATGTGTGTGCATGCTAGTGTGCTTCTCACTCACACACTTGTGCCGCCACTTGCTCGAGGTCTTCATACCATCCTCACGTCTTCCCGGATTGACATTAAAGGAGGTGCTACTCATCATTGAGCTACACCAAATTTTGGCGCCGTTGCCGGGGATCGAGCTTTGAGGACGAGCGTGTGATGGTAAGACGTAGATTGTAGACGTTGGCGTTGTAGGTAAATTTTCTACTTTTCCTATTTTTCCTCTTTCTTACTTCACCACCATCATCACCATCATCATCTTCACCATCTTCCACCTCCATTTTCATCATCGCGAAAATTTCAGTTTTTTGACTATATCCCCATCTCCACCTCATTTCCCTCATTTCACTTGTGAGAGAGAGCGAGAGAGCGATATTGCGTGTGTGTTTTCTTGCATGTTTCTTGAGCTTTTTGCAGGACCTTGCTGAATCACCATCCCCAGCTTCCTGCGCAGGTACGAAACTCGTCAAAACTGTCTCGCAGTCGCCGCCTTCTGTCCATCGCGATTGACAGAAATTTTCACTTGTTGGTAAATCTGAGTGCACCACAGTGGACTAGAGACCCTGCACACCACCTTTCCACCAAAATTTTTGAAAATCTGGCAAAATTTCAGTCCATCGCGATTGACAGCTCTGTCCATCGCGACTGACTGCCTGTCCATCGCGATTGACTGAGGTTCTGTCCATCGCGACTGACTGCCTGTCCATCGCGATTGATTGAGTGTCCATCGCGATTGACTGAACCCTTTGTCCATCGCGATTGACTGAACCTCTGTCCATCGCGATTGATTGAGTGTCCATCGCGATTGACTGAACCCTCTGCCCATCGCGATTGATTGAGTGTCCATCGCGATTGATTGAGTGTCCATCGCGATTGATTGAGTGTCCATCGCGATTGACTGAACCCTCTGTCCATCGCGATTGATTGAGTGTCCATCGCGATTGATTGAATCCTCTGTCCATCGCGATTGACTGAACTCCTGTCCATCGCGATTGACAGCCCTGTCCATCGCGATTGACAGCCAATTTTAGCCAAATTTTTTAGGGATTGTTAATTGAAGAGTTGGGCTAATTTTGGGCACAAGCATTTTACTCTAGAGCACATTAGGAAGCTTTAGGAAAACAACTTGGGGAAAAACTGTTGCACAGTGACCCTGTTTGAACCCTGTCTTAACCCTAGAACCCTGAACGGTCACAACTTTTTCATACGAAATCCATTTTTTGAGCTCTAGGGCTTGTTGTAAAGCTTGTGGCATATACTACACGCCCTCAACTGTTTTTTATGAAGATAATGCATTGATTTTCAGATAGGGTATTTTGAAGTTGACCATACCCAGGGGGATCAAAGTCAGGGGTCTTTAGAATTGTTCTCTTAAAAATCACTATGCAAGCTAGTGTGTGTGCTACAGGAATGAAAATCATTGGTTCTGTCTTTGGAATTTAAATCTTTAAGCTAACTTTGGAACTTTTACAGATCCTTTGAGAGCATCGAAAGGCGTTCTAAGCAAGGGTAAGTGCAGGCTTGGGAACACACTTCCTGGGCAGTCAAGGCAACCAAGAAGGAAACAAAAGGTTGGAAATTCTCAACTCCCTTTATCAATTCCTAACTTAGGCTAAGAACGACGAGAGGTAGGAGTAAGTCAGAGCGACGATAAGCAGGTATCAAGTTGAAGACCACCTAAAAACTCAAGTTCAAGCTAAAAACCTAATCTCTGTACTGTCGGTAACATAAAGGAAAAGAACCTAACGTGGAACGATCAACCTAAAAGCACGAAGAACATTCAAGTATTCCTGACGACGTAATATCAGACAAGACCTTAAACACGAGAAATAACTAAAAAGAATCAAGTGACTAATATAAAGTAACCAGCAACGAGGTTGTACTCTAGGCAAAGAATTGGGCTACTTAGATAGGCATATGAACCTTAGATCAGGACGACATCTTGTAAGGGAGAGACAAAGCCTTAGGTCTTCAGAGGCTAGCGTTAACCACACTGCTAGGTCTTGGGCCCAGCAGTTGAGCCACCACTCGTACTACCCTAGCTCTGAGACCAGTGAGTCAGAGATGTCTCAAGGCATGGACAGACCTACGGGAAGTTCAGGAGTGCCTTACTTGTACAGGGTGGAAGGCCCTTACAAAACACAGTTGGAGTACCTTAGGACCAACCGATTAGGTGCCAGCATCTATGAGGAAGGCTTAGGAAGATCTGTGATACAGATTAAGAATCCTGATCAATCCATTGGACTCGAGCACCCAGCAGTCAAGTTTGAAAACGGTGCATACCTGGACAAAGAAGGAACCATATACGTAGTCACCAGTCACCCAGATAGGACAGATGAATTTGGGAATGTAATCTCAGAGGCGGATTTAGGTGGCTTGGAACAAGGGAACATGGGTGCGGAACCTAGAACCCCTCGAGGTAAATCAGTTCTCACTAGGATTATCACACCGGAATGGATTCCCCAGGACAATAAGAGCATAGAGTTGCTCCTCAATCGAGAAACTGAAGAAGCCTTTTGGAGGTATAAAGCTAATCAGCCAACTGATATAGGAACTATCATGATCTATGAGTTTAAGGATCCGGATAGCCCAGGTAGAGTGACCTACTTAGATCACACTTCGGAAAGGATCTTTGTGGTGACAGAAAGTGACAGAAAATGATAGGCATGCTTACACTTGGAAGGGTGAATTCATTTTCCCCCAACCAAGATCGAATGTATCCTATGGTCACCCGGGAGCTGGAACATCCCAAGCTCATGGAACTCAAAGAGACAGAAGTAGAGATAGACCAGAAGTAAGCTTTGCCAACCCAGTGGGCAGAGAAAGAACGAGGATGGAGACGAATAGGGTAGAACCTGAGACGCTTAGAGCTCACAGGAACCAAAGAAATGTGGATGGATTCCTTCTGCCGAGACCTAGAGAGCACACAAGAACTTTGAGACCGACCCAGCTAGTTAAATCCATGAAGAATTACTTTGATGGCACAGGAGATCCCTATGATCATGTGGCGGAGTTCAAGCAAGTCTTGAGAGCTGAACAAGTGGAGGATCTATTCACGCAGTACAATGCCTTCGGTCTAACCCTTAGGAACACAGCACTTACATGGTTTCAGCCATTGGATGAGCGACAGTTCAGGAGCATAGACCAACTCCTAGAGGCTTTCATTGTAGAGTTCTCTAAGAGTGGCATAAGACACAATACCTCATCATTGATTCACAGCTTCAAACAGACTCCCCAAGAGACTGTCAGATTGGCAGGAAGAAGATTTAGACAATATCTTGAAAGGTGCCCTGTTTCGGAGCTACCCACACCTGCAAAACAAGTAGCCTTATTCCTTGATGGATTGTTGAGTACGAAATTGATATCCTACGTGTATCTGAAGGACCCTAGGACTATAGAAGAGTGTGTACGCATGTGCATTGACATTGAAGATAACCTAGGGGAAGAACTAGAGCTTTCCAAAATCTACAAAGATTCAGATAGTTCTTCGAGTCACTCTGCCACGCAATCCACATCAATTGAGGAACTCGCAGAGAAAGTGGCCCAAAAACTAGGCGTCTCTAGCAAACAAATTCCGAGGTTTACCCCAGCGAAGAGGTGCTATACATGCGGTGGTGACCATATGGCAAACGTGTGCCCCATTATGGCTCAGCCCCAAGTAAATCCTAGTAGCCAGTACTGCACCATAGAACGGAGGTACACCAATCACACCGCACAAGATTGCCCCTACAATAAGCAAACAGTTAGGCAAACCTATCCTCAACCCTATCCACCACAGGGAAGATACCAGAACCAGTACCCTCCACAGCCATATGGCAGACCACAACAAAATTATCAACCACAATATCAAAACCAACAAAGACCTCAACCGGTGCTAGCACAACAACCCCCAGCTCCAGCCAATGTGATCCCGGTAAAGTATACTGCTGTAGAAGAGAACATGAATAGAGCCTTAGTCCCGGTAACATCCTTGCTTTCTGAAAATGACCTCAGTGACCATAGCTTTGATTCTACACATGTTGATAGTCCCCAGGCGTACTACATGCAATCCCCAGAACATGGTGAGTCCTATTACAACGAAGAGCCAAATGAACCTAGTTGGGAGTCAGATTATACAAACGTCATGTATGCAAACCCCAACCCTAGGCCTCAACCTAGACAAGTAAGACCTCCATTCCCAAGAGGACCGTGCTACAGATGCCAAGGAGATCACCTCATTCGTGATTGTCCCTTACCTCCACCTACACAACCCCAGTCAGTGACGATCCAAGGCTTTTGCCAAGATTGTGGAAAAGAGCATCTCTTACGAGATTGCCCAAAGAACCCCAATAATATGCCAAAAATCATGCCTATCAACGTTATTGGATTAGTAGTAGATTCCACAGGAAGTGTCACTTCCACTGCTCCCGTACAGGTAGTCACTAGAGCTCAAGCATTGCAGCAAAACCAAGGGGTAGACCAGGAAAAGAGCCCAACAGCTAGTGAAACTGAGAGCATAACCAAGAAAAGGACTAGAGTTTGGAGAGATAGCCGTGAACATATGAAAAGGCAATGGGCAAAGAAGATGAGTGAACTTGAGGAAAGTCTACGAGAAACCAAGGCCAAAATCATAGAGATCACATCCCAACCGCACTCTCACACATTCCCACCGCTACCATCCCCATCACCCTCCGTCCCTCCACCCCCTAATACACCTCACGTAACCCACCCACCACCCCGAGTAGGATCAGTATTAGCTGATCCCACTCCCGAGGACCTTAATATGATGCTTAAAGCATATCAGGCCAGAGTCCAAGAAGGGCCAAACGTAACTGATCATGAAAAGTGCTACCCTAGAGCAGAACTAGAGTTAGAACGAACCAAAATTTGTGCCAAAATGGTGGAATTGGCTCAAGCCATGTTCGAAGCTAGCCGCCTCTTTAACATCTCTAGCTCAGCTAAGACGCAGTTACATTTTGATGGACTGCTGGAAAGAATAGAGAGGCTAATTGCACAATCAGAAAAGGAACCTGTCCCTCAAAGAAAGGACAGGGCAAGAGAACGGATAAGCCAGCCTCCTCAGGAAGCCCCTGTGCCTCCTCAAGAAGCTTATCTTTCCCCCCAAAAGGAAGATGAGCCTCCCTCGAAAGCTTACGTACCTCCACAGGTTGCCTACATTCCTTCTCAGGGCGTGTATGAGCCTGATCAGAAGAGTAATGGAATAAGTAATCCTCCCCAGGAAGCTTGTGCTCCAGCCATCTATGAGAACAAGGAGAGAGTCAACGATAGAATAAGCCCTCCTTCCCAGGTTGCTTATGTGCCTAATTCTACGGAGCCAGACACTTCTTCTTCTATGAATCGGTTTGCACCAGACTTCCTACGAGAGATTCAAGAAGACAAATGGGATAACGAAAGTGAAGTCGCCCCTCCCTTTGAACTTGTGGATGATGCACACGACCAATTCCCACAAGACATCCCATCTATTTACGGGGAACATGAGAGTACTCAATCTCACGAGAGATTGGATTTTGAGTCTAATTCCATACAAGAGCTACCCCATTTCACAGGCCCATGGGAAGCAAAATCCACATGTATGAGAGCACCCACAGTCATGGTAAGGAACGACGACTCAGTAATACCTAGGAACACGGAGGTAGTAAAGAACACCGAGGTGCAGCGCGATCTCACTTTGGAAGAACCGCCTAAGGATAGACCAAACGCGCGGAAATATGTAGCCAGTCAAGTAACTGAAGTTGTAGAACCTCGTTCCCGGGTAGGGTCCCATAGGACAGTGCCAGAAATTCCCTTGGATAAGATAGGAGATATGTGTGAAGGTGAAGAAGGGAACACCTATCTTCCCATCACCTACCAGGAGTACACCACCAAGGCAATTTTGGACTCAGGTGCAGGAGTTGCAATTGCCACCACCTCCTTATGGAAGCGTTGGGGCAAGCCAGCACTCAGGCCAACGAGGATGAAATTGCAGATGGCCGATGGTCATATTGAGAGACCCTTAGGATTGCTAGAAGGAATAACTCTCACCACTTGTGGTGTCGAGTTTGAGCATACATTTGCTATATGTGACTTCAGCAAAAATCATGCCTATGAGATGATTTTGGGAAGACCATTTATGCGACAGTTGCAAGTGGTACAGGACTGGGGCACCAACTCCTTGTATTTGCAACACTTAGGCGTTACAACCAAAGTAAATCTCAAAGATTACTCTCATAGAGATGTCCCTCCCATCCAGTGGAATCCCATCCATAGAGCCAAAGATGATACGGAATCTGTGCATTCCATAGGGTCAGGATCCTCTTGGATGCATGAAGACACCCACTTATGGATGTGCAAAGTAGCAGTAGAGGAAGAGAAGAGAGAAAAGGCCAGAGAAATAGGTGCAAAAGAAACACATAGAGCAATTCAAGACCCAGCCTATGCACTTGTAGTTTTTCCTGATGAGGAATTCCAACCCCATGGCTGGGCAGAAATTTTAGCAACAATGGATGTAGCCATCAATGAAGAACAATGGACACCTCACTGTGATGAGGATGGCTATGACATTTCAGTCTTCTCCATAGAGCCAATCATGGGAGAGGCAGTTCTAGAAGAATGCGAACCTAGCCCTGATGCATATGAGGATGCAAGTGACTCCGATCTCGAGTCTATCATTATGGACCCACCATTTGCATCAGATGAAGAATACTTCCATGAAGTAGAATTTCAACCCCAGAGGCATGGAGAGCTTACAAATGATGTAAGATTAGCAACACATGTGAGCCCAAAGGAAGAAGGAAAGAAAAAAAAAAAGAGAGAAGTCTCACCAGAAGAGGAAGAATCTTTGTTTGAGGTCCCAGAAAATTTTAAGAAGTATGAGATAGATGACAGGAGAGTCATGATTAGAATGCCTAAACGAGAGGCACAATCAGGAGAGGCCTATGATAACAAAGAAACCACCAAGAAAATAGTAGTGGCCATAGAAGAAGGAGAGGAGAGATGCACGTATATAGGCCATGACCTGACAGAAGAAGAAGAGCACGAATTGATTGCCTTGCTAAGAGAATACAGAGATGTATTCGCTTGGAGTTACAAGGATTTGAAAGGGGTTGACCCGGACATATGCTCGCACACCATCCCCATGACTTCAGATGCCAAACCCTCTAAGCAAAAGCCTTATACATATAACGATAATTACGCTGCTAAGATCAAAGAAGAGATAGATAGACTGGTCGAAGCTGGATTTATCTATGAAATTGAGCACACTGAGTGGGTATCACCCATCGTAGTGGTGCCCAAGAAGAATGGCAAACTGCGCGTGTGCATTAACTTGAAGAAGGTTAATGCAGCCACTATTCGAGATAACTATCCGCTTCCCATCACAGAACATCTCTTAGAAAGAGTGGCAGGCAAGGAAGTGTACAGCTTCCTTGATGGATTTTCGGGTTACAATCAAGTAGCCATAGCTCCAGAGGATCAGCATAAGACAGCCTTTGCCACAGAATGGGGCATTTTTGCCTTTAGAGTAATGCCATTTGGGCTTACCAATGCACCAGCTACCTTCCAGAGGCTGATGTGCCATGTGTTTAAGGAGTTCCTGAGGAAGAGTTTAGAAGTCTATGTTGATGATCTTTGTGCTCATTCCAATATTAGACAAACCCATATTCCTGAACTCAGACAAATCTTTGACAAATGTAGAGAATATCAAGTCTGCCTGAACCCAGAGAAGTGCATTTTTATGGTCAGGCAAGGCAAGATTCTAGGACACATAGTGTCAAAGAATGGCATATATACCGACGAAGAAAAAGTGAGAGCCATAGCAGAGCTACCTAGGCCAAAGAATTTCAAGGAAGTACAAGCTTTCATGGGGCACTGTGGTTATTACCGACGATTTATACACATGTATGCTGTCATTGCAAAGCCCATGTATGGACTTCTGACAAACTTTGAGTGGACGGATGAATGTGAGAATTCCTTCCAGGAGCTTAAACGAAGATTGTGTTTAGCACCAATCTTGACCACACCAGATTGGAATAAGCCATTCCATGTTCATGTTGATGCATCCAATTATGCTATTGGATGTGTGCTTGCACAACCTACTGGTGAAGGTAATATGGATCTTCCAATTGCCTATGCCAGTAGACAATTGAATGCGGCTGAACGGAATTACACCACTACAGAGCGAGAAGGATTAGGCATGGTATATGCAGTTAAGAAATTTAGACACTATTTGCTTGCAAATAAGTTTAAATTTTTTACTGATCATCAGGCATTGTTATATCTCGTAAACAAGCCATGCAATACAGGAAGATTAGTAAGATGGTTTCTCTTGCTAATGGAATATGATTTTGAGGTTGTGGTAAGAAAAGGGAGGACCCATGTGAGAGCTGATCATCTTTCTAGGCTCACATCGGGAGAAGCCCCACAAGGAGTATCAGATGACCTTCCTGATGCTTACTTGTTTAATTTGGAAGTGGTGCCGCAGTGGGCTAAGCCATTGGTACCAGTATTGACATACGGGCCTAATCATCCAGTGGTAAACACACGGAATAGAGAGGTTGTAAAAGCCCAAAAGTACCACATCATGGCAGGAAGTATGTACAAGCACACAGATCAAGGGATCTTGGCTTGTTGCGTAGAAGAGGATGAGTACTCTAAATGGTTGCAATTAGCACATGTAGGTGCACTAGAGCAACACCATTCAAAACAACGAACTTTACAGACCCTAAAGAGACTCGGAGTACATTGGCCAACTATGGAAGCTGATGTCCAAAAGTTGTGCAAGGAATGCCCAATCTGCTGCATTAAACCACCTGTGGAACACGCTACTCTTTATCAAGTATCCATAGTGCCAGATTGGAGCGAACCTCTAGTATCCTTCCTGAGGACAAACACATTCCCTCCAGACATGACTCTGGCTAGGAAAAGGAGTTTAGAACAAGAAGCCCTGGATTACTCACTCATTGGTGATAATCTATACAAACGCGGTAAAGATGGTTACCTGAGGCTATGTGTCCATGAAAGTGAATATCTGAAGATCTTAGAAACCGCTCACCAAGGTGTAGCAGGAGGACATTTCGGACCAGATCGGGTGATCAAGGCAATACTATTTGCGGGCTTCTGGTGGCCTACCCTTCACATGGATGCACATACCTATGTGAAACGGTGTGATGTCTGTCAGAGGACTCAGTATCCTATACGCAAAGATGAGATGCCACTGAAACCTATGATGGGTGGACGTGCATTCTCTAAGTGGGGAATAGACTTTGTAGGTCCTATTAATCCCCCAGCTAAAGGTTCTCATGCGGAATACATCATTGTTGCGACAGATTATCTAACTAAGTGGGTAGAGGTAAGGGCTACGACAAAGAACGATGCTCAAACAACTGCTAAATTCTTGTTTGAGAATGTATTCACGAGATATGGGCTACCTATAGAACTTGTAAGTGATAGAGGCACTCATTTCTTGAACGAAGTGATTGAAAATCTACTCCAAGAATTCTTGATAATACACAAGAAGTCTGCCCCCTATCACCCTCAAGCTAATGGACAAGCTGAGAGCACTAATAAGATCTTATGCAATGTACTGACGAAATTAGTGAACACTAAACGCTCTGATTGGGACAAACAGCTACACCATGCTGTTTGGGCATACCGAGTTGCCTACAAAACGGTACTCCAAGCCACCCCCTTTCAGATGGTATTCGGCCAAAACGCTGTGTTACCCTTGGACTTCTTGATCCCTACATTGAGAGTAGCACAAGAGCACGAATGGACAGGTCATGAGCTCTCCTTTAGGATCTTTGACCTTGAACGATTAGGAGAAACAAGACTGAGAGCAGCTGCAGGAATCTATGCAGCTAAGAAGAGGCAGAAGGCATACTTTGATGCCCATGTGAAGGATAAAAGCTTGAAAGCAGGAGATCTAGTCTTAGTCTATACACTGAAACAACACGCGAGGAAGCTAGAAAAGAGAGGCTACGGACCTATGATCATTAATAGGATCTCCACAAGTGGAGCTGTGCAATTAGCCACATTAGAAGGTGATGTTCTCCCTAACTATATTAGCGGATGCAGAGTCAAGTTGTATCAGGAACCCCTCACGGAGGAAATGCTCAGCCGACTCAACACTGCTAAGAAACGCAAAGAGGAAGAAAAGCGAGTTCGAGAAGAAGCTCAAGCAGAAGCTTTAGAACGCATCAGGAGAATGAAGTTACGAAGGCAAGGTAGAGATCAGCCTAGAGCGAATGACTATGCAGATCAAGGATATCCTATGGCCATGTGTGAAGTTGCAGGAACAAGCTCGCATAGGATAATTGATAGACGTCCTTTCATAACCCTAGATATAGGACAAGGAAAGAGTGCAAGGAACGTAAGAGCCTTGATTGACTCAGGCGCAGCCACTAGTGCTGTTAGAGTGTCTTACTGTCAAGAATTACATTTAACTGTCAATCCTGTGGAAGCATACCTCATAGGATTGGGAGGAGTGGAAACCCCTTGCATGGGCGAGGTGGAACTTCCCCTCTACATTCATGATGAGACAATGACAGTTAAAGTACTAGTGTGTCAAGATGAGGACCTCACGGAACCCCTTGTCTTGGGTCAAGACTGGATCTATGACCAAGCAGTCAACTTGAACCTAAGAAGTGGACTTCTTCAGGTATGGGTCAATCATAGTCGAATTACAGTAGAGTTGGATAATGGAGCACTCAAAGAACTAGGAAAGGCACAGACTCCTGGTCCTTCCAGGAGTACACATGAAGATGACCATGCTGTTCTTGTCCAAGACTATGTGTTGCAGAGGAATGCTACGCGCAAAAAAGGAGTCAGGGAGGCAACGGAACTCCCTTCTTTTCCAAAAGTCAGAAGGAGGCAACAACCAAAGATGGCTCAAGGGCAGAAGAAGCAGAGTACTACCTATGCCGGAAATCAAAAGAACCTGCGCAGCAGAATGTCTCAACAAGTGAACCAAGTGTGGGTGCGAAAAGGCGAACACCCGGTTGCACTCACGCCAACCGCACGGGCAAAGCCTCTTATTAGTAACCAACAACACGTCACTAATAAGAGGTCTTTCGGAAATTCTTCTGCTAACGTGAAATTTATTTGGGTGCCCAAAAAGTCGATGAAGGCTAGCCCACAATCAAGACAAATTTGGGTGCCTAAGGCTTGTTTGCGGGCTCAAATAGCTACACCAAGAACACACCCTACACAGCATGATCCATTCACTCGCACAACCTACATCCACTCATTTTCAACACCAAGGCACATGAGCACAAACAGAATCAGTTGTAAATGGGTACCTAAAAGGCCTCATGTTCAAGCTGACACACCTATAAAGCTCTCGAGAATCTCTACGGAACCACGAGCAAAACCCATCCACTGCATTTGGCAGCCCAAGACTTGTAACAAACCCCCGGACCCCGATTGTAAATCCATGACCACCTACTAACCGCTTCACTCTCACATCACATCATTTCGCTTAGCTCTTAGGTCTACCTAACTCCTAACTACACACACCAGCACCGAGCACTTATTAACCCCTAACCACTCCCGAACTTTAAGTTAATGTTGTAACAAGGGACACCATGTCATTTTTGTGTCCATTGCAATGTTAACGTTTATTCATATATTCTCACAGAATCAGCTGCGACATTTTCAACATGGCGGAGGCAGCAGGAACTAGCTCTCACACAGAAACAAGCCCGCAAGTGGTGGACTTGGACAGTTTACCCGTTTTGCCGAAGACAATTGAAAGACCAGAAGATTTGCAGGCCGTCAAAATCATACCTATTGCGGACCCTCCGCGTGGCCACACCATGCCCGTGGGAAAGACTTCCCATTGGTTTACCGAGGTGGCAGGACCCTTGGGTGAAGGAACGTACCTATGGGAATCAGAGTTGGACTTCAATGGAAAGCAAGGCAGATACCATTTCTTTACAAGAGAATTTGAGAAATTACAAAATGCAGAAGGTCTACGTCCGATATGGGAAAAGGCAGGATTGAGTGCTTATTTCAGTGCCCGACTCCCAAAACCTGACTTCATGCGATGCTACTATCTCATCAACACCTTGACTCCAAACCAGAACCCAAAAGGAGCAAGCTCATTTGTGATTCCATCTCTGACAAAGGGGAATGAGCTCAAGAGGTTCAGGCTATCAAACAATTTGGTGAGAGAGGCTCTAGATATGCACGGAATGCATATTCCTATAGAAAAGGAAACCCTAGTACCGGACTACATGAAGAATCGAAGTCTCACCAAACTCAAGGACATGGTATCCATGACGCCTAATATTGCAATACACCTTCGCATGTGCATGCAACACTTTGCTTTCCCGGCGCAAGATAGATTCACCATGCCGCCCAAAAAGATTTGGTTTAGCTTGTATCTGGCAGAGACACAGAGCCTCACCATCAACCTACCCCACTGGATAATTGATCAGATACACCTAGCTCACAAACGCTGGCCGCGGAAACAGGTTTTATATGGTTGCTGTGCTCTGACAAGAATCATTTATAGGTGTTTGGCTTATGACATTCCGATCCAACGGGCCCTAATGTGGAATCGGGTTGAGCAGTTTAGAGGCAGAACATCCACTGGACCCCCTTCTAAGAAGATGAGAGGCACTGTCCAAGTCCCATGTGCTCAACCACGTGGAGCCACCCTAACACCAGACGTCACCCCTCCACCCCGAAGAGTCCGACCATTCACACTCCGACTTCCAAGACGCAGCACCGATGGTTCCACCTTGATATTCCCTCCCATTCCAACCGATCTTGAATTTCCTAGTGGTGCACCTTTGGAAGAGCTCACTAATGAAGATTTCGAACAACTATTACAAGATGTAGAGTTGGAGGCAGAAGAGGCACAACAAGCGGAAAACGTGCAAACGCAGGCCACAACCTCCCAAGCACCTGTCACACCTGTTGAAGTGGATGCAGAGGATGACGGAGATGAAGAACAGGAGGATGATGAGGAGGATTATGATCAAGAACACCAAGAGGAGCAACAAGAAGTGCCAGAACTTGTAGGTGCACCAGCATATACAGCTCAACTACGAAGGTTATATGACACAATCAAAGCAGTACAGGAAAGGCATCAACTCTCTCTGGTATCAGGTCAAGCTTTGATGCAAGAAATGCTATCAGATGAAGGGGTGGACCAACACTTCATTGACACCCTCAAATTAGTGTCAGACTCTTTAGGAGTTCCGGAGGCTGTCCACACCGCAGTCCGCCAGTCCGTAAGGTATGACAAACGCAGAGTGGACACGTTACCACAAGCAGGTAAGACTATCAGGATACCCGTCATAGAACCAGAAGTACCCATTGAGACCACAGCCACCCCCACAACCACCACTGACCTCTCCGCTGAAACCTTCGTTTAGACATCACCCATCTCACCCCAGCATCCTCCATCACCACCTTCTCCACCCCCACCACCACCTCCCACCTTGGAAGAAACGACAGTCATCACCTCTACCTTCACTTATAACCCATCCTCATTCAAATCATTCTCATTTCGAGAACCCACCTCACAAGACACCCTCTTCTCCTTCGTCACCAATCCCTTGTACACTTCGTCCCGTCTATCCTCTGAACCCATGACTGGCCATCCCATAATTCCAAGCGTAGTTGGAAACCCAGCACCCACAGAAGGCACCCTGTGTTTCCCGACCTATCCCCCAATACGGGTACCTCCATTCCATGACCCCCACTTCCCATCTGGCCCCTACACCTCTTTCAATCTGACCGCGCCACCCCAATACCCGTCCGTTGTGGAGCAGCTCACCCGCTCTCCAATGTTTCCGAGGCACATTTCTCCGATGTTCGCAACGACATCAATTTACACGAACACCACACTCACTTCACCTACCATACCCACCTACATTGTAGCCCCTGTACACACCACCTTGTCTGACCCAATGGACATTTCACCAACCACAGCACCTCTCCCCACAATTCCACCATCTTCCCCCCCCTTGCCCCCCACTTCACCACTCACATCATTGGCACACGCAACATTCACTACCCCCCTACCCAATCCCACCTCCCCTGCATTTCAAACGTTTCCCCTTGCATCTCATAATGTAAATAGCACGTTCAACACCTTACTTCAGTGTGCACATCAACTGCAACAAGAGTACCATCAATTGGAAGAACGCACTACGGCACTCCAAGCAGAATCTCAACGTCTACAAGCTAGAGTCACCACTCTTGAAGCTGACTACCAGACGCTCCTAGCCGAGCATACCACCCTACAGCAGGCTCACTCCGAACTGGAATCAAAGACATCAACAGTAGATGACCAAGCAGTCAAAGAACTAGAAACAGTGCTTCAAGCGCAAATGATCTCTAACGCTACACTCAGACGCAACATTGGGCTATTAAGGAAGCATATGGCCGCAGCACTAGAAGAGAACAAACGACTTCAACAACAAAACCAAGACAACTTTGAAGCGGCTATGGAAGGAACCGTAGGAGCAACCGTTAGCCCGACCAGATATAGAGCAGTCCCATCGGAAGACATTCGCATCTTACTTGAGGAGCATGCAAACTTCTTGGAGTCATATGAAAAGCTAGAGACTGAATGTGCAGATCTCAAGAAACAGATTGCCAGTGTGCCACAGCTCAACAGGAGCCGGTACTCTTGCAACACTCTACAGAAGAAATGGAGACCCTCCGGAAACAGGTGGCAGAACTCCAAGCACGCCTCCTCCCATATGAACGACCACCCTCGCCCATTGAAGAACCAGAACCTGAAACAGTAGTGGAAATCCCCGTCGATGACAGCTATGAAGAGCCATACGAGCCTATGCCGACGCCTGGTGGTCGAACTACGGAAGAAGGACAAGACACGTTAGAAATTCAAGTTCCAGATTGGGTCAAAAGGGTCGAGAAAGTGGGTAAGACACATGATGATCGTGTGGCCGTGCAAATGCAATCTCTCACAAATCTGGAAGAAATTGTCCTTCGGTCTTCCTACTTTCAAAATTTATCCCATCAACGGTTAATCACAACATCAGAATCGCAATACATGCCTTATTTTGTCTTACTACATGATTATAATGCAGAAGTCAAAAGACATACAGGGAAGGAGCCCACATTCGCCACTCAATTTGAGATAGGGGATTTACCGACAGATGCACGTGCTGGCTCGATCTTCCAACCTAATTGGCGTGCACGTCTACTCACCGATTACCCAGAGATGATGAGTACTTGGGCAACCATGCCACTATATATCAAGTATAATCCATGCTATTGTCCAGTGGTACGTCGTAGATCCTGGCAAGCATTTGCAATCAAGGTACGCAACAATAAAGAATGCTCGGCTTGGATCAACTATCCATATTTTGCTCCGCCTCGGGGGACCCCAACCATAGCTTACATGATATCAACAATTCGGCACTGGTCCACACGCCTAAATAATGTACCCGACATAGCAGCGAAAATGTGTATGAAGATATTCGAGCTCATGACCATTGTCTTCAAAACCTTTCGGAATGTCCAAGCTCCATACATCTCTGCCCCTGGATTCTCTCAAGGCAACAAGGATCTAGTCTACGACATGAGCCAAACCCCCTCGGTCACTATCATCTTTGCTTGGCATGCACGAATAAAGTACTTGCCCGCATGCTTCAAGCAGACATTTGAGGAAATGTTCTCTACGGGATTCTGGGAATACCATTCCGAAATTTTCATTCCCAGACCCACACATTTGCTACATCTATTCGCAGTAGAACAAGCGATCCATGCAGATCAGTTACGTCTGCCACATCCGGACATTCCAGGACCAATCGATTGGGATCGTATGATGACAGATTTGGCCAGAGGACTACGCATACAAGAACATCAGCTTGCCACTCAGGTTGTGGAATATTACATCCAACACTCCCAGCAACAAGGGTCTGTCAGGGACGACAGACGCGAGAGAGGGGGGGGTGTTGAGAGCAGTATGGGCACCCAAGGATCGACTAGACAAGGAAGCCAGCGGAGAGAGTCAGAACAAGGTGAAGGAGTAAGTAGACAAAGCAGTCGACGCAAATCTGGCAGATAGGCCCTTCAATTTTTCCCAAATCAACATCTTTTAACAGTGATTCTTATCACTAACAATCATTGTAAATACCATTTCATATTTTTGTAGCTCCATTTTGTGCAAGCCAAGGAGTCCTTGAGCTTGAGGAGCCTTAGAAGTACCTACATATCAATTTTCGTATTTTTTAGACTCCGTTTAAGCCCTCAAATTGGCCCTGGAACCTAATTTTTAACTAGGCCGGACACTAGGTCTGGACAGGGCCAAAACCTAGTCAAAAACTATAAAAAGAGCTAGAGAGCTCATTTTTGAGCTTAGCTTGTAATTGAAACAAACTTGTAAGAGCATTTGAAAGTAATTGAAGAACTCCATTGATTCTCACTCTTTGTCTTGCCGTGTGTGCGCGTGTGTGTGTATGTGTGTGCATGCTAGTGTGCTTCTCACTCACACACTTGTGCCGCCACTTGCTCGAGGTCTTCATACCATCCTCACGTCTTCCCGGATTGACATTAAAGGAGGTGCTACTCATCATTGAGCTACACAAAGGCTAGCCAAGAACACTTACAAGTGTTTGTCAATGTTGTTCTTTAGGCACAAACAACATGCATAAACTTGTAGTGGTTGCTCCAACCACAACTGAAAACCTTTCAAGAAACCTGTAAATTTACTAGTGTGGCTAAAAAAATAGCCCCAAAGCTGATTAATCATTGTCATAGAGGTACAAATAACACCCTTCATTATGTTCTTGAACCTATGTAAAGAGAACTATGCATGAAATTACTCTAAGAGGGATCCAAGAATCACCCAAAAAATGCTTCAAATTAAGCTTCAAAAGCAAAAAATGAAGCTTTGAGGGCCCAAAACATGTTCAAGGTAATGTGAACCTTAGTCTCTCCCCTTCCCTAAACACCACAAGAGTGTAGCTTAGTGGTAATAGATTGCAAGTTAAGTTTAGGGAGAACAATACTAGGATGGGTGACCTCTCGAGAAGTACTAGGAACCTCCCTCCATATTCCTTGATTGTTGAGGTCCTCCCTCGCTTGTAGCCAACAATTCCAACAGTGACTTTGGTGACTCAAATGGCAAGGTATGCCAATGTCTATGCCTTGGTCGCCACCTTAGTTGTATGCCTTGGAGAAAGTCATGGGTGGACAAATGGGTCCCATCTATAAAGATAGAATTTTCCTCCTTGACATACATGAAGCGGTGCAACGGTGATGCATCACGATGTATTCTTCTCCAAAAGATCTTCGCAATGATGCCCTCATAGTACAAAACCGAGCTCTGATTAAGAGCATGCTAATCTACACAAACCTATAGAAAACAAAGACTACACAATAAATTGAGAGCACATCTCACAGTTTCTAGGTTTTACAAATGCAATTGAGCTTCGAGTCTATGGCTGACCAAGACAATATATATTTTATTACAGGACATATAAAAAAGTTTCTAATGGCCATTTGCCATTTGGCCTTTCACATGGACACTAACGGTATCAATACATCCACCAGTTATGTGCTCGTGAGCCAAGTAAGAGACTCAAATCTAGCACATGATACTATGATAGGGTTCCCTTTAGTTGATGTAGGTCACTCCACTTCTGTAAGAAAGTGTAATTGCATCCCGTTTTTGCTCATGATTATCCCCCATAAAATTTGGTGTCTTGAGGCCTTTCAAGAGGGGCGTCTCCCTAGAACTTCTCCCGTTGTGCTCACTAGGTTGGATTGTCTCCCTCCTGGCCACTTCAACTCTATGAAGAGAAGAGGACTATGTTTTGTTCAAAGCAAGCAAAGAGGTAACTTATGTCTCAAGAGAGATCATTGGGGCCTTAAGTTGTCCAAACAATGAGGTCATACTACTTAAAGTAGCCTCTAACCTTTTGATCTTGCCTTTACTTTCATTATGTTGATCATGAGTAATGAATTTATCATAAATGTTTGTGTATTGTTCAGCCTCTCTCATGTTTCAACCTCTCTCATGTTTAGGTCTTGCTCTTTTATTGTTTTTTTCATTATGTAGGGAGGTGTTACCTACCATTTCTTGTTCCTCTTATGCCATGTTTCCCCAAATTTTAAAACTAGAGAGCTAGAAATGATAATGGAAGTAAATATTCCAACTAGAATAATAAGAATATAACACAAGAGCACCTCCCTAATGTAATCCAAGTTTTCCAAGATAAATTGATTCAATGTATGAATCTTTTAAGCTTTGGTTTCAGCCCCTTTCTACGACCAAAATCAAATTTGACATATCTGATTGGTCCCATCCCACTTTTAATAGCATATGAACATCAAATTTGACTCTAAAAACTGATCCAAAGCTTTCCAAAAGCTCAAATGAACCTGAGTTAGATTGCTAGAAGCAAGTGAACAATTCCTATAAAAATGCTACATACTTGCTTTGATCTATGAATTCTCATCTACATTCTAGTTAGTTTATTAGAATGTGAAGCTTATGAGATAAACTTTGAAACAAGACCAAGATCTTTGAAAAGGGAGCCTCAAGCATGAAGTTATGCCTCCCTAGGTGTAGGTAAGGTTGATGGCAAGGGAAATAAGAAAGGAAAAGAGAGGTTGGACATTCCATGCAGAACGTGAGGCATTCCATGGGCATCTGCTAAGGCATCAAGGTGAGGATGAAAGAGAAGAAACCCCTCTTAGATGGTATTATGAATTTAAGTTTTCTCTACACATATGCATTTGGAGAGGGAAAAAAGCTAGCATAGGTAAGATTTATTGGGGGAATCCATATATATAAAGTATGGGAATTTCCCCATATTTCAAGGAAATGCCCAACTTGTAGAGAATCATTAGAAAATTACTTCTCCAAAAATTCCCTTTCCATTTTCTTTGATACTTTTAAGGTATGATTTGGGGTAAATTTCCAAATTTGGGAACAAGAAAATAGATATTCTAAGAGGAACTACATGGGAAAAATGGCACATGCATGTTACACAGTGTGACAGCCACATAAAATTTTTCAAGTTTCCCCAAAGCATTTTTGCAGACAAAGAGATTTGTACATAGTTGCATAATAGTTATGTTGTAAGAGGCAAGAGTCTTCCCTTCAAAACTTGCAAGAGAGGAGCTAATTTAGAGTAGATCTTCTATTTTTCTAAGATTTTTGAAATAAAGAATGAAGTGATTCGTTGGCGATGCACCACTGTGCACTCTCCTTCTCGAGAGCTCCGCGACAATATGCTCGAAGTAGAAAAACGAGCTCCTGACGCCGCACAAAAGTACTCCGCACAGAGGCTGTAGAATACGCAGAAAACACAGTACACAGGGAGCACGAAGACAAACTTCTTAGGTCTTACAAATGTAGTCGAACTTACAGTCTGTGACTGACCAGGCCACTATATGTTTTATTAAAGAACATATACAAAGAAGTGTCCGGTGGCCATTTGGCCTTTCACATGGACACTAACGGTAACAATCTCCCACTAAAGGCCAATATGGCTAGAGTAACTATGGGAGAAAAATAAAGAATGATAAAGAATACCTGAGTGGAAGTATACAAACTATACCTCCCACCTGATGGGCATGTTACACAGTATACAAGTGACTGTGTAAGATCAAGAATCAAGTAACCCCCATCAAATGACAACAGTGTCGAAAGCTATCCTGTGGTAGAGCTTTAGTCAAAGCATCTGCAACATTATCTCGAGTGTGAACCTTCTCAAGAATAATGCTCTCAGTGGCTAAGCAATCTCTAATGAAGTGATACCTCACCTCAATGTGCTTTGTCTTTGCATGATAGACCGGATTCTTAGCCAAAGCAATGGCACTCTGACTATCACTAAGCAAGTGAGGTACATGCTGAGGTAAACCCATATCACAAGCAAGACGAGAGAGCCACAATGCTTCCTTACATGCCTCACTTGCTGCAACATACTCTGCTTCTGTGGTGGAAACAGCTGTACATTCTTGAAGACGAGATCTCCAAGAGATAGCACCTCCAGCAAAATGAAAAATGTACCCTGATGTAGACTTACGATTGTCTACACAACCAGCATAGTCAGAATCTTTGTAACCAATAATGGATGTTTTTCCTCTACCTAAGCATAGACACTTGTCCTTAGTGCCACTCAGATATCTCAAAATCATTTTGACCGCTTCCCAATGTTTCTTGCCAGGATTAGACATATATCTACTCACAACTCCCACTGCAAATGCAATGTCTGGTCTCGTAGCTACCATAGTGTAAGGAATTGAACTCACAACCTCTTGGTTAGGAATGTGATGGGCTAACCACTTGCCCCAAAAGCCATGGTTGAGGATTACTTCCTAATCTTCTCTCTTAGGGTGTGGTTCAACCATCTCCTACCAGGATTATGTTACACATAGCATACATGAGACTACCAACAGCAGACTGATAGGGAATTTTGGTCATGAATTCCTTTTCCTCATCTGATTTGGGGCAGTCATCCTTGCTCAATTTCACGCATGTGGGTAAAGGTGTACTCAATGCCTTTCCACCCTGCATATTGAATCGGTGAAGTACTTTGGATATGTACTCACTTTGAGACAAGTATATGCATCTTTTACTCCTATCACGAGTAATGCGCATGCCAAGAATGTGTTTGGCATCCCCCAAATCCTTCATATCAAATGTCTTACTCAACTTCTTTTTGAGAATTGACAAATCATAAGAGGACTTCCCAGCAATCAACATATCATCGACGTAAAGTATCAAGCATATCAAGCTGCCATCAGAACATCTCTTTGTGTAGAGACAATGATCCTCATTGCTCCGAGAATAGCCTTGGGATTTCATAAAAGCATCAAACTTTTGGTACCATTGTCTAGGAGACTGTTTAAGTCCATACAAGCTCTTCTTGAGCTTACAAACTAGACTTTCCTTGCCAGGAACTACATAACCCTCAGGTTGTTCCATATAGATCTCATCTGTAAGATCTCCATGCAAGAAAGCTGTTTTCACATCCATTTGGACTAGCTCTAAGTCCTCCATTGCAACGAATCCAAGCAACATGCGCAAAGTAGTCATCTTGACCACTGGAGAGAAGATTTCATCAAAATCAACACCATGTTGTTGCTTAAAACCCTTTGCAACAAGTCGTGCTTTATATTTTGGAGAAGCACTATCTGATGTGAATTTCAGTTTATATACCCATTTACATGGTAAAGCTTTCCTGCCCTTTGGCAAAGGTACTAAGTCCCAAGTACCATTCTTGTGAATAGAATCAAACTCACTCTTCATGGCACGCTCCCACTTGACATGATCCTTTGTCTGCATAGCCTCTTTGTAGCAAGAAGGCTCACCGGCATCTGTTAGCATAACAAAATCTAAACCTGGAACATATCTATCAGGTGGATATGAGACACGTGCAGAACGTCTCAATGGTTGCTGAACAGGAACATGTGCAGACTGATCTGAATGGACATTCTCTTGAACATCCCTATGTGTAGCATTTTTATGCATGCTAACCGGAGGACTAGTATCCTCAAACACCACTCTTCTCACTTCAACCTCCTTAATGGGCTTATGCATCTTAGACTCATTAAAAATGACATCACTACTTCTGATCACTGACCGTGTTTCAGGATCCCATAAGCGATATCCAAATTGTCCTTCTCGACCATATCCAAGAAAAATGCATTTCTTTGACTTATGGTCCAACTTTTGTCTAAGATTCTTGGGTATATGAACATATGCTTCACACCCAAAAACTCGAAGATGATCATAATATGGTGGTTTCCCTGTCCATAACTCTTGTGCCACTTTCAGACCTTTGGCAGTACTAGGTGAAAGGTTAATGACATGAACTGCAGTCAATACTGCTTCTGCCCAAAAACCTTGTGAGAGGTTTGCATGATGCAACATAGAGACTACTCTATCTTGAATAGTTCTATTCATCCTCTCAGCTACACCATTCTGTACTGGGGTATAAGGAGCTGTAAACTCTCTACGAATCCCTCTAGACTGACAAAAAAGGCTGAATTCATGTGAGGTATACTCACCCCCATTATCTGAACATAAATCCTTAAGCTTAGTTCCTTTTTCAGTCTCAATTGAAGCAAGCCATTTTCTGAAAGTAGGGAATACATCATCCTTTGACTTGATAGGATATACCCAGACTTTTCTAGTAGCATCATCTATGAAAGTGACAAAGTAAAGAGAACCACCTAAGGACCTAGTGGGCATAGGACCACACACATCTGTATGAACGAGATCTAAAGGCTGAATTGAAGAATCAATGTGCGTTCTATGCACATTTCTGGTTTGCTTTCCATATTGACAATGCTCACAAAATGGAAAATCAGAGAAAGATAACACAGGTAAATAGCCAGAACGAGAAAGATTTTCCATTCCACTACGAGATATATGGCCCAAACGACCATGCCAAATACAAGCCATAGGCTATTCAGTAACAGCTAACAAGTGTTCTTTCTGTGATACAAATAAAGGATAAAGTGAGCCAACTTTGCTTCCTTTTGCAATAACCATATTGCCCTTTGATATACGAAAGGACTAAGCATAGAAGACCACCTTGTAACCAAGGTCATCAAGTTGACCAACTGACATCAAACTGCGTGATAACTGAGGTACATGGCGTACATTATGCATAGTAAATTTTGAACCATCAATGAACTGCACAACCACATCTCCAATCCCCACAACATCACACTGGTAAGAGTCACCAAGTCTCACGGTACCAAGAGACTTTGCTGCATAATTAGAGAACCATTCTCTATGTGGTGTCACATGGAAAGAAGCACCAGAGTCTAGCAGCCAGGTGTGGGAAAGAGAATCAGCCATAAGTGCCTCAGATGGCACAGTACTATCAAGTGTCAACACATCAGCATCGTCAGAAATAGCATTAATTTCTTCAATCTTCACAGTCGAAGTAGATAGTGCAGGTAACTGTTTAACATGCCCATCAACATTCTGTCCTTTACCTTTAGCATTCTTTAATGCATAACAGTCTTTCTTCATGTGTCCTTTCTTATGACAATAATGGCATTCAATATCCCTCTTCCTTGATTTACTTCTGCTCTTATTCCGTTGACCATTCTTTTCCTTGTTCTTGCTCCTGCCACGTTGTTGATTCTTTCCTTGGTAAGAATCACGAACATTATATGCATCTCCACTCTGAGTGCCAACCATAGATTTTCTACGAATCTCCTCACTCAAGAGTGCTCCACATATGTCATCATAGACGAGTTTACCACTTGGTGCACTATTGCTAATAGCTGTGCAAAATGTATCCCATGATGATGGCAGGGTGCATAACAACAATACTGCTTTCATTTCATTGTCCATATCCATTTTCTGAGCCTGTAACTGGGAAAATATGGCATCAAACTCATTTAAATGAGCAGCAACACTATCTGTGTCCTTCATACAAAGGTCGTATAATTTTCTCATCAGATATACTTTATTTGATGCCGTCTCTTTTTCATATGTATTGCATAACTTCTTCCAAAGCTCCTCTGCACTTTCACAGTCTAATACTGTAAAGTAAACATTATCTGCCAGGTGCAAGCGAATGGTAGACCTGGCCATTTCATCTAACTCATCCCAATCATCTTCATCCATGTCAGCAGGCTTCTTTGAAATCCCATTTACTGGCTTCCATTGCCTTCTTTGAATCAGCACATCTTTAATGTTATTCTTCCATAGAGCAAAGTTTGTGCCATCAAATTTTCGGATCTCAAAATGATCTTTGCCCTGCAAGTTATAGCTCCTCCTCGGAACGCTAGCACTAGACCCTGATCCACCGGATGTGCCTGAGACCTCTGATGCCATGATCATAGAGAACTGAATAGAATGATAATGGAGCTAGAAGAGTCCAAACACCAACAAATAAGTGTATCAAGGAGTAAATCGACCACTATATAGTTGACTAAACCAGAAATCTGGAAAAATTTTGCCAGAGTATCCTCTGCAGAATTAGCATATGACCAATGTCAAAGTATTATAAAACTGCAAGTACTGACATGTCTACCTGCATAGTGAATCACTGACTCCACTGCATATAATCAGTTACCCAATAGAAGCCAACTAGGCTTATCGAGCACCTATGAACAACTATCATACATCTCCTATGGCGAGGCTGGGTAAGTCTTCCACCTGCATCACCGAAGAGACCCCGACATCTGGGTGTCTCCCAGTTAAGAAAACCTCACCACGACCCTCTTTATCAAACGTAAAAGGCTTTATGCAAAGAACGTAACCGCTATATCAATGCCCACATGGACGTACATAAGCGGTATCCACAGAAGCGTACATGGTGTGTATGTGCTCAATATATGCAGTAAAATGACACTAAAAGGCTGAATACACAGCCCAAAAACTAGCCAATAACACCTGCAAGTGTCTATCAACTCTGATGTTTTAGGCTTTAAAAACCTGCATAAATTTGCAGCGACTTCTCCCACCAAAACTGAAAACCCCTCGAGAAACCTATAGTTTTACGAGTGTGGCTGAAAATACAGCCCCAAAGGTTGATATTTATTGTCTGAGAAGTACAAGGAATACTCTTCTTGATGTTCTTGGACCTGTGTGAAGAGAACTACGTGCGAAAGTACTCCGAAATGGCTCCAAAAACACCCCAAAATTGCTTCAGAAATAGGTTTTAAAAGCAAAAATGAAGCTTTGAGGGACCAAAACTTGTTCAAGGTAATGTCAACCTTAGTCTTTCCCCTTCTTCAAACACCACAAGAGTGTAGCTTAGTGGCAAGAGATTGCCACGGTTAAGCGAGCTCTGGGGGGAACAGTACTGGGATGGGTGACCTCCCGGGAAGTACCGGGAACCTCTATATTCCTTGATCATTGAGGTCCTCCCTCGCGCGCAGCCAACTGCGCTAACGGTGACTTCGATGACTTGGATGACAAGGTATGCCAAGGTCTATGCCTTGGTCGCTGCCTTAGTCATAAGCCTTGGAGAAAACCTGGGGGGGGGGGTGCTCGGTTCGCTCGCACAAAAGGAACAAATCTTTTTCCTCGAACTGCTCTGATACCAGTGAAGTGATTCGTTGGCGATGCACCACCGTGCACTCTCCTTCTCGAGAGCTCCGCGACAATATGCTCGAAGTAGAAAAACGAGCTCCTGACGCCGCACAGAGGCTGTAGAATACGCAGAAAACACAGTACACAGGGAGGCACGAAGACAAACTTCTTAGGTCTTACAAATGCGGTCGAACTTATAGTCTGTGACTGACTAGGCCATTATATGTTTTATTAAAGAACATATACAAAGTGTTCGGTGGCCATTTGGCCTTTCACATGGACACTAACGGTAACAAAGAAGGAATGGTCTTAATGAAACTCCTATGAAAAGGCTAAATCCTCATTTGTAAAGAACTTTTTGATTGAGTAAAGTGTGAGCTCTATTCATGTGAATTCTCGTTTGTGTTTTCTCTTGCATTTTGAGTGAATTTATTGCTTGATTGTGGGTGTGTTACATTTTCTTTTCACAATTTTAGAAGTTTTACCTAGCATGATTGCATCATTTCGAAGTGTTTTCATATGATTAAGCACTTCTTTAGGTGAACAGAGCAAGTGAAGGATGATTTTGCATAGGTTTTTGAGCTCTATATAGGACCATTAATCTACCTCCTACTATAATTTGCAGATTCCTTGAGAGCTTCAAAACCAGCCGTAGCACTTGCAAAATGGATCAATAACTAGGGAGATACAAGGATATTAGCGATTCAGGACTTACGATCATCGGATAGTAAAGACTTGACACCAGCAAATAGTGATACTCTAACACCATTGGACAATGAGGACCTAAAACCATCAAATAGTGAGGATTGTGTTGGATCATCAAGCTTGCATTATGCTTGAGGAAGATTAGCTCTACATCAAAAACCATCATTTGGAAGGTGTCAAAAATATCCATTGAAGAAGTCTTCACTTATGCTCATTTTTTTCATAATAATATTTTATGGATCTCTTACTTATGTAAAATCCTTGCGTCTTTACACTTGTAAAAGGATAAAAATAAGACTCGATTGCCACGAATTTGAGATTGGTGAGATTTCCAATCAATCAATTCACCTACAATCAAGTTTTTAGATTTGATTTCATCTTTTCTAGATTATAGGAAAAAGATTTCTTCATCACAACTAATAAATCTTACGAGCTGATTTGAATTCAAATCCTTGTGAAAGAAGCTAGGAAAAGCTTCAAGAGTCTATATAAAGACTCTCAATCACTTGTATAATATGTGGAAGCAATATACATATACATTGGGTCATCGCTTTGTTTATCTTCAATTTTTGCATCATCTTCTTCAACTCTAGTAATATTTCAGAGGCTAGCTCTCTCTCTACAAAGCTCCAAATTGGATGACTGAGCATTCATAGGAAAGATATTAATCTATTTCAATTGTACAAAGGTTTGTGGCATTTACTTTAGTGGATTGTGAGAAATTTACATTTTAAGGTCTCAGGATCTATCTCTGCACAACCCAAGAAAATCGAGGATTACTCTGTTTAGTGTTAAGCTTATTCTTGGAGCAGACATTGCTTATTTATTGCAGTCTTGTGCATTTTAGCTATTCAAACATATTTATAACATTCATCCAAAAGGAATTTTTCCAATTGTAGGCTACTTTGAGCATTTGAAAGTTGAACATTTCATTCCAAAATAGCAAGTTTTTTGAGCTAGTCATTGTGCAAACTCTTTTGTTTTGGATGAACTACTTCTCATAGATGTTTTGAAGTACATAGTGAGTTTTATTGCATTAATTGGAGGCCCATAAGGTGTATTTGACACTCCAAAAGCGCAAGGGTTGGTCTTGTGCTGGTTGGTTGGACCCAACTTCATCACCTTGAACCTCACTTTTCTACCTCCTACAAGCTTCACCGAGTTCTCTCAGTGGTATCAATGCTACATCAAGATGGGGGGTCGCTTTCCCTCAATGAATTGATAAGCTTGATAGAAACAACAATGCTACTTGGAAAATCATAATGGAAGCCTATTTGCAAGGTAGAAGTCTTTATGGGATTGTGGCACGTGATGAAATATGCCTACTCCAATATCCAAAGAAGGACCTACATAAGAGGAGATAGAGAAACTCACACTTTGGTGTGCAAGGTTTGCTCGAACAAGGTCATATATACTAAAATATGTTTGTGATTTCTTATTACTACATATTAGAGGATGCAAAACATCTCAAGGGACTTGGGATGCACTTGCAACCTTCTTTTTTGTTAGTACCAAAGCAAGAAAGAACCATCTATGGAATGAGTTCAACCAAATGAAGAAGACACCAAAAAACAAACTATCACATATACTTTTAGAAAGTTCAAGGATGTTCTCGATCAGTTAGCATCCCTTGGAGTGCTGACTCAAGAAGAGGCCATCATGAGGTAGATTCTAAATAGACTTAGAAATGATAAACAATGGAAATCCTTCATCACAACTTTTGATCTCATCATATATGTGCAAACTCCATATTTCAACATATTCCTTGGACAAATCTTCAACCAAGAGGCCAACAATAATTTGAAGGAAGGTAACTCTTATCAAGGTAATTCAACAAGTGCTCTTTATGTAGATAAGAAGGAAAGAGGAAGAAAGGCAAGAAGAAGGAAGATGATGAAAAAGATATTTTCCAAGCCAATTATGTAGGCAAGAGCAAGTGGAAAGGGAAGAAGAAAGGAGCAAAGGATGATAAATCAAAAGGTCAAAATGTTCAACCATTGTGCCATCTATGATAAGACCAACCACACCACTCAAATTTGTGGGTTCGATGGAAGGACTCAAAAAGGAGGTGGATTTAGCAACACTAGAGGTAGATGGGGACACAACTTCAACAACAACAATAGAAGTCACAATAGAAGGGACTTCAACAACTACTCTGAAGATCAATCACATGAAGATTCATTACTTCTAATGAATTTGAGTCACAAAGAATGTAATGAAGATGATCATTTATTCTACATAGATTCAGGATGATCATGAAGTATTTGGATGGCGATGCACCACAGTGCACTCTCCTTCTTGAGAGCTCCACGACGATATCCTCGGAGTAGAAAATCGAGCTCCAAGCACCACACATGGTACTCTGCATAGAGGCTGCAGAATACACAGAAAAACATAGTACAGAGGGAGCACGAACACAAACTTCTTAGGTGTTACAAATGTGGTCGGACTTACAGTCTATGGCTGACCAGGATACTACATGTTTTATCAAAGAACATATACAAAGAAGTGTCCAGTGACCATTTGGCCTTTCACATGGATACATGGTAGAGCTTTAGTCAAAGCATGTGCAACACTATCTCGAGTGTGAACCTTCTCAAGAATAATGCACTTAGTGGCTAAGAAATCTCTAATGAAGTGATACGTCACCTCAATGTGATTGGTCTTTGCATAATAGATCATATTCTCAGCCAAAGCAATGGCACTATGACTATCACTGATCAAACAAGGTACATGTTGAGGTAAACCCATATCACATGCAAGATGAGAAAGCCACAATGCTTCCTTACATGCCTCACTTCCTGCAACATACTTTGCTTCTGTGGTGGAAATAGATGTACATTCTTGAAGATGAGATCTCCAAGAGATAACACCTCCAACAAAATGAAAAATGTAGAGGCCTCTGCAACAACCATTCTAGCTTCTTTCTTCTTTGCCTCTTTTGCAGATAGTTTTAGAGAACTCTTTATGTCATGATCATTTCCTTTACAATATTTGCAAAACAATTTTTGCTTTTTTATTTTCTTCTAGTCTTTCTCTTCCCATTTGTATTGTGTAGAATTAGTGGATTTCTACTTGCTAGTAGATGAGCTCTGTTTACCTTTTCCCTTTTGACAAGCAAAGAAATCTTCATCTACTACACGCATAATGGATCTATTTTGACTGGATTGATCTTCTTGCAACAAAGCAAAGTCTAACTCCTCAAATGTTAAGGCATTTGGATTGACTTTCATCATCAACCAAAGAGTAAAAGGAAAACTCTAATATGAATATAGAAGGCCATTTAGAACAGTCTGCACAAGTGAACTGTCTAACAAGACTTCATCATAAGAAATCAATGGCTTGTTCAAATCTTTGATCTTTGTCAAAAAACTATCCATAGAATCTTTTTCATTCATATGCTCACTCTCCAAGTGTTTTTGGAGGTACGCAACACAAGCCTCATTTCTTGTTTGGTACAAAGTGGTAAGTGTATCCCAAGCATCCATTGTTGTTTTGCAAGAGTAAATATGAGGGATAATGGTACATTTGACAAAAAAGGCTATCAATGCATGTGCTTGAGCATCTCTACCATTCCAATGAAGTTGCTCTATAGTAGGTGCAACAAGAACCATAGCACGAGCAAGAACCTGAAGATTTGTCAGAGTTAGATGTCTACAGAAGCACGCGACCAACACAAGGAAGAAGAAGAGGCTTGGAGCACAACACACAATGTTAAATGTATTACCACTAGAATGTACAAAGATAATTACCCCATTAGGCCAACAGGCATATATACAAGCCGAGGGGAAAAAACCTCCTAAAAAGGGAAAAAAGTGCCCCGACGGTCCTAGTGTGTTCACACACATCACTACCTAAATATATCAACAAATCCCCCCTTGGGAATGATGCGGTGAACAAGGAGCTGGCACTCATGTATAAGGAAGTGCCAAGCTATGTGGAATCAATCCACAAAAGGAAGTAAGCCCAAAGCTTTGTGGAAAGCTTCAAACTTCTCCCTAGGGAGAGCCTTCATAAAAAGGTCTGCAATGTTCTCCTGCGTGGGCACATATGCCAAGCTGATCTCCCCAGCAGAGAACCTCTCCTTGACATAATGGTAATGCACCTCAATGTTCTTAGTGCGAGCATGGAACACAGGGTTCCTCACAACTTCCAATGCACTCTGACTATTAGTGAAGATGGTGGTGGCAGAAGACTGACCAACACCCAAATCAGCCATAAGGCATCTGAGCCACACACATGCCCCATGCTTAGCCTCACAACTGGAAGTGGCCATGGTAGGTTACTTCTTGCTCAACCAACATATACATGAGCTACCAAGCATGAAGCAAAAGCCATTGGTGGACACATGAGTGTCATAGCAACTAGCCCAATCAATATCAAAAAAAGCATGCAAATCTAGCGATAGTGATCCCACCTTGGGATGAAACAATCCAAGTAGTCGGGTACCACTCAAGTAGCGAAAGATTTGCTTAACCGCTTGCCAATGCTTGACACCTGGGCAATGCATAAACCTGCTCATCTGTGAGACAACAAACAAAATATCTGGTTGAGTAATGCATAAGTAAATCAAGCATCCAATAGCTTGCTGATAGAGAACAACATCAAATGCATCTCCAGCATCATGAAGACTCAATCGTAAACCTGTCTCCATAGGAGTGTGTCACTCTAGCACAATGGCAAGTACCAACATGAGGAGATACACCTCATAAATGTCAATCTACGGAGATGTGAGGACTGGTATGAAGACCATGAGCAAGTGATGGCACAAGTACGTGAGTGAAAGCACACAAGCATACACACACACACGTGCACAAGGCAAGAGCAAAGAGTGGAACAATGGAATGTCTTCGATTACAAAAGATCTCCCTTACAAAAGTTCAAATCTACAACAAGCTAACCCCAAAAATAAGCTCTCCAGCCCTTTTTATAGTTTTTTGAGTGGTTTTGGCCCTGTCTAGACCTACTGTCCGGCCTAGTTAAAAATAAGGTTCTAGGGCTTATTTGGGGACTCAAACGGAGTCTAAAAATTATGAAAATGGGTAGGATGATACCTTTAATACTCCTCAAGCTTGGGGACTCCTTGGCTTGAACAAATTTGAGTTGTAAAAAAATGGAAGTGGTATTTACAATGGTTTTTGGTGATAAAAATCACTATTTTTATAGGAATTTCTTCTGAAAATTTGACATATGCTTCTTGAAGCTCCCTACATGCTCCTTCTTCTTGTGTGTCCACTTTCTTGATGTGCTTCCATGCTTGTGCTTGACCTTGAGTGTCAAAACTCCCCCACCCCCCCTCTTGAGTATGTCGTCCCTGACAGACCCTTGTTGGAGTGGTTGTTCCATGTAGTACTTTGAGAGGTAGTGTCCTTCATGTGTCAACAGGAGCGGTCCATCTTCCAAAAGTATCTTGGTCTAGTTCTTCAGTTTTCCACTACTAGCCTATGCGAGAGTTGGTCCCCTTGTAGGTACTTCTTCATTGGATTTGAGTTGGATGGTGTATCTATGTGCTTTCAAAGATTGCTAGTTGTTCAAAAGAGGCTGTCAAGATTGATCGTGAGCAGTTGTCGACTGTGAATGGCTTCATAGGTACTGATGTTATACCCTTGATGTCCTTGGATCTTTGAATATGAGTTTTCTAGTAGGATGCCAAGCACTTTTGACCCATATTGACTAATGGGTAAGTGCATTAGTGCATGGGTTGAAGAAGATATGTGCCTTGTGCACGGCCTTGGAATGTGGCCCTATGCATGCATACTTTGGGAATGCATTGGAAGAAGTATGGTGCAAGAAATTGGTTCTTGAGCAAAGAGATCAAGTGTATGCTGAGGAAGAGGTTTCCTAATCTATCATGGTTAGAGTGTTGTCGAAGCACTCCATTCTTACCATGGTCAAAGGTCCATCCATATTCATCTTTGCACGTTGTGCTCAAGCATGGTGATTGACTATCAGCTTGTCTTCCATGGTTGATGAATGTCCTTGTTGATGGTTTGTGTTGGAGATTCTTCAAGCGCACAGTCTTGTTCTCTCTCTTTTCTTTTCTTTTCTTTTCCTTTTTTTTTTTTGAACAATGTCACAAAACAAAGAGAAAGATGTTAGCATCAATAGAATGTTTTACATTTGGCAAGTGTGTCTCATGTGCCTGGGATTTCTCGAGTGTGTCTATGCACGGCCATGTAATGTGGCCCTATATGGATGCATACTTTGGAAGTGCATGACCTGAATGGTGCAAAAGACAAGGTTATGCCAAAGGCACATGGTTGTTGCACATCTAGGCTTTCAATGTTCTTGGCAAATGTTGATGTAGCCTTTGTTGGAGGCATCCATTGGATCCCCAAATGACAATCGATCTTTCCTCCTGATAGGGATCCATATTAGAACTGTGTGTGGATGTGTACAGGTTACTTTTGACTTCTTCATCTTTGAGTGGTTGCTTAAATTTTGTAGCCCTCACGGTTGACGCTTTGGTTCTGTGGGTGCTACTGTTGCGTTTGGCTTCCAAACCCATATTCTTGATGGTTGTCTTCTTATTATTGTCGAAGAGGTGAGTTGATCTTCTTTGGCTCTTTGTGCCGAGTTCTCACCCTTGCTTCTTCTTGGCTTCTTTGTTGAGAATCTTCTTGTGAGGGAGGTCAGTGGTGTTTGTGCATGTAAGAGTGCCTCAGGTATCCACATGTGTAATTGTCCTTGTTGAGTTGCAACTAATTTCTTAGGCACCCAAATTTGTTCGTTATTATGGTCGGCCTTCATTGATTGCTTTAGTACACAAATTTGTCAGAGACCTTGTGATTGAGCTTGTCCTTGTTTCTTGGTGCTTCTTTTAGCATGGTTGGCTTGCCTCAATGGGAATGATTGTGGCAAAGCTGGTGGTTGCTCTCCTTTCCATACCCAAATCTGCTTCATGCCCTGAGCTTCTTTCTTCTTGCACTTTGTTTGTCTATTTGATGTAGTCGTGATCATGTACTATTTTACTTGCCTCTTTGGTTGAATTGTTGTGGTTGCAGTACACCTAATGCACTCTCTAGCCTCTACCTGTGCCTCTTCTCTGGCCCTTAACTCTTCTTCTTTTCGCTTTCTAGTAGTGTTGAGTCTCATTAGCATATCCTCTGTAAGAGGTTCTTGATACAACTTGACTCGACATCCAATAATATAGTTTGGCAGGATATCACCTTCTAGTGTGGCCAATTGAACTGCATCTTTAGTGAAAATTCTATTAATGATCATGGGTCCATATCCTATTTTTTCCAATTCATGGGCATGTTGCTTTAGTGTACATGTCAACAGTAGGTCTCCCTCTTTCATTCCTTTATTCTTAATGTGTGCATCGAAGTATGCCTTTTGCCTTTTCTTTGCAGCATAGATGCCTGTAGTTGATCGTAGCCTTGTCTCACCTAAGCATTCTAGATCAAAGATCCTAGAGGATAACTCACGTCCATTCCACTCATGCGCTTGTGCTACTTTTAAAGCTGGGATTAGGAAGGCCAACAGTAGCACCGCATTTTGTATAAAGACCATCTGAAATGGGGCGGCATTGAGTACCATTTTATAGGCAACTCGGTGAGCCCAAACAACATGATGGAGTTGCTTGTCCCAATCAGAGCGTTTATTATTTACCAATTTTGTCAATACATTACATAGGATATTGTTTGTGCTCTCGGCTTGTCTGTTAGCTTGTGGATGATAGGGGGCCGACTTCTTATGTATCAGCAAGGATGATTGAAGAAGGTTTTCAATGACTTCATTCAAGAAGTGTGTGCCTCTATCACTTACTAACTCTATTGGTAATCTGTATCTGGTGAACACATTCTCAAATAAGAACTTAACCATTGTTTGAGCATCATTCTTTGTTGTGGCTTTGACTTCCACCCACTTGGTAAGGTAATCTATGGCTACAATTATGTACTCTACATGGGAGTTTCTAGCTGGGGGGTTAATAGGACCTACAAAGTCAATTCCCCACTTTGAGAATGCACCTCCTCCCATCATTGGCCTTAGAGGCATCTCGTCTTTTCTTATCAGATATTGTGCACATCGGCATGTGTCACATTTCTTCACATAGGTATGTGCATCCATATGAAGAGTGGGCCACCAAAGTCATGAGAATAGAATGTTCTTGATTACTCGATCAGGCCAAAAGTGCCCATTAGCGGCCCCGCTATGTGCAGTTTCTAAGATTTTCAAATAGTCAGATTTGTGAATGCACAATCTTAAGTAACCATCTTTGGTACATTGCTCTTCGTTCCCTTCAATGGTTACAACAATTTTTTTTATCTTTTCTTTGTTATCATACGATTCTCCTGTAATGCCCTCTCTCTTAGGCATTCTTACCAAAATTTTCTAGTCTTCCACTTCATATTTCTTGAAATTCTCTAGTACTTCAAACACTGATCCCTCCTCTTCTTGTTTCAGTAATTTTCTTTTCTTATTCTTTTGTCCACCTTCACTTCCAATATTTTTTATGCTTGTGATAGGTTCTTCTTGTTTTTGGGTACCTACTCCTACATCTTCTAGATAGTGCTCCTATGAATTAAAGCAACTATCCATCACAATGGACTCTAGACCATCCTTGTCAGGGTCACATTTTTGTAGCAATGGTTGACACATGAACACTGAAATATCATAACCCTCCTCATCACAGTGAGGTGTCCACTGATCTTCATTGATAGCAATGTCCATGGTGGCTAAGATGGATAATTATCTCTACAGAGCTTTTTTTTAGCATTCATTTGAAATATAATAGTCTCTATTTTATGTATAGAAAGTTTTGTGGCATTTGGTTTAGGGAATTGTGATAAATCTTCACTTTAAGGTCTTGGGGTCTATCTCTGCATAGCCCTAAAAAATTAGGGGTACCTCTGTTCAATATTGAGCTTATTCTTGGAGCATACCTTGCTTATTCATTGTACTCTTGTGCATTTTAGCTACTCAAACCTATGCATAATGTTCCTTCAAAGGGCATTTTTCCAATTGTAATCATGTTGGGTGCTTTGAGCATTTGAAGTTGAATGTTTCATTCCAAGATAACAAGTTTTTTGAGCTAGTCATTGTGCAAACTCGTCTATTTTGGATCAACTATTTCTCATAGATATTCCAAAGTACACTTTATTGCATTAATTTCAAGCCCATAAGGTATATTTGACACTTGAAGAGTGCAAGGGCTGGTCGTGTGCTTGTTGGTTGGACCAAACTTCATCACCTTCATTTTTCTACCTCCTACAAGCTTCACCAAGTTCTCTCACACTGCACACCATCAGATAGTGAGGACTACACACCATGATGTAGTGAGGACTTGAAACCATCATCTAGTGAGGACTTGACACCATCAGGTAGTAAGGACTTGACACCATTGATAAGTGTGGACTTGATACCATCAAAACCATCAAAAGTTATTGCAATATCATAGGTGCTCTAGTTTATGCTATCAAAGGTGACTTAGTTTACAATATCATATGAGATTTGGGCTTAATACCATCACGAAAGTACTTGAGATCATCATGTAGAGGGGATCATGAGGATGTACTTTGATTACTCAACTTGAAACCCTTCCATCCCATCTGCTTATGTTACCAAATGCAACTAGGTTGAGGTCTACTCTTAGTAGATTGATGATTTAAGAAGGGTTTGAGCATGTCCTAGACTATGAGCCAACACTTTTTAGTGTCATCATCAGAGGAATCTTAGATCATGCCTATGTAACTTATGCGATGGATATTGTGATAATGCAAATGCATCACTCAAACATTTTGCACCACTTTGCATGAAGAAGATGCCCTTCTCCTCCTTGACCAAAAGGTCATCACAACATCACTTTTACCCCTCAGGGTAGGAAGTCTCACTATCATTGGTTGGTGGGACATGTACATTCCTTAGCAACATAGGACAATAATATTAGGGAGTAGAGTATTTTCTCTTGTTTGTTTTCAAGTTCAAAACTCCTCCATGCTTGTGTGTGTATCTTCATAAGTGTGTGATGACATCTATCTTTTGTGAATTTTTCGAGATGAAAAACATCAAGAAGTTTGAGTGACTTTGGGAGATAGTGTCACTCTACCACCAATCAGTAATTTGCTCATAAAGTGGAGCTAATAATTGAAGTGTTTTGGTGTGCTAAACAAGAGAAGCAAGGAGGAGATGGAGAGATAGAGAGAGAGAGAGGAGAGGAGAGATGTGCATACATGCATGGGATCCTTGAAACCCACATAATGATCTCCATGAGGCAATTCTCTATAAATGATATATATACACATGAATATGGGGGTAAGTTCACATGAACCTTATCCCAAACAATCTCCCACTTAAGGATCAATGTGACCATAAGTGGAAACACATACGAAGAATGATGTAGGACTATACAATAATGTATAGGAAGAGTCTGAATCTCAACCCATACAGATCAGCCTACAGCAACTGCCTCAAACAAGGTGTATCCATGCACTTCAAACTGTTGTAGACTCATATCAATAAGAGTCGAGTTGACATCTGTCTAATGCAAGAACTCATGAAGTTCTTGAAAAGCTCCCATTGACTCTATGCAATCGTCGAATGACTGACAACTCCAAGTGCAAATGCTCCAATAGTAGCTACAATGTCTAGTCTTGAGAATAACAAAACGTACATCAAACTCCAAAATGCTAACAAAAATTGTGCTATCTTGGCTAACCTAAGAATTTCAACCATGCTTGTACCTAAGGCATCCAAAGCACCATCAAGAAAACCAGCATTTCATGATATATCTATGTCAACATCTAGCATGAGTGTATCCAAGAATGATTGCATAACTATTGACTCCTCAATATCCAAATCATCCATCCTATCAACCAGGGATGTATCTTGTTGTGCATCTTGAGAGCTAATATGTTGTACCATACACTGTGTAACATAAGAGCTATCTTGCGCTATCACACCAAGTGTATCAGCATGATCCACATGAGCTAACCGTGCAACATTAACACCAAGGTCAAACTGATGAACTAACTCTAATTGAGTATAATCACAATGCTCTACATGAGCATCCACATCATGCTTAAAGCATCCAATTGATCATCCAAAGTGTGCTCCATATGAGCATCCACATGATCAACAAAATCATGCTCTACATAAGCACCACAAGCATCCAAAATATGGCCTATTGCCATACATGTGCATCATGAATGTCAATAGACCTATCTATAGGTAGAAATAATGAGACACGATGAGTCTCACATAGCACATAAGCTGGAAATACCAATGAGATGAGATTGTCTCTCGCATGGAGTATTTGCAGTGGATACCGATGTCCAATCCTAGCATCTTTGACAAGCATAACTTGTCCCAACTACAACTAAAAATTATGCTCACCAAGGAATGCATAACATCTGATCTCTTGTAACTGGCTAACTAAAATCAAGCTCATAGAGAATGAAGGCACATAATGTACATGTATGAATATAAGTGATGCTCCACTAGGTAGCATAAGGCATACATCTCCTACACCCTCAATGTCATATGTCATACCAACAAGCATGTGCACACATCCATGACTCTCATTGGAGAATCGACAAAACCACTCATGATGTGTAGTAACATGAAAATTTGCTAATGCATCAAGCAACCAAGCCATATGAGTGTTATCCAATGAATAAGAGGAATCTTGAGATGAACCATAGGAGAAAATGATATCACCATCACTAGCATAATCAATTGCCATAGACTCTCCTGAAATCACTACCTGACCTACATCACATGCATGTCTATGACATCTTTGCATACGTCTGAAGCAACATCATCGAGTATGGCTCTCATAACCCCATTGCCAACATCAAAGTTGTTGAAGTGATCTATGTCTCACATGAGTCAATGGACTCACATACATATCATGTAGTCTTTGCCATAATGCACTTCTCCTCTCCTCATACATCACAAAATCATATGTAGAATCCATAAGCCATAATCAAATAATGGAGTTGGCCAATGCATCCATATCCATCCATACGTGTTCAAGCAATTCAAAAGGCCTCTGTGCATCTCTATGAACATACATGTGTAACCTTGCATGAACCAATGTATGCCATATATGAGATTTCCATCTCAAAAATTCAATGCCATCAAATCGAGAAGACACCATCCTGGCAGTCTAGGAGACTAGAAATCTAAGAAGAGACTAGAAACAATACCCTATCCTCAATAGGATCACAGCTACATATCCGTATGCATAACTCACATCACAAATGTCTTGGTGGAGAAGAAACCATGTGAACCACTTGAACATAACCATGCATCTAGCATGCACATAAAATTATGAGCATAAGCTTCCTCACCAAGTCTCCAAACTAACCAGGTAGATGTGAAATAATCCTAGAAAAGAGTATCCCTTGTAAATTGAGAAATCAAAACAAGGTAACCAATAGCAAAAGAACAATTAGTAACCTATCACTAGCTATCACTGATCCAATCAAAGATAATGGCAAATAGACATGCCAAAATACTAATGGTAATACATGCCAATACAATGAATACACCTCCCACTCAAGAGTGAATCCTACAAGATGATCGAATCTATCATGAATAACATGTGGCCATTTCCAAGTGAAGGGGGATAACCTCCAAAGCTATCACACAAGCATAAAGGATCTACTACAATATTCTTCTAGCATAAAAGCTCAAAATTTTTGACACCATATCCTTTGTAAAATGTACTCTGAACCAAAATAACCAAGTGAGAATCACCATCCACATATGCCAAGAATCACACTGGCAAATAAAATATCAAATCAATCAACATATGCTAATAGAATAGCCAATCAAGGTGATAAATGGGCATGCAATTCAGGCTCAATTCTGGATCATGTTCCTGCAAAGAAAATAAGAATACAAGTACTAATCAAGATCCAAAATAAACTCTCATAAATTGTGCACAACTGACAAGTAAAGTTGTAACCAAGTGGCATAAGAAAAATATATACCATTATGCCACTATACATCCATTAACAATGCTATGATCAATTTGTTGGAGTTCAAGGTCTATGGAACCATGTGAACAACACAAGGAAGAAGAAGAAGCTTGGAGTACAACACGCAATACTGAATTGTATTACCACTTGAATGTATAAAGATAAGTAACCCATTAGGGTTATAAGCATATATACAAGTTGAGGGAAAAAAACCTCCTAAAATGGGAAAAAAGTGCCCCGACAATCCTAGTGTGTTCACACACATTTGTTGATGTAATAAGATGTTTTTCGACACCCTACACAATATTCCACATCCTTTTTGCAACCAGTACATGATGCATCATATAAGCCCATAATGGGTAATTGGCGCCACCCAATTTATCCTCAATAGCCAACATACAGAATACATCACTGCTTTTAGCCATGGCCACTGACTAAAATACCATGATGTAGAAAAATTATTGTATCTAAAAAAGTTGAACAGAACTACCCTATCAAGTTCTCCTAAACCTATAACAGACTTTGAGATGCTTATATTGTCAAACTGAAATTATATATATCTTTGGCACAAAAAGACAAAATTGCCTACAGAAGCACTGTGATAGTGCATTCAAAGCCCGAAACGAATTCAAATCACAGTTTTGACACCACAAAGCAAAGATATTTTGATGTCCTTATCACCCTGAGTATGCTCACAAATTTTTGTGCGATTCTAAGACTATGATCGGAGGGGTGTCAGCGATGCCCTAGATGAAGCAACAACCTACTCTGATACCAATTTTTGGAGTTCGAGGTCTATGAAAGCACGTGAACAACACAATGAAGAAGAAGAATCTTGGAGCATGACACAATATTGAATCGTATTACCACTAGAATGTAAAAATATAAGTAACCCATTAGGGTTATGTGTGTATACAAATTCGGGGGAAAAAACCTCATAAAGAGGGAAAAGAGTGCCCCGATGGTCCTAGTGTGTTCACACACATCACTATCTAAATATATCATCACAATCTCATGATGAAATAAACCTAAATGGTATAGCACAATGCCATTTCACATTCCAAATACTTGACAAGATCATGCTCTACTCTCATATGGACGAGCTACCATAGTGATCATACATGGTCAAATGGAAATCAAGTACAAAATAAAAGAGCTCATGCACTTCTCCCAACTATCTTTGCACCAATGAAGCTCTAACCAAGAGCTCAAAAGAGAATTGAAGATATTTTAAATCTTCAACTATCTTTAGGGTTGCATAGGAAAACTATGATAGTATGTTGTTGAGAAAAGGGGAGCAACAGACCCTAACCGCCTCACATGGAAGTGAGAAGCTTCTCCAAGTTGGGGCAAAGAATGAGAGGAGCGGATCACCCATGCTCATGGAGCAATGGCAACAATGGCCAGCATCACAAGGAACAAGGGGAACATCCTCCCAATCATGCACACACACATGCAAATCCATACACCAAGACCAACGCCATTGCACACAAGGATTTGGATGGAACCAAATGACACCTTCTTCCATTAACAAAATGGAGGCCAAGGGACCCCCCTTTTACAAATGAGGCTCTTCTTTATATAGAGAAGAAGAGAGGCATACGTGAATAAAACATGTGGTCAAAAGACCACATGTGCTAAATCAAAAAGAGGATCTTCATATGATAGTGGGATCTTCAAAAAGGTAACGTCCTAGAGAGAGAGGGAAGGTTGCACGTATACAAAAAGTGCTCCAATTCTATGAATATCCAAAAAGAAGGTTTTTATAAAAAGAAGTGTACTAAAGTCTAAGAAGGGTTTTTTATGTATTTTAATGAAAAGATGGATAAGAAGTAGTTCCCATGAAGGAATTTGTAAAATAATGGAAAAATTAAGCACTCCTTCATAAATTCTTCAAGCCTCATTGTAGCACCATGACTCTGCAACATATGTGTATTGCATTGTTTATGCTTTAAAATTCAAAATTTTCCTCTGAGCTATAAACTTAAAGATATATTTCTTAGCTATGTAGTGATACTTAGGACAACCTAATTTGAGGTGTGTAGCTCAAGTTATACAAAAAACAAGCATATGCTATCAATTTCACCTTCAATCGTAGCACTATTGCTTTGTATTCTGCATTTTTGGTGACTAGTACTTAGAATCTGGACCCTATTCTTGTACAAATTGTAGATGGTTACTCAAGCTACGCATAGCAAGTTGAATCGCTTCAATAAAACCTCTAAAACTCATGTTACAATGAAAAAACTAACTCATAGTCCAAGTTGTAGAGGTTTTCTCAAGCTATGCCGAGCAAGTTGATTCGCTTCAATCCAACCTCTGAAACTCAAGTTACAGACAAAGAACTGACATGATGTCCTAGTGATTGTAGATTTGACTTCTACATCACTTTGAGTTTCTTGAATTTTCAGCAGACTAAAACTTCAAAGCAATCTTTTGTTCTTTTGCAAAATTGTGGGCCTTTGTGTTAGCTATGCTCATAACTTTAAATCACATGAATTTGAGCTCTCTAGCTTGAGTTATGGCTAAAATACCGAGCATCTATCAAGAGAGTGCCGACCTCCACATACACCTCTTCTATCCCAAACTTCCATTGAAACTCCTTGCACACCAAACTTCAACAAGATTCGATATCAATGAAGGGCTTTGGTGTGTTGAACAAGAGGAGCAAGGAGGAGATGGAGGGAGAGAGATAGAGAAGATAGGAGAGACACGCACACATGCATGGGAGCCTCAAAACCCACATAATGATCTCCATGAGGCAATTCTCTATAAATGATATATATACACATGAATATGGGGGCAAGGTCACATGATCCTTACATCCCCAACAAGAATATCAAATTGATGCCATTCCGTCTGGGTTGTGTAGCTTGTAAAAACACCTATGATTTTTTAGAACATTTCAAAACCTAGTGTGTATTGGAAATAAAAAAAAAACATGATCTATCGTTTGATTTAAGTGATAGTATCACTATAACTTGACTAGTATTTTTCTCACTCAAGTTAGGAATATCATATTGATGCAATCAAACTTGGGTTGCGTATTTTTAGTATATTTCAAAAGTTTCTTCATATCAAAGGTTGGACAAAATGTCATCTATCATCAAATTTATTTGATAGTATCACAACCCACGATCAATATCTTGCTCATAAGTTGAAATAAGAATATCGAATTTGAACTTAGGTTGCGTAGCTCATGAGAAGTGAATTGTCATGGAAAAGCCATAACCTAAATAATGAATGAATTAAGTACTAAAGAAGCTAACTAGCAAGGCCATACTATGGAGAGAGATGCATATTTCCACCTAGTCAACCCCTCCAATGTATAGCTCCAAGACCAAGGGGGTAAGTCCCTCTCAAGGGACATGTGTACCTTCCATCACATGAGTTTCCAAGGTGAACACATGGTTTCCAACCTTAGGAAATCACATGCCTTCTAAAACAAGACTCTCCAAGCTCTCACATACAAACAAAGTGGCTAGAAGAAGCTTCCAATCAAGCCTAAGGTATTCAACATTAGAAAATTAATTCTAAGGTTCAATGCCCTTCAAATAGGGGTAAACAAGTTTCACACCTAAAAACCCAAGGTTTCTATCCCTTAGACCCATAAGGTTATACAACATTCTCCCCCCTTAAAATCATTTTTTTCCTCAAAAATCAGTGGAGATGCATACATTGGGGTATTCCCTTGTGCCCATGATCACTCTCTTCTATCATGGTCTTCATTTCTCTAATTTTGCCTCTTTATTTAGAACGGGGATCCCATCCTGACTGAACCTTAAAAGAGGAGAGCCCATGTGTGGTCTGATCCCTACTCCAATCACCCAAAGGTCCATCTAGTTTTGCACATGAAAAACTAAATCGAGTGCAAAGTATGGAAACAATGATAAGGGTGGAATAGAACATCCCTACCTATTTCACAATTTTTATCTATGTCCAAATCAGGCATTTATAGCATAAACATGTTTTAGGTGGATCCAAAGTGTCTTCAACTATTTTGGTCCATCTTTATGCCACCACTTGTGCATGAACCTAGAAAAATAGATGAATATTGCTTAAGAATTCCTTATTAGATTCATTTGTCGAGTTAGAATCTATCTTATTCTCAAAGGAAGATGAATCTTTCATAATCCCTACCCAAATCATTTTCTCTTATGTGTAAGCATACTTTGTACCCTTAGGCTTACTGAAATGGGTGGATTTCTTGTTTGTGATTTGCCTCCAATAAAGAAATAAATCTAAATAGAGGGGACTTTGTTTTACAATCCCTACCCAACCAACAGACTGGTATAGGTGGATTATATTTAAGAGGGCATAACATCCTCTTTACTTTGGATAGACATAACTTCTATTACGGTGGGCTTAAGGCTCTTTTAAAACTCTACTTACTTTTGAGAGTCCACTTCAAGAGAGTAAAGCCCATCGGAATCGATCACATTACTGAAGATTCTAATTAGTTGAAATCTATATTACTTTTTCTTCCATAAAGATTAAGATCTTTATAACTATGTCCCGAATGGGAAATCATAGTGCAAAAGATTGTATTATCTTTAAGGTCACAAGCATCCACAAGAGTGGGCTATTCCAACCAATTCTTTCGATTGATAGTCAATCCTAATGGATCTTTAGTGGGATCTCAAAACCCTAGAGATATGTCTTGATCCTTCTTGAATTCTCTCATTTTATGCTCTAGATTTGCTCTCAGATGCCCTATGTTGATATCATAACGAGATCTTTCTCATTGACTTCAATTATATTAGTTTCAAAAGATTATCTTTTTGAGATTTCTTTCAATTCTTGATTAAGATCATCTTTATATTCCTTGAATTCAAATCATCCTTTCAGATGAGGCTTTAGACCTTCAATCTTTGGAGTTTACCTTCAAACTCTGAGAAGTTGATCCTCTCCTTATTTCTAACTCTCAATATACAAAGTTTACCGAGAGATAGAATATTTACTATCTTGTAAGAAGAATTTTTCTTAGGTTTAGTAGAGAATATGTTTATTTTCGGACATCTTCTTGATGTATTTGATTTGATCATGAGTCCCTTTTTTCTTCTCGACATCAAGAAAAAGTACTCAATGGGATTCAGTTCTTGTTGTCCCATACCAATGGGTTCTTCATCCAATCCACATAACTACATTTCTATTGTTTAGCATCTCACCTTCTTTGTCCTCTTTAATGCTCTATAATCATATGGTATGTTCTATGGTACCAAATTATGAGATCATGGACTAAGGTGCTTGGATATACCATGATCAATCTTACTTAAAATTCAAAAATATTTGGTTAACCATTTTAGGTGGTGTAACTAATCTCGTCAAAATTTAAAGTTTGACTTGATCTTTTCCATACTTAGGCCTTTTGGCTTTTCTCTTTAGCCAAATAAGAGATAAGACTAGGTATATATCCCTTTTTCCCATCGCAAGTCATGTTTTATCAATGAGTTTTATTTGCAGATCTTACTTTTATGCTTCACCCAAGAATCCTTTTTTCTTTAGTCTCGACTATTGGAATCCATTGTTGCCATTAGTGTCCATGTGAAAGGCCAAATGGCCATCGTGCACTTTTGTATATGTTCTTTAATAAAACATATAGTGGCTTGTTCAACTATAGATTGTAGTTTCGAGTGCATTTATAGCACCCAAGAAATCTATGTTCGTCCTATCTATATACTATGTTTTTTGCATATTATGCATGCTCTGTGCGGAATAATCTATGTGATGTTTGGATCTAGGTTTCCTACATTGAGGGTATCATCATGGAGCTCTCCGAAAGGAGATTGCATTGGCATGCATCGTTATCAAAATACTTCACTGGTATCAGAGCATTCAGGTGCAAAATCTTTGTTCCTTTTGTGCAAGCGAAGCGAGCACCCACCCACTCACCCAAGGCTTACAACTAAGGTGGCAACCAAGGCATAGACCTTGGCATACCTTATCATCCGAGTCGTTGAATTCATCATTGGCACCATTGGTTGCATGCAACAAAGGACCTCAACAATCAAGGAAGACAAAGGTTCTTGATACTTCCCGAGAGGTCACCCATCCGAGTATTGTTCCCCCTGGAGCTCACTTAACTTGCAATTTCTTGCCACTAAGCTACGCTCTTGTGGTGTTTGAAGAAGGGGAAATACTAAGGTTAAAATTATGTTGAACATGTTTTGGGTCCTCAAAACTTCATTCTTTGCTTTCAAGGCTTGTTTTGAAGACTTTTGGGGTGATTCTTGCAGCCATTTGGAAGTACTTTTGTGCATAGTTCTCTTTACACAAGTTCAATAACATCAAGAAAATTTCTCATTGTACTTCTTTGACAAGGAATATTCACCTTTGGGGCTTTGTTTTTAGCCACACTAGTAAATCTACATGTTTCTTGGAAGGCTTTAGTTGTGGTGGGAGTACCCACTGTTGATGTGTGAAACATCACAAGAAATGAATTAATGTGACACTAGAACACGTCTATGGTCACCATTAACTCAATGCTTCTCTAAACTTTGAGAAAAGATTGCTTAAACTGAAAACTTTGCTTCTACAAAAATTTCTAGTCATTGAAATGACATACCTTCACTCTTTTGCTTATTTCTCTTAGCACAGATAGTATTTCTCCAATATCTTTTGGTGAATGAAACTAGAAGAGTAGAGCTTTCCAAGAAGTTATTATTTGCAAGAAATGAATCTTTAGAACTCAAGTTATGGCCTTCACAAGATCAGCATGTATGAGTTGTCAAAACTAGAAATTTTGCCTCTTTTAATAAAACTTAGTGTCTAAAAATGAAAATTCGATGCATAGCATCAACTTGCAACCAAAAGTCCATGCCAAGCATCGACTTGGTGCTTTTTCAGCCATTTTTCAGCTCCTAAAATGGGCACGTAAACCACAGGTATGAACAAGACCACTTTTATGTGGCAACTCGATGCCAGGCATCGACTTTATGCTGAAACTTGATGCCAGGCATCGAGTTGCTCCACAAAACCTCATCTTTTCAAGAAGATTCAACAACAAGTAAAACTCAAAAAATGAAAAAAATGACTTATCAGCACAAATTTGATGCCAGGCATCGAGTTGCTTGGAAAACTTGAACTTTTGAACTCATCACACAGTAGGCAAGCATGCAGATGATGGAAAGAGTCTCATACACAGAACTTTACTTAGTTCTTCTCATAACTATGAAAACTCAGAAGTTTACAGGTGCTTTCTCACTCAGAGAAGCCCGACTATACTTAGTCATACAAAATGAACTTTTCCTCACTCTAAGTACTTCTCTTCCACTATGCATCAGTTGATACAAACTAGCTTATATAGTTTTTCTCAATCTCGTGATTTTTTTAAAAACCTTCTAGAACTAAAGTGAACTAACTTTACAAATATAATACACTTGTGAATTTGTTCCTTCACATAGGCATGTGGTTTTCTTCTAAAGCTTTGACCTTCAAATATATGTCCAATTAGTGATGTGGTTTTCTTCTAAAGCTTTGACCTTCAAATATATGCCCAATTAGTGATTGTTTCTCCAATAGCTCCCCTTCAATCACTAATTGACGTTCTCTATTTCTTAATATCATCTTCTTTTCTTTTACTCCTGCCATGCTTTTGAATCTACTAGTTTTCACACCATCCAAGCTCTTTGTCATTATGTCTGCTATCTGATCTTTTGTAGAAATGTACTCCACTTCAATTTCTTTCTCCATTACCTTTTCTCTTAGGAAATGATAATGTATCTCTATATATCTTGTTCTTGCATGAAATACTGGATTTGCTGCAAGATAAAGTGAACTCATATTATCTCCATGTATTGTAGGTATACCTTGATCAATGCCCAAGCTTTTGAATAATGTCTGCATCCATATGACCTCCTTAGCTGCTTCCACAAGTCCTTTGTACTCAGCTTCAGTTGATGATAATGCTACTGTATGTTGTTTCTTTGAACACCAACTTACAAGTCTATCACCAATGTATATCATGTAGCCATGAGTTGATCTTCTGTCATCTTGATTACCTGCCCAGTCTGAATCACTATAGGCTCTCAACTTCAAATCTAAAGAAAAAGGATAATATAATCCTTCATTTATAGTTCCTTTGATATATCTAAGAACTCTTTGACCTGCAATCCAATGTTGGTCCTTTGGACAATGCATGAATTGTGACAAAACTGCCACGACATAACTAAGATCACATCTTGGTGGTGTAGCATAAATCAAACTACCCACAAGAGATTGATACTTCATCATATCTTTGTATTCTGCACCATCATATTTACTGAGCTTGTGATTAACTTCAAGTGGAGTTGAAGCTTCTCTGCAATTTTCCATTCCAAACTTTCTCAACAAGTTCAAAAGATACCTTTCTTGTGACACATATATGCCATGATCTGTATAAGTGACTTCCATTCCAAGAAAATATGATAACTTTCTTAGGTCATTGATCTTGAACTCTTTCTCAAGTAATCTTTTCATCTCCTTGATTCCTTCATCTGAAGTACCTGTGATTATAATGTCATCTACATAAATACAAATGTAGATTGTACCTTCCTTTGTTCTTTTGATAAGTAGACTTGGATCTGCTTTTGAACTTTGATATCCAAGATCATTGAGATACTTTACCAATCTATAGTTCCATGCTCTTGGAGCTTGTTTCAATCCATAGAGTGCCTTTTCTGGTTGCCTTCTTGTCCTACTTGACCTCCTTGGTTCACATTTTTCATTTGTGTCTGGATACACCTCTTCATCAAATATAGGAGCTTCTTCATTTCTTCTTGTTAATCCACTTATGGATGTACTTGGTTGCATATAGCCTTCATCTTCATTTACCTGCACAATTGATTTTCCTTTCTCACATCTTCTTACCTGTTCTTCAAATTCTTCAGCTGTATGACTTTGATCTGCATACCAACTTTTCTGTTCATCAAATGTAACATCGATAGAAATAAGAAATTGTTTGGTTACAGGATTCCATAACCTGTAACCCATCTGCTTTTCATCATAACCAATGAACACATATTTCTCTGCCTTTGGTTCAAGTTTATGCCTAAGTTGTGATGGCACATAGGCATATGTAATTTATCCAAACACTTTACAATGATCTAGTGTTGGTTTCTTTCCCCACCAAGCTTCATATGGAGTCATTCCATTTAGAGCTGCACATTGTAATCTATTCACAAGATATGTGGCTGTATTTACAGCCTCAACCCAAAGATAATTTGGAGAATTCTTCTCCTTCAGCATAGCTCTAGCAAACTCAACCAAAGTCCTGTTTCTTCTTTCTGCTACACCATTTTGTTGTGGTGTATACCTGCAGGTTATTTCTCTTTTAATACTTGCAGTCCAAAGATGATCATTGAACTCTTGGGAGAAGTAATCTCCCCCTCCATCAGACCTTAGTCTCTTAAGCTTTTGACCTGTGACTCTCTCGGCATATGCATGAAAATGCTTGAAAGCTCCAAACACTTCCGATCTTTCCTTCAAAACATACAGAGTTATCCATCTTATAACATAATCAATGAAAAGAACATAATACCTTGAGCCACTAATAGATCCTTCTTTTGTTGGTCCCCATACATCTGTATGAATGAGCTCTCGTAATCCATCATGTTTGAATCTTTTCTTCTGAAATGGTAACCTGTGTGCTTTACCCATTTGACATGTTTCACATTTATAAATCATATGTTGACTCTGCACATTTGGTAATCCTAGTACAGACTAATTTGCAACCATAGCTTTAATTCCTCTTTCATTGAAATGACCTAATCTCTTATGCCATAGATCAAGTTTTGTAATCACTCCTTCACCATGTGTGAGCAAAGCTTGACCAATGTTCCCTTACACTCTTAAAGTAAAGAGTCTACCTTCTTTCTTACCAAAAACAATCTGATTATATCCATTCTCTGGATCTTCAACAAATACTCCTCCATTTGTAAACCTGACTTGAAAACCCTTTTCAACTATTTGTCCCACACTAATCAAGTTTTTAGGTATTGTAGGAACATACAAAACATTGGTTAGCAAATCTGCTCCACTCTTGCATTTCACTTTTCCAATTGAATGTACACTATGTCTTGTATTATTACATGTTTGAACTGTATGACTAGAAATGCCTTTTTCCAATTCTGACATCAATTCTATGTTTCTTGAAAAATGATTAGAACATCCAGAGTCAATGTAAAATACCTTTAGATCTTCTTTATCTGATGTGCTGATTGAGTTCAGCATCAATGATGTATGACCTTCATTCTATGTGTCATTTGCATAATTATAATAGGTGTTGTTGTAGGATTGATTATGTCCCCAACTTCTTCCTCCACCTCTACCATAACCTCCTCTTCGACTTTGTCTGCCTCTTTGAAAATTACTTTGATATCTTCCACCTCTACCTTTGCTATTGTTATTTTGATTTTGATTTAATCCTTGCTGATTATGCCAACAGTCATGAGCCAAATGATTACTCAATCCACAGATCCAACAAGCCTTCTTATTGTTATTCTGATTACCTCTTCCTCTTCCAAAGCCTCTTGGTCTTCCTCTACCATTTCCTTTACCTCTAGCATAATAAACTTGAGAACTCGATTCCTCTTCATCCTTTGCTTTACCTTTATCTCCTTTGTTCTTGTTCTTCATGTACATTGCAAAACTTTGTCCTTTATCTCCATCTCCCTTCAAGTCTTGCTCAAATGTTAGCATCAAACCAAGCAACTGATTCAAATCTGGAACAAAATGATTCAAAGAAAGTTCTGTTGACAAGACAAAAGGTTTCCACCTTTCATCTCCTCTCAAACTTGCAAGCAATTGAGAAATCAATCTGTGATGTTCAACATCTTCATCTATGGATCCAAGACTATCTGCTAGATCCTTCATCTTAGTAACATAATCATTAATACTTTGTCTTGGCTTCTTCTTGACTGTAGTAAACTCTGACCATAGAATTGCTTTCCTTGCTTTGTACTTTGGAAATGATATTCCAAAACATTCCATATATCTTCAGCTAATTCCAATCCTCTAATGTGTGGTAGCAAATGATCTGAGATTGTATTGTAAATGTAAGCTTTTGCACTTGCATCCTTCTTCTTCCAATGCTTTCAAGCATCTAGTCCTTCTTTCTTTGGTCGGCTTTCATCTTCAAATACTAGCTTCTCTTCTTCACCTATTGTGTATATCATGAGATCCTTACTCACAAGTAAGGCTTCCATTCTCATTACCCATGCGGGGTAATTATCTCTGTCCAATTTGTCAATGGAGATATGATCTGCCATACTCCTTTCCTTCTGCTGCAACTTGTGAGCTTAAAGGATAAAGGATAATACCTTTTGAAGTTCTTTGTATATGAAGATACTTTTGAAGTAATCTTTTGATGCCTTGTGTCTTTGAATGCTTCACCTTTCAAACTTTAATGAAAACTTTTCAAAAACTTCTCGTACCTTTGACGCCTTCTGCTCTCGAGAACCTTTCTACTCTGATACCACTTGTTGATGTGTGAAACATCACAAGAAATGAATAAATGTGACACTAGAACACCTCTATGGTCACCATTAACTCAAAGCTTCTCCAAACTTTGAGAAAAGATTGCTTAATCTGAGAAGTTTGCTTCTACATAAATTTCTAGTCACTAAAATGACATACCTTCACTCTTTTGCTTATTTCTCTTAGCACAGATATTATTTCTCCAAGATCTTTCGTTGAATGAAACTAGAAGAGTAGAGCTTTCCAATAAGCTTTTATTTGCAAGAAACAGATCTCTAGAACTCAAGTTATGGTCTTCACAAGATCACCTTGTATGAGTTGTCAAAACTAGAAATTTTACCTCTTTTAGTAAAACTGAGTTCTAAAAATGAAAATTTGGTGCCTTGCATCGACTTGCAATCAAAAGTCGATGCCAAGCATCGACTTGGTGCTTTTTCAGCCACTTTTTCAGCTCTTGAAATAGGCGCATAAACCATAGGTATGAACAAGATCACTTTTATGTGGGAATTCGATCCCAGGCATCGACTTTATGCTGAAACTCGATGCCAGGCATCGAGTTGCTCCACAAACCTCATCTTTTCAAGAAGATTCAACAACAAGTAAAACTCAAAAAATGAAAATAATGACTTATCAGCACAAACTCGATGTCAGGCATCGAGTTGCTTGGAAAACTTGAATTTTTGAACTCATCACACAGTAGGCAAGCATGCAGGTGATGGAAAGAGTCTCATACATAGAACTTTACTTAGTTCTTCTCATAACTATGAAAACTCAAAAGTTTACAGGTGCATTCTCACTCAGAGAAGCCCGACTATACTCAATCATACAAAATGAACTTTTCCTCACTCTAACTACTTCTCTTCCACTATATATGTAGTGGATTCAATGATTCACTATGTAGGTTAACATGTCAGTACTTGCAGTTTCATGAGATTTTGACATTGGTCAGTACTTGCAGTTTCATGAGATTTTTCTCTATCTTTTGGTTTTGTCAACTATACAGTGGACGATTTACTCCTTGATACACGTTCATGTGAGCACATTTTTTTCTCATATAACCCTTCTGGTTGGTCATTATTGTTGGAGTTTGACGTTTGCAAAAGCATGCGAACAACACAAGGAATAAGAAGAAGCTTGGAGCACAACACACACTAAATGTATTACCACTGAAATGTACGAAGATAAGCAATCCATTAGGGTTATAGATGTATATACAATCTGGGCAAAAAAAACCTCCTAAAGAGGGAAAAAAAGTGCCCCAATTGTCCTAGAGTGATTATGTACCTTGATATGCTTTGTTCTGGCATGAAAAATAGGGTTCCATGCTAACTGTATGCTGCTAAGATTATCACAATAGATGGTGATAGGCTTTTGCACTTCCACACCTAAATCTACAAGTAGCATCTCTAGCCATGATGCCTCACATGCTGCCATTGTAGCACCTCTATACTCAGCCTCTGTACTCGACAAAACAACAATGGGTTGCTTCTTGCTGCTCCATGTAATAGTTGTACCTCCAAGTGAGAACAGAAAGCCACTAGTAGATCTTCTATCTAGAGTACTACCAGCCCAATCTGCATCGGCATATCCATGAACGTGCAAATCTACACCAGCTATATAAAACAATGCATAATCCAAAGTAGCACTCACATAACGTAGAGTGCACCTCAGAGCATCCAAATGTGGCTTCCTGGGAACCTGCATAAATTGACTTTCAAGTCCAACTGTGTAGCTTAGATCAGACCTCGTAATTGTGAGATATATCAAACTCCCCACAATTTTCTTGTACATAGTAGCATTTTCCAATGCTTCACCTGATGTAGTATCTAACTTCAAATTCTGATCTAACGGCATAGAAATCGGCGAACAATCAACCATACCATACTTTTGCAGCATATTCAAGGCATATTGCCTTTGCAACGTCCATATACTTGTTCCGGTATGTATAAACTCAATGCCCAAGAAATAGTGTAGCACACCAGGATCTTTCATCTCAAATTCCTACATAAGAAGTTGCTTTCCCTCTTTGATGCTTTCTTCATTATCACCACCTACAATCAAGTCATCAACATAGCCACAATTGTGATGCCATCATCACCCTTCCTTGCATATAGTGAATGATCTGCATCACACATAGAAAATCCAATGGTGGTCAAGTAATCAGCAATCCTTGCATTCCATGCACGAGGCGCTTGCTTCAGCCCATACAAAGCCTTGTGAAATTTGCGAACATATTCTGGATGCTTTGGATCTTCATATCCTTGTGGCTGGTCCATGTATACTTCTTCTTGTAACTCACCATGTAGAAAAGCATTCTTCACATCCATCTGATGCAACGTCTATCCTTTTCTTGTAGCTAATGCAACAAGTGTTCTGACAGTAGACATTTTAGCTATAGGGCTGAATGTTTCCTTATAATCAATGCCATAAGTCTGTGCATATCCTTTTGCTACCAAACGTGCTTTATACGTGCTTATGCTACCATCAACATTGTGCTTTACCTTGTAAACCCACTTGCAACCTATGGGTTTCTTTCCTTGTGGCAATGGAACCAGCTTCCATGTATTGTTTCCATAAAGTGCAGCCATCTCCTCATCCATAGTTTTTTCCCAATCTGGATTTCCAATTGCATCTTCAAAACAAGAGGATTCGGCATCTTGTATTACCTTTGTCATGTAGGCACAATGATGAGCCATCTAACTATCATACGTCAATCGTTGCACTGAATTTCGCATCCTCCCGGATCTTCTTGGTCCTAGGTCACTTCTTCTTGTATCATCTGCATGTGCCTTTCTTACTCTTGGAATCTTCACAGAGGGCAATCCAAGTTCCTCATCAAGACTCTTTTCTGAACTGCTTGAATCTCCATCAACGTCTTCAAAACCTACACATGTTTTACTACCAGCAAAAAGCTTTTCTTTACCTTTCTTGGATGTATTTGATGAATTTGTTGGACTAAAATTTCCATGCAATCTTCCACTCCATGGATTTGAGTTGGAACTATTGCTTGGTGATGCATCCGGTCCACTAAAAACTTGAGATTCTGCACTTGATTTTTCAGCATTTTCTTTGTCATTTGGTTCAAGATTCAATCTTTCTTTGGCATCTGCATAGAAGCTTGACATTTCATCAGACACAACATCTCTGCTCACCTTCACCTGTCGTGTGAGTTGGTTATAACATTTATATCCCTTTGGCTCAAGGGAGTATCCAACGAAGACACATTTTTCTGCTTTTGGATCAAGCTTCATCCTCAACTCATCTAGAACATGTACATATGCAATATAGCCAAAAACTTTCATATGTGATAAGTTTGGCTTTTTACCTATGAACTTCTCTTCAGGTGTAACTTGATGTACAACAACACTTGGAGTTTTGTTCATGATGTATATAGTCGTATGCACAACTTCTGCTCAATAACAATGAGGCATATTCTTCTCATCCATCAAGGCTCTTGCTATTTCTGCAATATGTCTATTTTTGCATTCAGCAATGCCATTCTGTTGTGGTATGTACCGGCATGAAAATTGACATTGAATTCCATGACTTTTAAGAAAGTTGCTAGACTCATTTGATATATATTCACCTCCTCCATCGGACCTTAATGTCTGAATATACTTCCCTATCTGCTTTTCTACCACAACTTTAAAATTCTAGAAGTGAGTGAACACCTCACTCTTCTCTTTCATGAAATATACCCATACTTTCTGTGTATGGTCATCGATGAAAGTAACATAAAACCTACAACCACCCATAGATGTGGTCTTTGTAGGACCCCAAACATCTGTATGTACTATTTCTAGTACGTTCTTACTAACATGCTTTTCATGTGGAAATGATACTCTTGATTGTTTACCAAATTGACATGTTGCACATACCTTTTCCATTTCTGCAACTTTGAAATTTGGTAGTCCATGGATAATCTCCTTTGACTTCATCAATTTTAGCCTTTGCAAGTTTGCATGTCCAATCCGTTTGTGCCACATCTCTATATCTACAATAACTCCTGCACCTTTTGCAAACATGGTTGCATTCATTTCAGGAATTTTCACATTTAAGGTGAACATCCTACCCACTTTGTTTGCTTTGGCAATCAATCATCCATCCTACTTGTACTCTTCTACATATAACCCATCATCATTGAACCTGACTTGTAATCCCTAGTCAACCATTTGTCCAACAGAAACAAGATTCTTTGTTATATTTGGAACATGCAACATATCGGCAATATATTTTACCTTCCCATCCTCCATAGACAATGCTATGTTTCCTGTATGCTCAATAGGGTGTGATGTGTCATCACCTGTTTCAACATACCCAAGAACTGGCAACCTTTGAAAAGTACTAAACCATTCTACATGACTGGTCATGTGATTTGAAGCACCTGAATCAACATACCAGACATTATCATTCAATTTTGAAACACCAGCAGACATCATATTCATCATGTGATATTGAACCATGAATAACTTCTCATAATCATCTGCACTTGTGGATGCATAGTTGTTTTGATGCCTTCTATTATTTTGATTCTTCAACCTGCAATCACGTTCAAAGTGTCCAAGTTTACCACAATTCCATCATCCTTTATTGTCATTACCTGAACCATTTCTTTAGAAATTTATGTGACCTCTTTGGGGCCCCCTGCCTCGAAACTATCCTCTTCCTCTTGTATGATCATGTTGTTGACCTTGGTCTTGGTTGCTATTTCCTCTTCCATTTCCAAAACCTCTACCTCTACCTCTTCCTCTGCCATAATAGAATACCTACTCAGAACTAGGTTTTCCTTGTGAGTTTGAGTCCTCACCAAGATTCTTTTCTTCAATAATCAGCATCGATACCAAATCAGCAAAATTCGGAATATTTTCCCTAGTTTGTATAGAAGTTTTGAACTGCGTATATGCAGCTCCTAGACCATGAAGGCACACTTCCCATCGTCATCATCTACATTCATGCCAATAGATGCAAGTGACTCACGTATGCTTTTGATTTTCAGGGTGTAGCCACTGACATGCTCTTTTTCTCCAAAGTATGTAGCTCGTTCTTGAGTTGCAATTTTCGTGCCTTTGTATTGGTCTCATACAATGTGACCAAATTGTTCTAGGCCTCTTTCGGAGGCTTGGCATCTTGTATGTGCCCAATCATGCTATCCTATATGTTAACAGATAGCCAATACATTACCTTTCGTGCTCCTTGATTCCATTCTTTATACGCTCTTAACTGGTCTACAGTTCAATTCCTCTATGGTAACTGTGGAGCATTTTCATTCTCTCCTTTGATGTACTTCCAATAGCCTTTTCCCATAAAAAAAAAATCGTCATTCTAAATCTCCAAGCATGGAAGTTGTTCTTGTCTAGCTTATCACTCATAAGCTGACTCATTCCATCTACATTTGCCATTTCTACAACTATTCACAACACTGCAAAACACCACAAGCAACACTTTTGCTTGAACACTATCGCACTATGACGTGACAGTTTGATCTAAGAAAAACACAATTTTCATGTATCAACAGTACACGAAATTCATTGAAATTCTAGATCTGGAATATATGAGTGTTGGTTGAACATGATGCAAGTTACAGTTTTGCAAACTGACCTGGTTTTTCTATGGCCTCACCTTGCGAGCTTGAAACGGAGGTCGAGATGGCTCCAAAACTTTGATCTAACAAAAACAAGTGACCTTAAAGGACTAACTCTCTAAAATATTTTGAGGTCTTCTACCTTCACACCAATTTTCATAGCAATCTGAGGTCGTTTGTGAATCACACTTTCTCCACGCCTTCTCGCGTACTCTTCACCGTCAGCTTTCTCCACAAGCTCTCTACAGCCACACTAGCTCTAATACCATGTCACGAGGAAGGAGACAAGGAAGAGAGCTTACCCACACAATCTCACAATCAAGGAGAAGCACACACACAGATTGAGGAAAGGGAGAATGGTCTTCTTCTTCTTCTATTACATAAAAGGAATGTACAAGAATGACCTAAAAGCAAGAATACAACTACTGCAATATATAAAGACCAGTACATAAGGAAAAACCTAATGTTCGCAAATGAGTGAGCTGGCAAGAAACAAATGTGCCATCACTCTCGGTAGATAAATCTAATAAAGCTCAATGAAGTGTCCCTGACATATACCAACATGACCACTATACATGTCAGAGAAATGAAAAAGTGATATGTGTCATCCTGGATCATCACATGTTGAGCTTGATATCTCAACACATATCCCCTAAAGATTGTAACACCATCCTTGTACAATAGTAGGAACTTAGATATTTCAAGAGAAAGTGTCAGTCTCTTGTGTGAAAGGGGCACATGTATATAAGTCACTTGCTCACTCATTTATAAATACTTTTTTTCCATAATCAAGAGCTATCTTGAAAAACTCTTCTTGCTAGTGTATCTTCTTCTTCGTGAGGTTCTATGTGTGCTTGGGCAAATGTGTGTCTTGAGGTGTTCCTCACCCCTTCTTCATCTCTTTTCATTGATGGTGTGTGTATGTGAAGTGTAGGGAATCATTATTCAGAGGTAGGTGATTCTTACCACTCTATTCTTTGAGCATAACTTGGAGTACAGAGGTCTAATCAAGTTGATAATATGACCATGCATCTCTTTGAGAGCTTCAAAATGAACTTGCTATTGACTATATTAGGGTATCAGAGTTAGGTGATATCACTTGATTTGTGTATGCTACTATACCAAGTATCATGATATATACCCATGTGTAAGAGGTGTCCTAGGAGGTGGATATTCTCCTTTGCATGCATTAGTTGTCCCTTTCCCACATTAACCATCACTTAAGCACATGTTTCCAAGCACTTGATTGGGTCATACTCTTGGTTTGATAGTTTATGTGTGCAATATGCACTTGATGAACGTGTGAGGACTTGTTAGTCTCACTTGTCAAAAGTGCATAGGCTCTTGTGAGTTTGATGTACATGTTTTTGGGCTTTCTCTACTTCTCTTTGCTTCTTCTTTTCTCTTATCTTTAGTTGCATGCAAAACTCTCCCCACCTTAGTCTCTCTTGTCCCTTGATAGACTTTATGCAGGTTTTCTTGACACACAACAGGTGGTTGGATATGGTCCAATTGTCTTATAGAAAAGGACCTTCAATGAAGTTGTCAGTTCCTCCAAAATCTTGCCTTTTATCTACTTATCTCCACACACTAGATCTTGTTGTATTATCGTTGACCTTGCGTGCAACCAGTGGATGACATTTCATCCATGGTGACCAATTGAGGCTTGTTGTCCACCTCCCCTCCTGCCAACTTGTTTTCCTCCAGTTGGTGCTTCGATTTCCCCTCTTTGTATTTATTGAATTGCATGCAAGCAGCGGTTGAGGAAGCATTCAAGACTTGATGGCAAGGCTAATTATCACTTTTGGTCCTTTGGGTGGTGCTTCAAAGGTCCCACTTGTATTTCTTTTGTTTGCATCCTCAAGGACCTATTGCATTTTTCCAATCTATGTCTCTTTTTCCCTTGTGTCTCATTTAGCCTGACATGTGCCCCTACGGGTCTCTGAGCAGATTGTAAGTTATTAATTTGTTACCTTTTTCTTTGCTCTTGTATCTTCTTCTTTTGATGCTTGTTTCTCCCTCCACACATCCCTCTGCCTAAACTCGATCATCCCCGACAAGCTTTTGATGGTGATGTGTGTAGGTCTAATATACTCTCTGTTATATGGCATTGATCAAATTTGCTTATTTTATCATAAATTGCTTCCACTATTTTGATTTTACACTATCATGTGGTGCTTGGAGATGGTTGGAAAAAGATTGTAGCCCATAAGCTACTAATCTAGCATTTAAATTAGTTGAAATTTTCAAAAAAATCCTATGAAGAAAGCCTCTTCAAAAGTCTATAAGTAGAGGCTAGACATGTTGGAATTTGGGACCTCAGGATCGTTCCAATACTAAAACCTTTTGAGCATACACACTTAATTAATTGACAAGATGAGAAGTGAGATAGAGAAAGATAGAGATCTTGAGACAAGATTAGGGAACGTAAGCAAGATGCTTACTCACTAAAAAATAGATGTCCAAATTACAACATGGGAGTACTACTCATCCATATAAAGTGGTGCACTCACTAATGGAAGAATATCCAAGAAGATGATGATACAAAATTTAGATTATGTCGAAATAATCTAAGTGTGTGAAGTGAACGAGCAACGAAGCTAACCTTATTCTCACAAAATAGTGTAACAAAATTGTAAATCAACCAACCCCAATTTTGAGATGAGAAACCCTAAAAACAAAATATAATGGTAACTCACAAAAGATAGTTACCACCACCTTGTAGAATACTTCTTGCTCCAAGAGAGTAGCCTCTCCTTCACCAAAACTTCACCTTCTCAAGAGTGTGAGACTCTTCCTCCTTGATCTCCTTGAGATTGCTTGAGTGAGTGATCTAACAATGAGCCTTGCTCTCCTTATATAGTTTTGGTTGAAGCTCCAAAAGCACTGCTTTGTAAAAGCTACGATCAACAATAAAACTACGATCACCACATTAAAGCAAAGAGCGTTGATGAAAAACTACGAAAAAATGTCCGCTTTTGTTAAAAAATGCATTCGCTGCCACTGCTGGGATTTAAACTCAGATGGGTTGAAGACGTTTGGAAACTCATGAGCTAGACCACGACGCCTGTGAGCTTCTGTTTTAAAGAGATCTAATAGATTTTATAAATACTGTAAGGATTTGGACCATTGGACTGTTAAAAGTGTGCTTCACAGACACTTTTAAACTCTTTTCGGGTTCTTGGGGATGGTAGGGGTCTGATAAATCAGAGGCCCTATATCTTATTTCCCATTTAACTTATTAAGTAAGCAGTACGTTAAAGTTCAATATAACACCTTCTACACAGTATTACTGTTCATATTTCGATTAAGCTTTCCACAGTAGATAACGCGGGAATTAATAATTATCATCGCACAGACTTATTATCGGCAACATACCATTACTGTGTTAATCACAAATTAATGTAACTTAACAAAGTAAGAGTTACAGTACTCGGAATTTAAGAACGCTGCACTACGACGTCTCCACAGGCCACAAATCGCCTAGACAGACAGTGTGGCGATCCTATCTCCTCGCCTCCCGGAGAACCACCGTAATGCCTTTTCATTAATTGATAAAAAGATACAACACTTCGCTACGACCTTACGGTGCGTGCGGTAATGGAAAATAGGAATTACATAATGTCAATCCGGCGACCTTACACTGGCATGCACGGTGGACTTGAACCCGCAACGCAAACAAAATTAAGGCTCGTCTACGATGCCTTGGATATACATGGTTCTAGCTAATTTGAAGGTTCTAGAAATCTTCTGTTTGAGCGAATCCAACATTAGCTTTAGTGTTTCCGGCTCTACCAGTTGTGCATCAGTTCGAACTGAACTTGCCGCAATGACTTGACTCATCAAAACTTCAGCCTAGGTCTGCAAAAATGCCTCTTGCAAATAAAATTCATTGGCTAGGGCTGCATCTCGGCTCAATCCCATATCATTAATTTGATTATCAATTCTTGATAGTCGGTCTGCTTGAACTCCCAGCTGTTTTTCTCTTCTCTCTAGCTCCTCAGCTTGATATTGAATTGTCTGGTAATACGCGTCTCTTTCCTTCTTAATCCCTGCTATCTCCTTCTGAAGTTGAATAGTCAGAGTCGTCTTGGCTTTAAGAGCAGAATTTGCCTGAAATAAATTGACAGTGGCGGTCTGGAGTTCTGCAGTAGTTTGCTTAGCTAAATCAGCCATCTCCTTTCCTCTCTACACAACTTCATCAAGCTGTACTCGAGTTTCTTCCAAAAGGTTGCCGAGAGCAATCCGAGCATCCTCTTTATCTTGTACCAACTGAGTGAGTTGCTGGATTTCTGCATCACGAGCAGTTAACAAATCATCCTTGACTTTTAATTCAGCCAATGCTGCATCTCTTTGGGCAATCAAAGAGTCTTGCTCTGCAATCTATGCTTGAAGTTGCTGAATCTGTAATTGCAGGGCATGATTTTCCGCTTTCACCGCATTAGTTTCTTCTTGCAATGGCACAATGTCGGCCTCTAGGACATCCACTTTGTGCTGTAAGTCTTGACGGATACTATCTGTTGCCATCTTCAATTGCATGGTAACTATTGTGAGAATTGGATCAACAGGTGACCCATCGATTCAAGTTCATGAAACATTGGAACCGGAAGAGGAAGAGGAGGAAGTGGTTGGGATGAAGAGGCTGATAATAAATGAGGGGAAGACGGTGGAGAATAGGCGAGAGAAGAAGATGGAGAAGGTGGCTCTTCGAGAATAATAGGTTGGACTGGAACAATTGGTCAACAGTTTTCATGTTGGAAGGAAGTGGGGTAGGCACCAACACGATTCCGGTAGTCTGCTGCATGGTTGTTGCAGTTCTGTCAATGACAGCATCAACCAAAGCAATCACTTCATTGACAATCTCAGTAACAATGTCCTGCACATCATCTTGGGTTTGCTACTGAAAATCCTCCTTAGAAGAAATTTCTTCAGAGTCGGTGGTGGACGCACTTTGTTCCTGCTGCTGATTCTGAGAAGAAGGACCAGAAGATTCCACGTGAATTGAAGTAACGGTGTCGTGGAAAACCTCTTCTTCATGGCCGGCATTGGATCCTCGCACCTGGCTCTCAGACGGACTTATACAATGACGTTTCCGGCGAAGAAGTTGGAAGAGATCTTCATCCTCATCCTCCTCATCGTCGAGCACTTGAACAGAGTCTTCATGGAACAAGATAGGAGCGTTTGGCGGCGGTTGCACGGCTTGGAGTATCGAAAAAAGAAAGGTAAGGATATGGGGTAGATGAGAGCGCGGAAGATCACCCTTATTAACATGTTTAATAACAGTAACACATTCACGGTGAATGCGCCGGAAATAAAAAGATGCAAAATTGACAGACTAACGAGAAGCCATGTCAATCATCGAGTAAAAGGGACGCGAAATCCCGTAGGTACGTTTTTGCAAATTCAGGATAGCGACTAAAAATTGCAATGCGATACGTTCCGGATCAGGGTGACACAGAATGGCCTATGTTGGGGATGTAAGGGTCATGTGACCTTACCCCCATATTCATGTATATATATCATATATAGAGCATTGCCTCGAGAGAGATCATTATGTGGGTTTCGAGGCTCCCACGCATATCCGCGCATCATTCCTCTCTTCTCTCTCCCTCCATCTCCTCCTGATTCCTCTTCTTCTGCACACCAAAGCCCTTCATTGGTATCAGAGCATGTTGAAGGCTGGTGTGCAAGAAGCTTCAATGGAAGCTTAGGTCAGAAGGAGTAGAAGTGCAGGTCGGCATCTATTGACAACTGTTCAGTATTTCGGTCATAACTCGAGCTATAAAGCTCAGATTGATGTGTTTTAAAGTTCTGTGCGTAGCTAACATAGAGAGTTACAACTTCACAGAAGAGCGCAGAACCTGGTTCGGACTTCTAAAGTGCCGAAAATTCAAAAAACGTAGACTATTGTAGAAAGGGAATCTACATTCACTAAGACAGTAGGATGGTTTTTTTGTCATAAATTGAGTTCTACAGTTTGGAATGCAATGATTCAACTTGTTGTGCGTAGCTTGGAAAGATAGCTACAACTTTGTAGAAGAAGTCAGATTCAGATTCTTAGTGCAAGGTTGCCGAAACTGCAAAATACAGAGCAGCAGTGTTGTAGGTGATAATGAAGTTGACAGCAGGTGCTTGTCTTAAGCATATCTTGAGCTATGCACCTCCAATTGAGGTGTTCTTTATCTCGTTACGTAGCCAAGACTCAGATCTTGAAGTTTGCTGAAGACCAAAAGTTCAAATTCAGAGGTTATCACCTCTGAAACAACAAAACACAGAGCAGCACATCTTCACTATAAGAACTCTAATTGCTCTTGGAGGTTGAATTTGCTTTGGAACTTCTTCGAGAGAGAATTTATGGTGTGCAAGCTCTTATTTTCAGAGCTTCAAAGCATTGTACATGTATGATCATTGTGGTAGCTCCTCCATATGAGAGTAGAGCATGATCTTGTCACACGTTTGACATGTAAGATGACATTGTGGTATACTCTTTTTTGAGGTTTATGTCATCATGAGTTTGATCATGGATGTATAGTGGCATTGTGGTCTACAGCTTGCTTATGCCACTTGGTTATGGATTTAGTTACCAATTGCACACAATTCTGTGAGAGTTGATTGTGGATCTTGTTTGGTACTTGTATCTTTTGTTTTCTTTGCAGGTATATGATCCAGATTGGAGCCTCAGTTGCATACTTATTTGTCACCTTGATTTGCTATTCTATTAGCAAATGTTCATTGATTGATATGTATTTGCCAGTGTGATTCTTGACATATGTGGATGGTGATTCCCACATGGTTATTTTTGTTCTAGAGTCCATTTTAAAGAGGAGATGCTGTCAAAATTTCATCGGCTTTTATGCTAGAAGAGAACTCTAGTGGATCTTGAAGCTTGTGTGATAGCTTTGGATCATTGTTGATCTCCATTTACTTAGACTTGGTCACAGGTTGTTTGTGATAGGTTGGATCATCTTGCAGGATTTATTCTTGAGTGGGAGTTGTATTGGCATGTATTGCCATTGTATTGGCATGTATTGCCATTAGTTTATGGGCATATGTATTTGCCATTATCCTTTATCACATCAGTGACAGGTGGTGATAGATTACTCATTGTTCTTTTGATATTGGTTATATTATTTGATTGCTCACTTTACAGGGGATACTTTGTCGAATTTTTCCCAGGATTCTTCCACATCTATTTGGTCACTTTGGAGACTTGGTGAGCAGGCTTATGTTCATGGTTTTATGTGCATGCTAGATGCATGGTTATGTGACAGGTGGTTCACACGATTTTCTTCTCCAGTGAGACATATGTGATATGAGTTATGCATATGGATATGCAGGTGTGATCCTATTGAGGATAGAGTATTGTTCTAGTCTCTTGTTACATTCCTAGTCTTGGATTGCCAGCATGATGTCTTCTCGGTTTGATGGCACTGACTTTCCGAGATGGAAAGCTCAGATGTGGCATACATTGGTTCGTGCAGGGTTACACATGTATGTGCATAGAGATGCACAGAGGCCTCGTGACATGCTCAACCATGTATGGATGGATATGGATGCATTGGCCAGCTCCACTATTCGATTAGAGCTTGTGGATTCTATATATGAGTCTGTTATGTATGAGGAGACAAGTAGTGCATTATGGCAGAGACTACATGATATGTATGCGAGTCCATCGACTCATGTGAGACATAGATCACATCGACGACTTCAATGTTGGCACTGTGGTCGTGAGGGCCATATTCGACGATGTTGCTTTAGGCGGATGCGACGACAATGTCAGAGACATGCATGTGATGCAGGTCAGGTGGTGGTTTCAGGAGAGTCTATGGCAGTTGATTATGCTAGTGATGGTGATATCACTTTCTCCTATGGTTCATCTCATGATTCCTCTTGTTCATTGGATAGCACACATATGGCTTGGTTGCTTGATGCATTAGCCACTTTTCATGTTACTCCATATCGTGAGTGGTTTTGTCGATTCTGAGGTGAGAGTCGTGGATGTGTGCAATTGCCTGATGGTACAACATATGATATTGAGGGTGCAGGAGATGTATGCCTTATGCTACCTAGTGGAGCATCACTTATACTCAGACATGTACGCTATGTGCCTTCATTCCCTATGAGCTTGATTTCAGTTAGCCAGTTACAAGAGAGCAGATGTTATGCATTCCTTGGAGAGCATCATTTTCAGTTGCAGTTGGGACAACTTATGCTTGTTAGAGGTGCCAGGATTGGGCACATGTATCCACTGCAGGTACTTCATGTGAGAGACAGTCTCGTCTCAGCGGGAGTTCAGCCTTATGTGCTATGTGAGACTCGTCATGTCTCATTTTGTCTACCTACAGATAGGTCTATGGACATTCTTGATGCACATGTATGGAAGGATTCAGATGCTCAGATGGATGCATATGTAGAGCATGTTTTGGATGCTCATGATGCTGATGTAGAGCATGATTTTATTGATCATATGGATGTTCTTATGGAGAACACTTTGGATGATCAGTTGGATGCTTTAGAGCATGATGTGGATGCTCATGTAGAGCATTGTGACGATACTCAGTTAGAGTTTGATCATCAGTTTGACCTTGGTGTTGATGTTGTGCAGTTAGCTCATGTGGAGCATGATGATACACTTGGTGTGGTAGAGCATGATAGCTCTTATGATACATAGTGTATACTAGAGCATACTAGCTCTCAGGATGCACAACTAGATACATCCTTGGTTGTGAGCATGGCTGATTTAGATGTTGAGGAGTCAGCAGTTATGCAGTCATTCTTGGATTCGCTCATGCCACATGTTGAAACAGATATGTCAGGACATGTTGGTCTTGATGATGGTGCTTTGGATGCCTTGGATATAGGCATGGCTGACATACTTAGGTTAGCCAGGATAGCACAGGTTTCGTCAGTATTCGGGAGTCTGATGTACGAGTTGTTAGGCTCGAGACCAGATGTTGCAGTTGCTATTGGAGCATTTGCACTTGGAGTTGTCAGTCGTTCGATGATTGACATAGACATAGAGCGAGTGGGAGCTTTGCAGGAACTTCATCAGTTCTTGCATCAGTCAGATATGAGCTCGACTCTTATCGATATGAGTCTAGAGCAGTTTGAGGTGCATGGATACACCTTGTTCGAGGCAGTTGGTGTAGGTTGATCTGGTATGGGTAGAGATCCGGACCCTTCCTGTACATTATTGTATTGTCCTACATCATTCTTTGTATATGTTACCACTTATGGTCACATTGACCCTTAAGTGGGAGACTGTTGGGGATGTAACGGTCATGTGACCTTACCCCCATATTCATATATATATATATCATATATAGAGCATTGCCTCGAGAGAGATCATTATGTGGGTTTCGAGGATCCCACGCATATCCGCGCATCGTTCCTCTCTTCTCTCTCCCTCCATCTCCTCCTGATTCCTCTTCTTCTGCACACCAAAGCCCTTCAGCGTACTCATTAGATGAGTGTCGTGGGAATAATTCGATCATGGTAGCTACCGGAAGGAGAGGACCATTTTCCAATCCATCTCGAGGAAGTCGAAAGGCATCGGCAGATGAGGCCAGAGTGATCACTATGCGTGTTGGTAAGCAAAGAATAGGCCAACTCTGCTCCGTAGCAGGTGTGGCAGCGATAGTGGCAATAATCTGTGCATAAAATGGGTGACACTCCACTGAATGCCAAGGCAATTCAGCGAAGTTCAAGAGGCCACGAATACGCAAATACTCACTCACTTCAGGGGTGAGTCCTTCACGGAAGGTAGCAACATTGGCTAATGCTTCCATGATGTGCATGCAAAAGCACAAGAACACAGAGAACACAGAAAACACAGAACACAGAAACACGCAGACACAATAGCGATTAACAGTGAAAGAAACAAGATTAAGTAGACACATGGCAATGTGAGGCAATCAAAAACCCTAATCATCACGCGGTATTGAAATGATAACTTCCATAATTACGACGTGCATGCATGAGCAGAATCAATAACACAGGGCGGCGATTAATCATAGTTAGATATCAAAACAAGGAGAGTTACAGTCTATATTCAACTGAAATACGGAAATAAAAAGAAAATAAGGGACACGCGGAAAAATGAAGAACACATCAGCGATGATCAGGCAGTTAGTGATATGAGCGCAGCTTTGAACCATTAACGACTTTGGGAAGAGGAACTCCGGTCACATTAGTCAACCGAAAAGTAGCAGGTCCCACTTCCTCACTAATCCGGTAAGGACCGAACCATCGTAATTTAAATTTCCCAGCAGAACGATTTGCTTTAGCATTATAAAAGAGCACAAGTTGGCCCACCGTGAAAACTGGAGTCTTGAGGAAACGATCATGGGTACGGGCTTACCGCAACTGAACTTCTTGAAGAACCAGCAAACTTTCCCAACGATGTTCATCCAAAGCTCTCAGTGCTTCCAACCGAAATGGCAAAGAGTCTTTGGGCAACAATTTCTAAGTGAGGGCCACGCGTAGGCTTGGCACTACAATCTCCATCGGCGCGATTGCTTCCAACCCATAAGCAAGCTTGAAGGGAGTCATTCTAGTTGCCACTTTGTATGTAGTCCGGTATGCCCATAAAACTGCGAGAAGTAACTGGTCCCAACGTTATGGAGATTCCACGATCAATTTGCAAAGCATAGTCAACAGAGTCTTATTGGTACTTTCAGCCAATCCATTGGCACGGGGATAGTATGGTGAACTGAATTTATGTAGAATTTGAAAAGTGTGTGTTAGTACTCGTATTAAATTGTTGGCAAAATGTGTCCCTTGATCTGTCACAAGTTCCAGAGGTAATCCATAATGCAAGAATACATCCTTCATCAGACATTTGACCATCGAAATGGTTGTGGCTGACCGTAAAGCCCAAGCTTCCGTCCACCTGGTGGCATAATCTGTACAAGTCAGTATATATCGATTGTTGCTAAGGGTTGCTGGTGGTGTTATTGGCCCAATAAAATCAAGACCCCACTTCTGAAAGGGTTCTAGGGGTAAGACAGGTTGCAGAGGAAAAAGATGCCGATGTAATGGTTGTCCAGACCGTTGACAAGTGTCACACTGCTGCACAAACTGAGTCACGTCTTTGTACATGGTAGGCCACCAAAGCCCACTTTGCAGAATTTTACGGTGAGTAAGATCTACCGTGAAATGTCCACCGGAGGGTAATGAATGAGCCATAGCAATAACCGAATCTGCTTCATGTGGGGGAATACATCGAAGTAAAACACCAGTATGATCCATGTAGTACAGTTGACCTACAATCAACCGGAATCTACGACTGTAAACTGCAATTTTTCGCCGCAGAGCAGGGGGAGTATGAGGAGGAAGACACCCATCAGTTAGAAAAGTGAGTAACGTATCATAGTAGGTAGGCAGCACAAGAAGCTCTGTAGATTCTTCAACAGTTGGCTCACTAATGTAAATTGCCGGTGTAGTGTCATCAACCCCCACCGGAGCTTCACCGGAATCCAACCGAGATAGAAAATCTGCCAAGGCATGTGCGGTGTCGGGTCGATGAATAACTTCATGGTCGAATTCCTGTAATAATAAAACCCATCGAGCCAAGCAACCACCTAAATGTTGCTGCCAGACCAAATACACAAGCGCGGCATGATCCACGTGAAAGGTGAACTTTCGGCCCAACAAATAATGCCGAAATTTCTTCACAGAGTACACCAACCTGAGACATTCTCTTTCGGTCACTGAATAGTTTCTTTCAGCAGAGGCTAATCGACGACTTGCATAATAGACAGGCCAAAACCACTTATCAGTTTGCTGCATTAAAACGCTTCCAATGGCTATGTCTGATGCATCAACAAAGACATGGAACGGGCGTTCCCAATCCGGGGGTTTCAAAATTGGAGCCTGCGTCAATAATCCTTTTAAGTGATCAAATGCAATTTGGCATTCTGGAGTCCATTCATACTGTCGTGGAGTACTAGTCATTAGCCGATTAAGTGGTGTTGCTAAATGAGCTAACCATCGTAAATGTCTACCATGCCACCGGATCTGACCCAGAAAGCGCATAACTTTTTTCAGTGTTGTGGGGACTGGTGCGTGCAGCACGACTGCAACTTTATCCGGATCAACTTGTATGCGTTGCTCAGAGATAATATGACCAAGGAATTTACCACAAGAGACCGCGAAAACAGATTTGGTCGGATTCAAGCATAATCGATATTCGCGACATTTTTCAAAGCAGCATCGTAAATGATACAAGTGCGCCGCAATCTTGCCGAATAAGGAAAAGTCGTCCAAATATACTTGCATAAAAGTAGTCAGGTAGGGTGAAAAAACTTCTTGCATACATCGTTGAAATGTGCTTGGAGCACTCCTTAACCCAAAGCACATTACCGTACAAGCATAAACACCCCAATTCATGATGAAAGTTGTTTTTGGTATGTCTTGTTCTGCCATTCACACCTGGTTGTAACCACTGTAGCCATCCAAAAAGGAGTACATCTCATGCCCTGCCACTCTGTCTAGCATTGTGTCGAGAAAGGGGAGAGGAAATGGATCAGTTACCATGGCCGCATTCAATTTCCGGTAATCCACACAGATACGCAGCTGTTTATTTTTCTTCGGAACAATCACAATCGGAGATATCCATTCAGCGTGCTCGATTGGTACAATGAATCCCACTTTCAATAACCGATCGAGTTCTGCTTTGACCTGTGCTACATAATTAGGGTTCATTCGGTAACTGGATTGTTTAATTGGCTTCGCCTCTGGTTTGAGCACTACCCGATGTTGATAGATCCGCGGATCAAGACCTTTCATATCCCGATAGTCCCAAGCAAAAACATCGAAAAACTCACGCAGGAGTCGTATCAAATCTTCTTGAAATGCCTCAGACAATCCTGCCTTAATCTTAAGAGGTCGCGAGTTAACCTCATCACCCAAATTATATGTTACTAACTGATCTTCCGAGACATAAAATTGTCGAGGTTTCACCAGATCGTCAGCTGACTATAAAAGCTGATGTAGGGTGGCTCCATCCATAGCAACACTATCATCTGCATCCGCCTCTCCGGTCACGGGAACAACCGTACACGCTGCCGGACTCCACGTGTCCCCTACTGATTGAAGATCTACAGTACCTAAGGAGATCAGATCTTTATTGTTCTTCAGGAACGCCTCTTCGTCATCGTCAGATAAGCCATCCAACATGTGGATCGGCTCCGCTACATATGATCTGGCATGAAGCTCATAGGGCTGGATGGCATCCTATTTAACAACATATTTACGGTGATTATCTTTGAAAGTCAATTCCTGCGCTGACCAATCCTGTACAACTTTGGCTTGTTTCAACCATGGTCGACCGAAAAGGAGATTGTAGTCAAGGCTGGATTCTGGTAGTTCTAAGACTACAAAAGTCATTTTGAACGTGGTGCCCTGCAAAGTAATTGGGATATTCCATACTAATCCCACCGGATGGACTCGAGATTGATCTGCCATTCTTACAAAAAATTGGACGGGCTCGATTTGGATCCACCCTAATTTATTGCAGAGAGCTGCAGTTGCTATATTCACACCCGAACCGCTATCAATTAGCACTTGAGTAATCTTGTGATTTTTATGCCATACCGTGATCAATGGGACTGAATGGTCCACCGTAGAATCAGTTTCCGATTGTATTGTTACAGTCGCCGGAGTACCGGGAGATCCAGGACTGACCTGTTGTTGAAATTGCTGCCTAACTCTTGGCACCAATGCAAGCAACTGTCCCAAAGGGAGAGTAATTGAAGCCTTAGATAGAATCTCCCATACCTAATGTGTTTGTATCGTACTCCCCATTGCTTCTGATGATGATTCTGTTGTTACTTGGTTAGGATTTTGTTCATTCGCTCTCGCCTTTGGCAGGGGAACCTGTGTTACCAGAATTGGATCAGGCAACATAGTTTGCTCTTTAGCTGCCCATTGGCTAGCTTTGGTATACATTCACTGCTGCTCACGGATACCAGGTTCGAACACCTCAGCTGCTGGTTGCAACTGCTTACCCGATCTTGTTTGGACCACTGCTGCTTGTGATTCCACTGGTGAGATATAGACCATTTTGGTCATCGGGTTTTGACGCTCCTTCTTCCTTTTGTCGTATTCTGCTGCATCCTTACAAAATCTCCGGATGTGGCCAATCTCACTGCAAAAGTGACATCGAGGTGGTGGTAGAGAAGTACCTTCCGCTGATGTACCTACCTGCCATCGATTTGAATTAAAATTGGTATTCCTTTGACTCCGATAATTTCTATATCCTTGCGACGGGTTGGATCGCATTTGTGGTGGCACGTAATGGGCTGCTGGCTGACCTGGTTCTTGTAATAGCGTTTATAGTGGCTCGTCCCTGCACCTTGGCATTATACATGCAATTTTCCATTGAGTGTCCGGTTGTGTTGCAGATGGCACAGTAAATCTGGTTAAGGGCATGTAGCACTGGTGTGCCCTGAATTTTTACACTTGGTACAATACATCTATTTAGCTGGATCATCTATTATGTTCTTACTGGCTTTCAGCCACTCCAAGTCTTCGATGAATCCTCCAACTTTATGCTCTAGTTGTAGGGCCATCGCAATAAAAACATCCAGTGTCATAGCCCCCACACAATGGATGATCATGATTTGTCTTAGCTGTGGGGTCAAACCATTAATGAACCACTGGGTTATAACATCATCCGGTAGATTAGCATGTGCCGGAGGCAATTGTCTTAAATGAGTTCTAAACAATGTGGCATATTCCTGAACAGTCTGGTGCGGCTTCTGTCGGTTATTCTGCAAATAGTCAAAGATTTTGGTGGGATTCTTCTTCAACCGGAACCTCTGTAAAAACGCATCCCTTACCGCATCATAGTTAACAAAATGGTTAATATCATACTTTGTTAACCATCTCGCTGCTTCATTGACTAATGTTGCCTAAAATACGATGGCCTTGTACGCCGGATCGAGTGGATGGTTCAGTACTGCATAGCTTATCTCAAAGGTTCGCACATGTGCATCAGGGTCGTCACCTGGAAATCCACCGAACTTTGTGTAAGTCACCCCAGTTGGAACCAGTCGAATTGGAGGTGGTTGTTGTTGTTGCTGTTGTTGTTGTTGCTGTTGTTGCTGTTGTTGACCACTCATTGTGCTATTAGTGGTATCGTTGCTGTCTCCTGAGTTTTGAGGAGGTGTCTCTTGTCCTTCGAAATCTGTATTATCAGATTGCTCACCTTCCGGCTCGAAAATAGCGTTCAATCTTTTACGGATCTCCAAATCAAATAGCCTATCCTCTGCTTTGGTGTCAAACGTAGACAAGTTTACCTCGAACAGTGGTGTACATAATAAAGATCCACCAGGGAGTATCGTACTGTCACCGGAAAACTGTAAATTCCCACCAACTGGTACCGAACTTTCATCGAAACTTGTCGAACTTTCACCAAAACAGGGTATACTTCCTCCGGTAACGATCTCTCTAGGTAACACAACTTTATCCTTGGAAAGGTTCAAATTCTGACCAAATGGTATCGCATCAATTGTGCATTGCGTCCCTGTACACTCAGAAGTTACTGCACCTTCTTCAAAACGTACCGCAATTACACCGGAATCTACGGAAATCTCATCATTTATCACCGAATTGGTACCGGAATCTCGACCAACTGGCTCCGATTCTTCGGCAACTGGGTTTAAATGGCCTGCACTTCTACCACCTAGGGGTGTCCCTAACAAATTTGGTACTGTCCAGGGATGCTGATCTCTCCTATACTTCGGATAAGACTCGCCGGACCGAGTAACTGGCATATATCACCTCTGCACCACTTGCCTTACGTACTGCTCCACCTTACTGATTATTCTCAATCCATTGCCATCTTCCCACAGACGGCGCCAGTGTTAAAAGTGTGCTTTGCCGTCACAGACACTTTTAAACTCTTTTCGGGTTCTTGGGGATGGTAGGGGTTTGATAAATCAGAGGCCCTATATCTTATTTCCCATTTAACTTATTAAGTAAGCAGTACGTTAAAGTTCAATATAACGCCTTCTACACAGTATTACTGTTCATATTTCGGTTAAGCTTTCCACAATAGATAACGAAGGAATTAATAATTATCGTCGCACAGACTTATTATCGGCAACATACCATTACTGTGTTAATCACAAATTAATGTAACTTAACAAAGTAAGAGTTATAATACTCGGAATTTAAGAACGCTGCACTACGACATCTCCACAGGCCGCAAATCGCCCAGACAGACAGTCTAGCGATCCCGTCTCCTCGCCTCCCGGAGAACCACCGTAATGCCTTTTCATTAATTGATAAAAAGATACAACACTTCGCTACGACCTTTCGGTGCGTGCGGTAATGGAAAATAGGAATTACATAATGTCAATCCGGCGACCTTACAGGACATTGTTTCCAGCAAGATAAAAACATCAGACCCGAGCAGTATGCCATGATAGTTAACCTACTAGGTGTGATTGAGAGATAAAAAATGAACAGGGTGATGCCTTGATTATTACAAATGAAGTTCAAAAAGTTACATTTTGCACACTCGAATACTTTCAACACTGTAAGGATCATACTGATTATTTTAATAGTAAACTTGATGGTTAGATCCGAAACATGACCATGTCAGGTAAGCCAAAATTCGATAGGTCCAACCATGTAATCTTTGATAGTTTAATAATTATGTGGAGGGCTCAATAATAAAGGAAAATTGAGCCATTTATTATTTATAATACCTTTTTTCTATCCTTACCAAAGTCAAGCCATGATGGACATCTTGGTTGGACAAAAAGATGGATTTATTTGCAGTAAGTAAAATGCTTCTTGCCAACGCACCCATAGTGTTGGATTTTTTTCTAAAAACTTCTTAGTGGTCATGCCAAAAATAGTTAGAGGAGACACCTTAATCTGGGCGTGCTGAAAATGGGTGAAGGAGATGCCCTATTTTGGAAGTGCAATAATTTTGGGCTTCTTGTAGCCTTATTGGGTCTTGGGAGGTGGTGGAATCCACCTACCCTTGCTTTGATTTGCATATGACTCGACACCACTCACTATAATCGGATTGGGAGCACCAAAAAATCCTTGCATTGCACATTTGCTTTAGTGTATTTCATGTTATTGAAATAGCCTCCAATACCCATAATGCCATTGATGTTGGCCATTGATAACACGCATTAAGCATGCCAATGTAGAACTAACTCTTTATCGATGTCACTGACATTGCCTTCAATTGATGAGCTTGGCCAAGAACCTTGAGGTGAGAGTTGCCTTCATGGAACAAGCAATTTCCCCACATGAGGTGAGAGTTGCCTTCATGGAACCTTGGAGGTAGAGGGGTCACCTATCATAGGGTCCTGCCTTTGAGAGGTCACCTCCCATGGCCTACACAAGGCTAATTTGGAACCTATCCCATGTTGTCCAAGCAAGTAGGGTGAGATTGGCACTTCAATGCCCTTCTTCTGAAGGCGAGTAACCTCCTAGGCAAGTGGTTGCCTCCATGGTGAACGGTTGCCCTCGATTGGCATCAAGGTATGTAGCCCCAAGGGCCAGGGGTCGCCCATGGGTGGCCTCCAAGCCCAATTGGGGCGAGGTAATTTATTTGGGTCGAGTGAATTTAGTTGGGTGACTTGATTGCACCTTTGCAAGAGGGCGAGTGGGATTGATTTCCATCAATTAAGGAAAATTGGATACTTTACACGTTTTGGGCTTCCAAGCCACGAAAAGGGTGAGTGCCTCCTTTGAATAGAGTGACTATACTTCTTTGGCTTCATTACTTAAGGTGAGGCTTAAAATGGGCTCCTTGGCTATGGTGATTGGGAGAGGAAAATAAAGTGACTAAACATTGTGGTGCCAAATATTAGAAGGTGATCCTATGTCCTTAGCACATCCAAAGTACTATAGTACCACAATCACACAAAAAATTCAAGTTTTCCCAAATCATTTTTTTAGACAAAGAGAGTCTTACATAGTTGTAGAATGGTTTTTTGTTAGATTTTGAGTGAAATGTACAAAAGATAAATGATCCATTAGGGTTATAGATGTATATACAATTTGGAGAAAAAAAAACCTCCTAACAAGGGAAAAAAGTGCTTTGGTGATCGTAAGTGTGTTCACCCACAGTATCAAAATATATCAAGAAATCGCCCCCTTGGAGTGATGCGGTGAACAAGGAGTTCGCATTCTTGTATAAGGAAGTGTCAAGCTATGTGGAAAGAAATCAATGCACAAAAGGAATTAACATCAAAGCTTTGCAAAAAACTTTAAACTTCTCCCTAGATAGAGCCATTGTGAAAAGGTCTACAACATTATCCTATATGGCCACATAAGCCAAACTGATATCTCTAGTAGATAGTCTCTCCCCGACATAATGATAGTGCATCTCAATGTGCTTTGTGCATGGAACACAAGGCTCCTTGTAACTACCAATGTGCTATGATTATCAGTAAAGATAGTGGTGGCATAAGACTAAACAACACCCTAATCAACCAAAAGGCATCTCAACCACACACATTCATTAGACACTATGAAAGTTTCCCTATACTGAGCCCCACAACTAGAAGTGACCACAATAGGATTTCTTTTGCTCAACCAAGATATGCATGAGCTACCAAGCATGAAGCAAAAACCATTCATGGAGACATGAGCATCATAGCAACTAGCCTAGTCTGAGTTAGAAAAATCATGTAAATTTGGTGGTAATGATTCCCCCCTTGGGATAAAACAATCCATGTAGTCAAGTACCCCTCAAGAAGAGAAAGATGTGCTTAACTACATGCCAATTCTTGACACCCAAGCAATGCATAAACCTACTCAACGGAGAGACAACAAGTTGAATATCAATCCGACTAATGCATAAGTAAATTAAGCATCCAACAATGTGCTAATAGATAACAACATCAAATGCATCTCTAGCATCATGAAGACTCAACTGTAAACATGTTCCCATGGCAGTGGCAATAGGTTTGCAATCTTCAAGCCCAAAACATTGTAATAATGTGTCGATATGTTTTGTTTGGCACAAATCTATTCCCCCATCAACTTGCATAATTTCAATGCCCATATAATGATGCAAATGCCCCAAATATTACATCTCAAAAGAGGCATGCAAATCAGCCTTAAATTTAGCAATATGCTTCTCATTAGGACCACTAAGGAACATATCATCAACATATACAATGGTGATTAGAAGTACATCATCTACACAATCAACATATAAGGTGCTCTCAATTGGATTGTTCTCAAGACCATATTCTAGCAATTAGGCATGCATCTTTTCATACTAAGCATGTGGTGCTTGCTTCAATCCATATAATGGCTTTTTCAACTTGTACACTTTGTTTTCATTCCCATTATGCAAAAAATCACAAGGCTAAATTACATACACATCTTCATGCAAACCACCATTCACAAATGTAGTTTAGATATTCAACTAATGTACTTTCCAACAATGATGAGATGCACGTGCAGAAATGCTACAAATGGTGATTGTTTCTCATGTGAAAGCAAAGGTCTGATCAAAATCAATGCCTCTCTCTTGAGCATAACCTTTGGCAACAAGCCTATCCTTGTAGCAATCAATTTGTTCTATTAGGCTCACATTTCAACCTGTATAACCATTTGGTGCTAGTGGCCTATTTGCCTCGAGAAAATCACATAAAGACCAAGTACCATTCTTCAGAACAACATCACATTTTGGTTGCATAGAAACCATCCAATTTTCTAAATTGTATGCTTCATCAAAAGCAAACAAGCTCGTTCTCATCACAAAGATATGACAAAGGTGCATCTAATTTACTATCTCTAAAAGTCAACACCATCCATTTAGGCATATACTTTTTCCCTTTTCTATGTCAGTCCTCTCATCAACAAGTGCATCATCTAAATTTGCATCATAAATGGAATGATCTACATAATCATTTGAAATCTAAAAGGATTGAGAAATATCCTCACTCATACCAACACTTAATTGTCCACCTGTAAAAAAGAGTCGACAAAGTTTCATACACATCCTTTGAGCTAATTGATGTATCCTTGGTACATGAATGTAAGGTCTGAATAGTTGGAACAATGTCCCATGTTGTAGCATATTATGTAGTCTTCATAGACTCACCCACAACAAGAGTGAAAGCCCATTGGATAAGTAAAATGCCTTTCAAATAGATGGCATGGGCTCAATCCCATTGGGCACAACAACAACGACAATGAATTTTTTTGAAAAGAAAAGATTTTGGTGTTGATTTTCTTTGGTGCTTTTCAAAGAACACTAAAGAATAGTGATCGTTTCTTTTCATGAGATTTTGTGACTATGGGAAAACTTCAAATATATGTAAAGAGAGTTCGGCTCATTATGAAAGTATCTTCTCTAGCATCACTCAAGGAATTCATCAAGTCAAGGAGGAGACCTTGGAGGAGATCTTAGAGGAGGAGTTCTTACACTCTTGGAGGAGTTGTGCTCTACATCTGGAAACATCTAGAGGAGTTCATGTCAACCAACATACTTTGAGTAACAAGTCTACATCTATCCCCACTTGTTCATTCACTAGTTTGTGATTTAGGTTAATCAAAATTTGGGCTTGTTGTAAAACAGTTCTAAATTGTTCATATTCTCCATATTCTCTCTCTCTCTCACACACACACACCATACCTCTTAGGCACACAATTTCTTGTATCTAGTTCGTATTTCTGCCTAGATTTAGATATTGTTAGTTTATATCATATTCACACATTGTAATTTGACATTGGATTATAGATAGTGAAGGTGAGCATCCTAGCTTACTGTACGCTTTGAAAACCTATCTATTCTTTCACTATATCTTACTTATGTCCTTTTTAGTATTAAGGTGTATGCTAAGGTTCATGTGTTGGAAGATCCTATAAACTTGTGATTAATTGTTATTGAGGCCCACCCCACTTCCAACATTTTGTATCAGAGCATAGTTGACATACACCCTTGACAAGATGAGTGACTATAGCTTTGAGAATGAAGACAAGCTTGAGGGAATGTCTAATTATCCAATGTGGAGTTTTATGATGATGAGTTTGTTAGTATCAAAGGACTTGTAGAATATTGCCAATGGCACTTATCCAAGGCCAAGACAACTTGGAGAAGAAGCTACTTCATCTTCTAGAAGACATGTTCCTACTTTTGCTCAACAAGAGGTTAGTGAAGAAGAAGAAGGAACCACTTCATCATCAGGAGTCCGTTGTACTACCTGATTACTTCCTACAGAAGAGAAATCCAGATAAGATTCAAGTGGTGCACTAACACTTTCATATCTTGCCATGGAAATCAAGAGGCATATTATACCCCAAATTAGGTCATACAAAACCTCTTGTCAAGCTTGGTTGGAGTTGGAGAATCTCTATCAAAGCAGAAACCCTACTAGGAAAGCTCATCTAAGGAGACAACTAACCAACACAAGGATGAAAGTTGGTGAATCAGTTGAGACACATATTTTGAAGCTTAGATATTTACGAGATCCATTACTCAATATTGGTAAACACACTTCTAAACTCACTTCCATCTACATATCGTGCTTTTGTTACTTCTTTATCCCTCTCTACAAGAGATAGAGAACTTTCATTTGAAGAAGTAAAGTTCTTGTTACTTCAAGATGAAGATCAACAAAAGAGTATGGAAGAGAATGATGAAGCCATGCTATCATCATCGAAGGGAAAGAAGAAGAAGGAGACAAAGAAGGAGAAGAAAAGTCAACAATTCAAGAAGGAAAGTAAGTCTTATAATCATAAGTGTTCTAGTCCTCCCCCTAATGCTTCCTCTACACCCAAAGAAAAGTCTTTGGCTACATCTGATTCAAAGAAAGGAGTATGCCATTACTTTAAGAAACCAAGTCATTACATAGTAAAATGCAAAACAAGGATTTTTCATGAGAAGAAGAAAGCATCAAGTAATAGTGTTGAAGATGATCCAAAACCTAAATCTTCAAAGGTAAATTCATATGCATGTGTTACTATTGAAGAGGTAGCTTTTGATTAGGCAACACTAAATGAAATCTCATATCATCCTTGGATTTTTTATTTTTGGAGCTACTAAGCATATGACAGGTTGCAAGAAGGTATTTTCTTCCCTTTCTAACTCTTTAGTTAGAAGAGTGACCATCGCAGATGGTTATGATTTGGATGTTGTTGGTGTTGGAGATGTAAACCTTAAGTCTAGAGCAAGTGGAAATTTCACAATTTCCAATGTTCTTTATGTTCTAGACATAAAGAAGAATTTTCTCTCTATCTCTACTTTCTTGACAGATGGTTATAAAAGTTATTTTTAAGAAAGATTCATGTTGAGACCCTCTCACCTAATGAGGATCATTTTCTACTTCAAGGTGAAAACAGAAGTGGATGTTTGTATTGTCCAAAATAAGGGCATGCTAATGTTTCTAAGTCTACAACATCTGAGGAGAACATAAAGTTATGGCATGTTAGATGTGTTCATATCAGTTACATAGCTCTCAAGCCTCAAACTGTTTTTGGTTTTGGCTGAAAATCTATCAGCATGTAAATGGGCACCCTTCATTCTGATCGAGGGGGTGAATATATGTCTTCTAATTTTAATGCATTTGTGGTTGAATGAGATAAAACATCAGTGTACATTGGCATATAAACCTCAATAGAATGGAGTTGTTGAAAGGAAGAACATGTCACTCATGGAGATGTATATGGTCAAGAGTCAAGCTTTACCACATAGTTTCTAGCTTGAGGTTGTTATGTGTGCAACATCTGTACTTAACAGGTGTCCCACTAAAGCATTATAGCCTATCATTCCATATGAGGCTTGGCATGGTCGCAAGCCATTTGTTGCTCATCTACTTGTCTTTGATTGTCTGGTATATGCATTAATGCTTGAACAATAGAGCAAGAAATTGGATGATAACTCAATGAAATGTATTTTTGTTGGGTACAGTTCTGAAAGCAAAGGCTATCGTCTATATCATCCATAGACTAAACACATTTTGGTTAGTTGTGATGTTGTTTTTGTGGAAGATGCAATTTCACCATTACTTTCATGTACTAAGGAGACATCAATTAGTTCCAAAGATATGTATGACACTTTGTTGTCTCTTTTTACAGGTGGATAGTCTAGCGCTTGTCTAAATGAGGTAATTTCTCATCCTTTATAGGTCTCACATGATGATGCAAATCATTCCATTTCTAACGCAGATTTACATGATGCACTTATTGATGAGAGAACTGATATATAGGAGGCAAAAACTATGCCTAAATGGCTAGTGCAGACTTTGCGAAATGAAAATTACATGCACCTCTGTCATAGCGTACTCATTCTATCTTTCATAGTGCTTCTTTTGCATCAGATTGCTATGCTATGGTTGCCTATAGTCTTTGTGATGATAATGAGCTTGTTTCATTTGTGATGCACAAAATTCAAACATTTGGATGGCTGCTATGCAATGAGAATATGATGATATTATGAAGAATTCTATCTGGTCTTTATGTGGTTTGCCTCCTTGCAAGAAGGCCATTGGCACTAAGTGGTATACAAGCCAAAGTGTAAGCCTGATGGAACAATTGACATGTATAAGCCTAGGCTTGTTGCAAAAGGTTATGCTCAAGAAAGAGGCATTTGATGGGACCTTTGCTCCTACATGCCAAATGACTACTGTTCATAGCATCTGTGCACTTGCAGCTCATCATGGTTAGAGCGTACATTAGTTGGACATTAAAATTGCATTTCTGAATGGTGACTTGTATGAAGAAATGTATGTTTTTCAGCCCTATGGTTTTGTGCAGGAAGGGCATAAAAACAAAGTGTGTAGGTTGAAAAGGCATTATATGGCTTGAAGCAAGCACAAGGTGCTTGGTATGAAAAGATAAATGCCTACTTGATTGCACGTGGTTTTGAGAACAGTCCAACTAAGAGCACCTTATATGTTAAGCATGCAAATGATGTGCTTCTCATCATTGTTGTCTAAGTTGATGACATGTTGCTCACTAGTCCTCATGAGAAGCATATTGTTGATTTTAAGGCTCATTTGCATGCCGCATTTGAGATGTCAGAGTTGGGGCATTTGCATCATTATTTGGGCATTCAATTTATGCAAGTTGATGGCGGAATAGCTTTTTGTCAAACAAAATATATTGACACATTATTGCAACATTTTGGCCTTGAGGACTACAAACCTATTGCCATTCCTATGGAAAAAGGTTTGTAGTTGGGTTTTCATGATGTTGGAGATGCATTTGATGTTGTTCTCTATCAGCACGTTGTTGGATGCTTGATTTACTTATACGTTACTCGGTCACATGTTCAGTTTGTTGTCTCACAAATGATGAGGTTTATGTATTGCTCAAGTGTCAAGCATTGGCAGGTGGCTAAATGCATCTTCTGCTACTCGAGTGGTACCTAGCTACTTGGATTGTTTTATCCTAAGGGGGATCACTACCACCACATTTACATGCTTTTTCGAACTTAGAGTGGGCTGGTTGTCATGACACTCATGTGTCCACTAGTGATTTTTGCTTCATGGTTGGTAGGTCATGCATAACTTGGTTGAGCAAGAAGTTGCCTAGTGTGGACACATCTAGTTGTGAGGTTGAGTATAGGGCACAATGATTGTTGAGTGTGTGACTCAGACGCCTTATGGCTGATTTTGGCTTTGGTCAATCTTCTACCACCACCATCTTCACTAACAATCAGTGCGCATTGGCAGTCGCAAGGAACCCTGTGTTCCATGCTCGCACTAAGCACATTGAGGTGCACTATCATTATGTCAGGGAGAGGTCCTCTGCTGGAGAGATTAGTTTGGCATATGTGCCCACACAAGAGAACATTGCAAACCTTTTCACAAAGGCTCTGCCTAGGAAGAAGTTTGAAGCTTTCTACAAAGCTTTGGGCTTACTTCCTTTTGTGGATTGATTCCATATAACTTGGCACTTCCTTATACATGAGTGCTAGCTCCTTGTTCACCGCATCATTCCCAAGGGGCTTTGTTGATATATTTAGCTAGTGATGTGTGTGAACTTACTAGGACCATCGGGGCACTTTTTTCCCCTCTTTAGGAGTTTTTTTCCCATCGGCTTGTATATACACCTATAACCCTAACACGTCACTTATCTTTGTACATTGTCTTGGTAATACATTTGGTATTGTGTGTTGTGCTCCATGCTTCTTCTTCTTCTGTGTGTTGTTCGTGTAGGTTGTTGAAAGATTACATACTACACCTGCAAATATAGTTATTGAACGTGATGTAGACAGTGTTGAAGATGATGATCTTCAGGTTCCTGTTCATGCTTCAGTTCCTACTTTGCCTACTTCAAAGCAATTTCATTGGGATAGGAGAGATGCTCATGCACATGTATTAATAGCCTTGTCTGTGAACGTGCCATTATCCCTCATATTCACTCTTGCAAAACACGAAGGATGCTTGGGATACACGTACCAATTTGTATTGGGCAAGAAATGAGGCTCGTGCTTCTTACCTTCGAAAACAATTGGAGAGTGAGCATATGAATGAAGGAGATTCTATGGTAGTTTTTGACAAAGCTCAAAGATTTGAAGGAACAATTGATTTCTATTGATGAAGTCTTGCCAAACAGTTCACTTGTGCATACTATTCTGAACGGTGTTCCAAATTCATATAAGAGTTTTGCTTCTACTCTTTGATTGATGATGAAAGGCAATCCAAGTACCTTAACATTTGAGGAGTTAGTCTTTGTTTTGTTGTAGAACGATAAGTCCAAGCAAAATAGGTCCATTATGCATGCAACATATCAATCTTTCTTAGCTATTCAAAAGGGCAAAGGTAAATGGTGTTGAGCAAGCACGCTCAGAAGAGAGCTCTAAGAGCTATGGCGGAGAAGCACAGAGGTAGAGACAGAGAAGTATACGCACAGATAGGACATGAAATGTGCCTTGTATTACGTGAACAAAATATGTTCATTTATACAAATCTAGAGAAGCTTTCGGCCAATAAAAAGAAGATAAGGAGAGGATCGGATTATCCTCTTAGATAGAGAGGGTTCATACAATCCCCCCCTTGAGCTTGATCATACAAATAGCTCTTTGGGAACTATCCTTTCCGCACAACTAGACTAGGGTGGTACAAAAATATGATTCCTTCCCATGTACAAAGAAGGTGGTACAATGTTTATATCCTTCCTTCAACAAACTCATGGGTGGTATAAATCCTTCCCTTTAAATATGAGGATGGTACTAAGGGGATGTTTTACAACACATAATCATAGACAAAAATTGACTTGAGCATCTTCTTCATTTGTCTCCTCCGCTATGTTGACATTGATTGGATTTTTGTTGAAGGCTCCTTTGTTGTTGTTGATGTTGTTGTTGATGTTGTTGTTGTGTAGACGACAATGCTTTGTAGCATGGTTGGTTTTACCACATATTTTGCAAGGGTTGACTTGATAGCAATCCTTTGACAAATGGTTGGTGCAATTACAATGAATGCATTTTGTAGCTCTTACAACCAAGGCATTTGTTGTGAATTCATCATGTGTTTTCAACTTATTTTCATGTTGTTGTAGAGAGTTTATGACATCTTCTAATCTAGGGATAGGGTATTTTTCTTTGAGAACAATTACAATTTGTCCAAATTTATCATCGGGGACTGCTTTGAGTAGGACGGCTACTTGATCCTCATTTTCAATGGGGCATTGCACATAAGCTAATTGGGTACAAATACTCTTTAACTTGTTGACAAGGGTAGGTATGTCTTCTCCTTGTGACATGGTAAGAGAATAAAGTTGCATTTTCAATGCTATTTTGGAGTTTCTAGAAATAGCTCCAAAATTTTGTTCTAGAGTGATCCATGCTTGATTTGCAGTGGTGCAATCATCCAAAAAATGTACATAGTTATCGTCAAGGGATGTGAGTAACATTCCAAGTGCTTGCTCATCTTTTTCTATGAAATATGGTAGCCCTCTTCTATGTTCAAGTGTTTTGTTTGGTGCTAATGGTTTTGTGACGGACCATAATTGTTTTGTCATGAGATACCCCTTGATGTTTGTTTTCCATGTGTGAAAACCTTGGCCATTGAACTTATCTAGTGGCTTTTCACTCATTTTGGAGAGGTCTTAACTCTTGGAGACTCTCCAAGGTCAGTGTCTATCTCCTTACAAGCTTTTATTTAATGATTTATTTATGACGGGAAGGTCTTACCGCTCAAGAATGAGGGCAGTGTCTAATCCCTTACAATTTTAAAATTGAATTAACCTTAAAAAACATGTGTACGAGTTGAAAGAGAACATACGTTGCGAATGAACTACCAATAGTAATCTTGACTTCTACGCGGATGAATCATACAAGGGAATGATAGCCCTTAGTGCTCAATGCTCATGCTCGATTTAATCTCCAGTACTTAAATCAATAGCAGTGAAAAAACATAAGGAGCTTTTTCTCTCTGATAGAGATGCAAGAAAATCCAAATTATATAGCATTAGAGTTGAATGCACCATTAGTGTTATACTGCACACGTTCTTTCTTTGACTCTGAGTTCGCATGGTCTTCACATGTTACACATCACGCAGCTAGCAGTTATTGAGTTGCATCTCTTCGGTAGAACTGGAGAGAGAGAGAGAGAGAGACGCAAAGAAATCTTACTATTGCAAATTTCGAATGCTGCTTTATTGCCTTTTGAACACACAAACATCAGCTACAGAGGTCCTTTTTTACAGAATTTCAGGCTGCCCCTCTTCCCCCTCCACCAATCGCCTGTCTGGGCATTTGCCTGGCGGCCTCGCCAATTGCACCCGTCTCCGCAAACTCTACCTGCAGCACAACCTTCAGAAGTGTGATTGTCGTTTTCGAAGGAAGAAGAATTTTGTGTCTGCGCATTGTCTGATAGCAGTCTCCACATCGCTGGTGCATGACTGCAGAAGACCTAACATCGGCTCTTCCAATATTACTTAAGCCACTGTCCACGGAATTATATGCTTGAGGCGCTCTCTCAGCAACTTCCGCGCCCGTCTGGAATATCATGTTGCGAGCTATCTCTGTACAGCGGACGCACTATTCCATCTTGCGCGCCATTACGGCTCTGATACCACTTGTTGAGCAAGCACGCTCAGAAGAGAGCTCTGAGAGCTATGGCGGAGAAGCAAAGAGGTAGAGACATAGAACTATACGCACAGATAGGACATGAAATGTGCCTTGTATTACGTGAACAAAAGATGTTCATTTATACAAATCTAGAGAAGCTTTTGGCCAATAAAAAGAAGATAAGGAGAGGATTGGATTATCCTCTTAGATAGAGAGGGTTCACATGAGATGATCAAGGCTCATAGCCAACAAATGGAGCTCATCTACTAATAAGCAAAAATTTGTTGACTTTGCACAATCGAAAAAGGAAGACAAAGACAAGAAGAAAACAGAAACACAGAAATTATTTTGTAAGCACTTTAAAGGAAATGATCATGTCATAAAGAGTTGTCCAAAACTTGCTGTGAAAGAGGCAAAGAAAACAAAGGCCAGGATGGTTGTTGCAAAGGCCTCTACACCTACAGAGTCTGCTAATCTTTTGTAGAATGAAAAATGGGCATTTACTACCGTTTGTAGTTATGACCCATCTTCTCATGAATAGTGTATGTTTGCAGTAGACTCGGATGTTTGGTATTTTCATAATGGGGCAACCAAACATATTACCTCAGTGCAGTTTCTTCAGTTCACTTGAGCCTGCCCCTACACGAAATGCTGTCACATGTGCTAACAACTCCTCTTATCCAATAATGGGAGTTGATAAGATCATTATGACTACTACTAATGGTAGTTCTTTCACATTGTTAGATGCTTTGTTTGTGCTAGGGATCAATGAAAATTTGTTATCAGTTTCAACATTAGCCAAGATCATCTTGGTTGCGAAATTTGTTGATGACAAATGTACAATTCATGATCTGTCAAATGGCAATGTTATTATTGCTTCTGGCATTTTATCTCGTGGGTTGTATAAGCTCATATATTATGAAAAATATGCAAATGATTAAGCATCTACAGTTGAAGATTATAAGGCTATTTCAGATGCAAAGCTTTGACATGCATGCTTTGGTCATCTAAATTATGCTAGTTTGTTATGCCTGTAGAAATATGAAATGGTATCCTCCCTGCTCAAACTTGAGCCACCTTGTAAACATGTTTTTGAAGGTTGCATTTTGGGCAAAATGTAGTGTTCCTTCCTCCTAAAAGATGGTTCAATTTGAGCTAATAAGAAATTGTAGCTTGTTCAAAGTGATGTCTGTGGTCCTAGGCAGAGACCCTCTTTTGGGAACTACCTTTACTTTGTGACTTCTATTGATGATTTTTCTATGCAAAATAGATCAATAACGAAGGACATATAAGCATTTTGCTTGCAGCCCTCTGATACCATCGGATAGTGAGGACTTGACATCATTAGATAGTGAGAACTTGGCACCATCAAATAGTGAGGACTTCAAACCATTGGATAGTGCGGACTTGACACCATCCGAGAAAAAGGGTAGAGGTCCGAAGGCTCTTCGTGAAGTTTGGATGCGTTTAATTTTAATGTTGAACCACATTAGTGATGTATTTCTTACATTTTCAAGTATTATGGTTTATGTTTGGACATGTTAGCATATACATGCATGAATGAATGTTTGGAATCCATTAAAATGGAGAACTGTATTTTGGAAATGTGCATATAAAGGTTGATCACTTGCTTTTAAGAGGATCATGGATCAATATGCAAGTACACATATACTTGATGTTTTAAGGAATTCTAATTATAGGTAATCAAAAGGATATGCAACAAAGATGTTGTCGCAAAAAACTGTTTTTTTTAAATAGATTATGGATTAGGAAAATAATAGTAAGGTACTTGGGTGGAATTAATATATTTATAAGAGAAAATGAAGTAACATATGTATGTGAAATACATAATTAGGGAAATTTTGGATCCCAAAAGGATAATCCTTATGGATTGAGAATATAGTTTTGTTAAGGGGAATGACATGGGCCTTCACCATGACCATTTTACACAGGCAATCCTATAGGTCTAGGAAGTTGCATAGAGGGTTTTGTTTTATAGATTATCTTACACCTTTGGTGTAATAATGGAAGATAGCCATGAGCATCGCCAAGGTAGTGAAGGTTTGAATACCTTCAAGCATATCTCACTCTTGATATATGCCCAAAGAGTAACTAATCTCACTCTGGGTCATTCAGTTCAGTAAGGTAATGAAGTATTTCATGCTAAACTAATAAGGAAACCAACTAAAGTGGATCATGAAGATGGGTTTTATGAGAGAACGTCTATAGGTGATTACAAGATTCAAGTGATGGTTGAGAAGGCCATAATCATGGCACAAGCTCTATGATTTAGATCATTGATCTTAAGGTCAAGAGATTTTGGGCTACCAAATATGTATATGGGGATCTAGAGAGAGGTTCTTAGTTTTTTTACCTAGGAACTAGTTAGTTTGGATCAGTAAGGGATATCCATGATCATGTGTAAATTAGAACCAATTCCAATTCCTAAAGGCATGATTATAATCTTTGGATCTAAGAAATCTTGAAAATTAATAATTTTTGAGAAGGATTGACCAATGGAAAAACAAGAAAACACTCCAAGGGTTGATCCAAACTAAGAGAAAATCAATTATGATCAAGATAAGGATCTACGCTACTAGGAGGTGAACTTTCAAGATCGGACTAATTGTCTATCATTAAGAATACTTGAAAATTATGCTTCAAGAAAAACTAATTGATTGGTGTAAGTCCACCTAGCTTGCTAAGGATTGAAAAGATAGTAGATCTATTCAAGGTATTGTGCATGATTAGGTAGGGACTAGGTTTACACATTTTGGTAAATTTCATATGTTTTACCAAGTCCAACAATACAACAAAGTACTTTGTACTTGAAAATTACTATAAAGAAGTAAATGAAGCAAAGAGCACATGAAGATTCTTGTCCTTTTTGTTAAAATTGGAAGTTGAATCTAGATTCCAACCCTTTCAAGATAGTGGTAGGACCTCTATTGGATACTCCTAAAAGTATACATTTCTAGAAAGGTACATGGTGTACAAAAATTTAAGATTTTATGGAGCTTGAGATTTGTGAAAGTGCCAAAGGAAAAAAATAAGTTAAAATTCCAAAAAAATCCACTCATTTCACTAGTCCATAGGGTGAAGCATGCATGCACATTGATTTGTACTCAAGGAAAGTGATTTGGGTAGGGATTACGCTTCACACATGCTTAAGCCTTTGTTTTTAACCCTTGGTTTGAACCCTTGCAGTATTTATTCGTATGAGCTCCCAATTGAGTGTTTGACCCTTATGCATGATTTATATGGTGTGGAAACCTATCTTGAGAGAAGCTTCTCTAAGTTTCACCTTGGTGTGTACATGAGAGAATAATCCTCATTTGATTTAGAAGACAATGTTGATAGCTTTTGGAGAATCAGAAGGCATGTGAAGGTCCTTGGAAAAGTTTCCACATGAGAGAAACTTGCCTCGACGGTTGGAAGAGCCCCAGGACATGCACCCCTTGGTCTAGAGGTATATATATGGGTGGAGTTGGATGGGTGGGTATATGCTTCCTCTTCTCTATGGTGGTCTTGTTAGTTAGCTTAACTGTCTTGGTGTGATTGTATTTCACTACAATATCCTTTCAGATGACTAGTGACCATGTTAGAGTAGGGCTTTTGACCCTGATAAATATTTCATTTTGTCCATTCTTCGTAAAGTAATTATTCATTCTTTATGGGAGGTTTGTTCTCCACTTTTATTATAGAAGTGGCACTATTCTATTCAAGCCAAAAGACATATATGAAAGTCATAATGGTTAGATTAATTCTTCCCTAAAGACTCTAGGATAGAAGTGGTTAGTCTTGATGATGGTCTTGGACTATACAAGGTCTTATAGTTGTTTGCATTAGGGAGATTGGGGATTGAGTGCTAACTTTTCTCTCTTGGGTTTTTCAAAGATAGGGATAAATCTAGCCCATAGGAGTCTTTGCCTCTTATTTCATGGTGGGTCATAAAATGATGATCTAACATCACATAGACTGGCTAACACTTATAGATTGTCTAAATCTCATAATGGAATTCTTTTGCATTCATATGACAAATTAGGAGGAAGAGAATCTACTAGAGTTCGCACTAGTGCCATTAGACTCTCTTCCAATAGATCTTTATAGCAAACTTATGGATGGAAAAACAAGGAATATTTGGTTAGTGGGATGAAGAGATTTCATTATGATACCTAGGACTTCTTATATGTGAACTAGGATGATGGATTTTCATAGGGCACAATGATAGTTTAGCTAAACCTATTACTTGTTAGTGCGCTCAAAGTTAGGCATTCCTTGAGAGGCATGTTGGGCATGTGAGTGAGTGAGGAAGCACGAATAGAAGTACACACAAGAGTAAAGAAGGGGATCAAATCATAGAGACAGGTGATGGTTGGAAGGGCTCTCTATCGATGAATGATTAATAGTATTAGAATGAGTGAAGTGAGAGCTATAAATGAATCATAAAGTACAAAATGCCACCAATATATGAATATATCATGTATATGTGGTTACATGGGGGAAAAACTCTAGCCATCACAAGAGTAAAAAGTGCCCATGTATAGGGGAACATTTCACATCAAAGCTACTCTAGGGACACATAAGTGTAACAAACCCTCCTAAGGTGAATGCCATGAACACATATACAGAGTGAAAAATCAGTCCCCCACAAGGTAATAAGCCTAAAGCTTTGCATAAAGATTCAAACTTTTCTCTATGAAGAGCTTTGGAGAATATGTGTGCCACACAATCTTGTGTATGCACATATACCAAATCAATATTTTTAGCATGAAGGTGGTCTTTAAAATAATGATAATAAACCTCAATGTTCTCTACGCATGCATGAAACACTAGATTTCTTTCAACCACCAATGCACTCGAACTATCAATAAGAATATGCATAGGTGAATCAATCTCCATTCCCCCTAAGTACAAAATACCACCACATATGAATATATCATGTATATGTGGGTTACATGGGAAAAAAACCTCTAACCAACACTAGAGTAAAAATTGCCCATGTATCAGGAAACAATTCACATCAAAGTTACTTGAGGGAAACATAAGTGTAACAAGGCATGGAAAGTCTATCATGTTAGTTCTATAAGGGTTTGGATTCACTTTCCTATGGGAATTTATTCTATGTTTTGAAAGGATTATACGGTTTATCATCTTCATTGTGGTATGGCCAAGCTTATATAACTAGGCACACTATAATTGTCTTTCATATTATTACTCAAAAGCATCATATGGACTTGGGTCATTTAGATTATGTTATCATTACGAGAGTGTGGTAGTTTGGAAGTTAGGTGTATATGAGAAATGGCAGGCATTAACGGTTTCCCCCTTTGAGTTGTTCTCTTATGAGACTTCTCAAGGGGAAGGCTAGGGGGAAGCAAAACAGAGAGATGACCATGTACTAAAAATACATGGGGTTGAAGGATGCTCGGGTACTTTCTTCTACCATTATGAACATTTCAGCGCTGTTTTCGAGGGTGAAAATGTTTCAAGGGAGGGAAATGTCACACTATGATGACATCATTTATGGACATGATTGACACAATAAATATTCTACATGCATTCCTTGTGATGGGTGGAAGGAGGGTATTCATTAGTACTCTACTATCAGAATATCTCGGGAGTGGTCAAGTGACTAGATTGAGAATATCTCTATTTGTGGATGATGAAGGTGGAGGAAGTTCAAACTAGAGGGCTTATTAAAAGGATTGCCCTAGGTTGTATTGTGTATGAAACTTGATGAAAGTAACTTCCAACATGTCAAAGTGTTATTATGCATGTATGTATATAAAAATGTATGTATGAGTGTATATGTGTGTGCATGTATGTGTTTTTTTTTATATGCATCTATTTATATCTATTCATAAAAGAATTTTTTCGCGTATGTATTAATGTATGTATATGTACAACTCTAGACATACATATTTGTTTATATATGGATATATGTGTTTATAAATGTGCATATGTGTATATACATGTGTATATTGTACATGTGTATATATGAATGCATCCATATGATTATGTATTTTCGCATGTATATATGTGTATAAATATGGATCAAAGTGTGTGTATACGCAGTGCTTCTATATGCATGTGTGTGTGTATTTGTGTATGTGCATGTCTATATCCAAAGTGATAATATATGTATTTATGTATGTATGAATATGAAGGTGTGTGTAAATGCATGTATTAATGTATTTTTATGTGTATGCATGTATGCTTTTATGTATTAATTTATTTTATTAATCGATTTATACATGTTTATGTATCTATAACATATATCTGCATCCATGTATGAATGATGTCTATGTATGTATATGGTTGTAAATGTAGTATGTGCTTGCAAATGTGCATATGCATGCATACATGTGTGTTGTACGTGTGTTTGAAAATTTGCATATGTGTGCATCTATTTGATTGTGTATTTGTCTCTTTATGTTTTTGTGTATGTATGTGTTTACATCATAGACCTGCACACTCAATCAATGTCTCGACTTCAAGCACGCCTATCCGCACATGATAGAAAAAATGTCATAAGCCATAGAGCAACCAATTGATGGTATAAAGACCACATGTTGCAAGATGGAAGTACACACATCCAGAACAAGGGGAGAGAGAGAGAGAGAGAGAGAGAGAGAGAGAGAGAGAGAGAGAGAGAGAGAGAGAGAGAGAGAGAGAGAGAGAGAGAGAGAGAGAGGGAGCAAGCCCATGCATAGGTGCTGACACAAACATGCATGTACACACACTCATGTGCAGAGAAGAGGCAATGTGCTCCAAAGTAGTTCTTTATTGCTCAAGAAACGATTACAAACCTCATATGAGCTTAATGCACAGCAAGTTACCCTAACAAACGAGAGATCTTTCACTTTTATAGATTTTAGAAGAGCTTTGTCACAGTGTAGTGTTTGACCTAGGTTAGAAATTAATATCCACAAGCTCTTTGCATCTGAGAATGAAGTAAAAAAACTACAAAAATTGGTGGGAAGATACTACTCATGGCCATGAAGCTTGATTACTTCTTGGCTTCTAGAATGTGTGCCTGATCTACGTGAAAATTAGGGTTTATATAAAAAATAGGCATTTTTACAAGTATTTTGGGTAAAAAATGGGAAAAAAATTATTATGAGGAGGGATTGAGTTTGCAAAAATTGCCAGTCCCCTTCTTCTTTCACCTCCATGCTTCTACCCTCATTTTACCATAGTTTTCGTCCTTTGATTGAGCTTTGGCCATTTTGAATTTTGACTTTCTAGCCACTTTCTAAGCTTCCTCCAAAACTCCCCCCTCCTTGCTTTTTGTCATCCTCGATAGACTTTTTGGTCCGCATTTGACATGAGCATGGGTGTTGAGTGACAAACATCAGGTGCTTGTTGTGTGTTGTAGTACGGTGGTCAACACCTACAAAAACTTCTAAACAAGTAGATTGTAACTTTTTTGGAGATTGTTTTTGGAAAAATTGAATATCTTTTGCATGTATCCTCGAAAAGAAAAATAAATGACGTAATTAAAAAAAAATATTGAAGGAATGAGACTGTGTGTTATGTTAGAAATAAAAGAAAGTAAAACCACTTCCATCACTTGAAAAAAAAAGAAAAATTACTAGAGATAGACTATGGAAGTAGTCACAAGGGGACTAGTTAGACAATTTTTGTCTGATGCACGGTCTTGTAGGGTGGACCTATGAAGGCAACTTTAAATGCATTTATTTAAACATATGTGAAAGATGTGGGTCTTGTGCAATGTGGTCAAGGGTTGTCTAATGAAGAGAATGCCTAAACTACTCAATGGGAATTCTCTATTGTTTTGTTTCAATGACCTCAATGAGTCATACAAGAGACAAGATATGAAATATTACACCATATGATGATGGTGCATGTCTCTTCCCTCCCTATTGGTTATAGTAGGTTGAAAGGTAGAGACTTTGAGAACTGCTTTCTAACATAAAAATTTTTACCATCACATAGGGATGTGCAAATAGGCCTTTTGAACTTCTCCTCTTGAGTTATCAAGAACTTCACATATCTCTTGAGGATAAAATATCCACTAATGCAAAAAACACAATGGCTTTTATTAGGTGAAACTTGTTCTTCACATTCTTGTGACTTGGAGTAAGAAGATAGCACTATGACCAGAATCTTATCAGTCAAAAAATTTGGTCATGTTCAATCTCTTCTTCATGGTTGTTTCAACAATCCATTCTTGACACGCATGAAAGGCTATTTGGAGGCCAAAAGGAAGGCAAAAAATTATGAAAATTATTTGGAAGCTCGAAAACTACTCGACGTTTGGAATGTCATTTTGATTTATGAGAAAATTAAGGTTTATGCCAAAAATAAGCATTTTTACAAGTATTATGAGTAAAGAATAGGGAAAACCCTATTATGAAGAGCAATTGAATTAGGAAAGATTGACATTCCTTTTCTTTCTTCATTTCCATACTTGTACTCCCTTTTGCCATAGCCTTCATCCTCTAACAAAGCTTTGACCATTGACTTTTGACTTTTTGACCGCTTTTTGAATTTCCTCCAACAATATGGATAAAAAATATGTCTCTACACTAATGTGCACATATATTTGTGCACATATGTATGTTTGTGTATGTCCACGTGATTACATACCTCTGTTTTTGGTATGTATTCATCGGTTAGGAATGTATGGAAAACTTTATATATGGAAAATCACCTACTCATTGATTGTGGAAGCCTATCACCTACTCATTGATTGTGGTAAATAAGCAAACATGTGTCCAACAAGATAGAACCATCTCTTCAATATTTAAAACTAGATAGCATTGCTCAAATTGCGAGCTTTATTTTTCTTACATTAATTACCGTAAACAATGATAAAAAAAAACTAGGAGGTAAAAAAAGGGCATGCGGATCCACTTGCTTTTTACTTTTAAGTTTGTTTTCGAGTTGGCTAACTCAAAAATAATTAACTTTTTTATCAATTACAATTCCATATCATTTCAATGCATCATTTAGCTCTATGTGATAAGTTTTCATGATTGTCCACGTACATTAAATCGTCTCATTGGGTCTTTTGCTTCTTGAAGTGAAGGTTCAACTTCTCCCTACTACAGCAGGACAATATTGTGAGCCATAGATAAGTGTATTATCTTCAGCCAAAGTTAAACCAATTACTTTCAGGCAGTCCTTTTAAAGTGTCACCTTTCGATAATTTAATCTCTGCTTTGTAAGATACATAAAGTTTCATAGCTACTATGCTTCTTCATTTGTATGCCCCTTCACTTGTAGATATGTCCTTCACTTGTAGAGTTGTTCTTTGAATCTAATTGAACCTATAAGGAAAATTAAGCTTCGTCCGAACTTCCTCTTTAAAAAAAAAGTTGTCAATGACTTAGGAACAAATGAGAGACGAGCGCGTCATGGAGATAATATCTACAGCTCTTCCCTGTGCTACTCTAGGCGATGGCCATCCTCGCCAGCATCTATCAGATTCTGCCTCCAGCAGGGCCTTCTCCGAGAGATCGAACAGGAGAGCTCTGCTTGCTAGTTCCTTTTCTGGAGCCCTGGTAGCCGCTTCTCTCAGTACCTCTATTCCTGAGTATCCTCCGAAAAGTCAGCTTATCGAAGGTGAGCACATTTTTTCTTGGCTCACTTGTGTGTGCGCGCGCCCGCGTTTACATGTGTGTGTGTGTGAGAGAGAGAGAGAGAGAGAGAGAGAGAGAGAGAGAGAGAGAGAGAGAGAGAGAGAGAGAGAGAGAGAGAGAGAGAGAGAGAGAGAGAGAGAGAGAGAGAGAGAGAGAGAGAGAGAGAGATGTGTTACTCTTCCAAGCTCACTCCTCTCTAACATTATGAAAAAAGAGCTCCTTGAAAGGTCCCGCGCCAATAAGACAAAGAATGACCAAAAGGTACCATCGGCGAAGTCTCCTTTTTTGGTGTATTGATGGAATAAAGGTCCTGAAGTGGGGTTTTCTAACTAAATTGTAGCGTCTGGAGAGCTATTACGAGCGCAATTTTAAAGAGTACTTCGAGTTTATAGAGGTATGCAGTACGCACAGTTCCACATTGCCTACTGAAGTTCCCCCATTCATGAACGGTCCTTTAAATAACAATTATATGAATATACACATTTATCTCATAAGTTTTTCTGTATATTCGATATATTTCTGCATAGGGAAAGCTCACTTTCCGTTGGCTTTACAAGTTCCAGCTTAATGAACTTTTTCATAAGAAGCTTTACGTACATACATAGCATTTGTTCCATTACATATTCAATGGCGGCTAAATGTGTACGATATGCTTTGCAAACTTTAATGCATCATCAATGTGCAATGCAGACGCCATGATGGGAGTCATGTATAAATTGTGGTATATTTCTAGTCATTTGTAAAATGCAGTTCACATCTAGTCGTATTCATACATAATGTAGCACCCAGATCTTATGATTGTTCGTCTAAGGAAGCGATTTATAGCAAGCCTTTTAATTGGTGTAGCTCATGAGAAGGGAAAGGGATTTTTTATTTGTATTTTTTTTAATTACTAATTTTTTTTTGTTTTAACGCCAGGGCACAATCAAGAACAAGAGCGACCTCACTGACGCAGAGAAAGGGATTCTGAAATGGCTTGAGAAGAGCCGCAGCAAGAAAAAATAATATGGTATTGATAGCTCTCCCGTTGATGATTGTTCACCATAGTACATGCTTCTTATTGAGTAACTGTTACAAATAGATGCATAATTGATGATTGTTCTCCATCATAAATGTTCCTCACCGAATAACCTGTTACAAATAACCCATTACAAATAGAGGCTGAATATATGATAGAATAGGCTTACTCACACAGGAAAATTGTTTTATACATTTAATTGTAGGTGAATTGATTGGAGGACTTGGGATGAGAATTTGTCCTAGTGAAGTGTGCCTTGTCAAGTTATGCCAGCCAATGATAGTATTCGTGCTCCCTGACATTCCAGAGGAACTGGTACCTCCCTCCTTGGAGTTGGTTCTGTATCTGTCTGCTGTTTCTTTGAGTCCACTGATGGCTATGCCTGGTTAACTGTAAGGTGAGTCTCACCAGTTGTGAGATTTGAGACACCCATGGTTTATAAAACAGATGCAGTGAAGTAGCTTTAATCATCAGCTTAAGGTTTTGTAGCCCCCATTCGACTTATTCCCGTAAGGTTTTCCATTGTTCTGTCCTACTAAAATTGCAAACTTGCTCTCACATTTTAGACAACTTTACACCTTGCTGATGTGATTTTTGCTAGCCTTTTGGCCTTTGACGTGTCTTGCTGTCTCATAATCTACTAAGCTTTCTAATTTGCATGAAATTAATCTACTGAATGTTCGAAACCATGATATGTGGTCAATAAGATGACTTTTCCCAGCTGTGAGATGTGACATACTAACTTTTGAAACCGACATACTAGGAGTGCTCTCGAATGGTATGCATACAAATTTGTGTGATCTTTCTGCAGCAAAAGGCCCTCACTATTTTTTTGGATGCATGCCTTTAAGATTGTCAAAGTTGGCTTCTGAGAATTATTAAATGGAGAGCCCTCACTATTTTTTTGGATGCATGCCTTTAAGATTGTCAAAGTTGGCTTCTGAGAATTATTAAATGGAGACACATCTGAAAAAAGGTGTACTGAGATACTCGTATAAGCTAGCTAGCTCACAATTTTTCAGTGCTTGATGACAGCTTGGTTCACTTTTATGTAGAATGTATCAATGTGAAGCTCTCTTCAGTTATTTCAACTGGCATCAGAGCCTTGCATAGATTCATCACAAAGAAGGTTCTGAAAACAATTTTGTTTCTCAACTCAACAGCCGTTTTGATGCAAGAAATTGACTTTCTTATCGTGAAAATCCTCCCGTTTGGCAACAAAACACTTCCTATAGCTCTCCACAGGCTTTCTATTGTTGAAGGTATACATTTCAACGTATGTTGCCACAAATACATAAATTTTGTGGTGGGATGGTGTTATTTGTACAGGCACAATCTTGGAAAGGCAAAGTTTTTATCATAGCAGATCATTTTAGAACTTTTATAGGAAATTCAGATTTACATAGGTGTTGAAAATCAAGGGTCTTGGTGCCATGTTTGTTGGGATTTTTTGAAAAGAATTTCAGATATTGGTATTTTTTGTGCTATCTTCAAATTTTTGCATAAGATGGGGAGTATGAAGGCAATTGCATACATAAAAATGGGGATTTAAGATGAAATTCTTCTTGATTTGAAAGGCGTGACAAGCGCCCATGATATGTGGGAAAAGTTATAGGCGACAGAGAATACCACAATGGTTGAATCAAAAGAGTGCCTCATAGCATTTTGCATTATTTACATCCCAATTGTAGGATTGTAGATTAACAAATCACAGTGGGCACATTTGGACAAGAAACCCATTGCATACGTGAATATGGGACTGTAAGATAAATTTTAGTTGATCTGAAAGGCCTTACGAGTGCCCATGATGTGAGAAAAAAAAATTAGGTGCCACACATGAAATTACCATAGTGATGTACCAAGTACATCTAATGAGGAAGATGAGTATTATGAAGCTTGATGGGTCAAGGAGTGTCTGAGAACATCTTTCATCATTTATTCTTGGTTGTGAGTCTTCAATGAAGGTCATTTTTTTGCTTATGTAGTCTCTTTGTCCAATAACTCCAATCTTATATTTGATGGTATAAGGGATTATCTTCAATGAAGAAATTAGGTGGGAAGCAAGTGGAGGCGACACTAGATTCACTTGGACACAACTAGATGCATATCAAGAGAAGCAGTTAGGTAGCACATAGAGTAGGAGCAAATGCAAGGGCAAGTAATTTGATGGAAGGGATTATATCTTGAATGAAGAAATTAGGAGGAAAGCACTTGTGGAAGGGAGTGGATCATGAATAGTGCAGAGATCAAATTAGAGAAGAAGACATGTAGAACACACAAGAGTAGAAGCAAAGGCAAAGGCAAGAACTTAGAAATGTGATGTCACACGCTATTCGTGTGGAAGAAAAGAAACAAGATTGTAGATGTGATAAATACGAACAATAAAGAATGACGAACGTAGGTGACAAGAAGAACAAGGAGCAAAAGGAGATCCATCAGATAGCTCTAAAGATAACGAGAAGGCCAATGTGATCTTTAGTATTGTGATTAAGGAGTTGTGAGACATGGAGGATATCTTACGTGTCACGATCTCATATGAAGATGCATATGTTAATGACGTTCATGCACATGATATGAAAATCACCATATGTGATGCAACTGATGTCTTGCTTATAATGAATGATATATTTTCACACACATGTGGATTGTTGAGTTAGGTGCATCTTTCCATGCAACTCTTATTAAGGATTGTCTTTCCACTTTCATGTGAGTGGTTGAGGTAAAGTTTATCTTGGTAACAAGTTGCTTGATGGCATTGACCTTGTATACGACAATTGGTGAAGATAGAGAGCTTGTCTTACATGATGTGAGATACGTACCTTGCATCAAGAAGAATTTGCTCTTTGTAGGGAAGATGGATATGCATGGATATGGTGCTCTCATTGAGAGAGGATCATGGAAGTTAACAAAAGACTCTAGGTTGATTGTAGAAGGGCCAAGGCATAAAGAAAGGTACTTTCTATTGCTTGCATGCTAAAGCTTGGACAAGTTTATCATAGTGGAAGTGAATTCTCACTTGGAACTTTGGCATGAAAGACCTTATTATATGAGTTATAAAGGTCTTGATACACTACCTTGTATGTATAAAGTTGATGCCAGAGGGGAGATGAAGAATGTTATGCTCAGGTGTTTTATGTAAGCATTATCTTTTGGATCTTGTAAATTCTGATGTGTAGCATGCCCACCAAGTCCACAAGACTGCTTTATATTTTTTTGATGTTTGTTCTAGGAAATTGTAGCTATATTTCTTAAAAGTAAGGATGAAGCCTTTGTTGCACCAAACTGAAAAAAATTTGAAGTGCTTGCAGATGATGGAGGTGACTTAATAAGTGTCGAGTCTAACAAATTTTGTGAGTTACATGGCAAAAAGAGGGTGCGAAGAGCACCATACATCGCTTTTCTAATGGTGTGGCTGAAAAGGTATTGTAGGACATTGTGTAAGAGGGTATGTTGCATGCTGTCTGAAGCTAATCTTTCTCAAAGAGTTTCAGGGAGAGGCTTTGAAAACCATGATTCATGGTTGCAACTGGTCCCCTCAGATGGCCTTAATAGGTGGCATAATGAAGAGCCTAGGCAAAACGGCTTCGTATGACCTTTTACAGATTTTTGGCTGAGATGCTTTTGTTCACATCAAGCATTATTGAGGAACAAGTTTGATGCTAAGTTCAACTCCACCCACTAATGCTGAAAATGAACCTGCATCAAAAAGGGTTGAGGACGACTATGAGGTTGTGGTAGATGATGATGAAATGATGTAATGATTCCTCTTGATGTAGATCCAATGCCTAAGAATGTTGAATATTGTGTGAGAAGGTTTACAAAGAGCCAGGAGGCCAATGAACAGATTCGATCTCTCTCTGTACTTCGTTATGTTGATTGATGAGGATGAGCATCTTAGATACAAGTAGGCAAAGTCATATAAGGATGAAAGTAAATGAGAGCTTGCAATGCAAGAAGAGAGTAAAGGATAACATGCAAATGTTACTTGGGATTTGGGTGAGTCCTTGAAAGGTAGGAAAACCATGCAACAAATGGATATACAGAATCAAAGTAGTTGATGGCAAACCCAAGTCCAAAGATAGCTTTGTTGCCAAAGGATATGCTGAAAGAGAAGGCATTGACTTTTAGGAGATGTTTTCCCTTGTCAAAATGTTTACTCTTTGTGTGCTTTTGACTCTCACTGCAGCCACGGATTTGGAGTCATTGAATGGATGTAGAAACAACATTTTTGCATGGTGATCTTGATGTGGAGGTTACACATGAAGCAACCTGAAGGATCTTTCATGCATGGCAAATAGAAACTTGTATGCAAGCTGAAAAGAAGCTTGTATGGACTGAAACAAGCTTCTACGCAGTGGTACAAAACTTTCGATGCTTCATGCTTAAACATTATTCAAATTTGGCCATGCAGATCTTTGTTTTTACACCAATAAAGATATGATGATAGTCTTGCCATTCACGTGCTCTACATTGATGATATATTGCTTGCTTGGAAGCAAAAGAGCACTTCAAATGCTCTGAAATAGAAGCTGAATGCTACATTTCTATGAAATATCTGGGTGAAGCTGAGTATATCTTGGGTATGAGGATAATGAAAGGTAGGCAGCAGCAATGCGATATTTTTCTCATGAAAAATACCTTGAAAAGGGATTGGACAGGTTTAATATGGCAGATGCAAAAGCACTTAGTGTGCATTGCAGCCATATGTTAAGCTGACGCAGACTGCCTAAAGGACGACGAAGCCTCAAGCAACCGATCGCCTGAGGGTTCTTTCCTATGCATCAACTAGTGGATCACTCATGTATGCCATGGTTACTAGACCAGTCATTAGATATTGTTCATGCAGTAGGAATTCTGAGCCTGTTTATGGCTATTCCTGACAAAGCACATTGGGATGCAGGGAAGTCCGTTATGAGCTGCTTGAAAAGAACTAAGTCAAAATACTTATGTTATGGTAAGGATCTAATTGAACTGCATGAATTCTGGGATCCAGAATTGCACTACCTAAAATGGAATCTCATATATCCCAGCTACATAGGCTTCCAAAAGAATCCATATAATTAGCACACTTATGGTACAAGTTCTTGTGAACCATGTATGTGGAAGTGAGCTGTTTGAGGACATCAAGGGTGTAATCGTATGGGTGATAATTATTCTGACAATGGTAATGGTTTAGGTGCCAAACCCAATGATGCATCATGAAGATGGGATATTGACTCCTTTGGCTCGTTGACCATGTAAAATGGACAGGCACAAGAAGCAAGAACCAGCTCCTACTTCAATCCAGATGCTTCATACTCTTAGTTTTCCTGTACGTGAACATATGGCATACACATACGGGTATGATATCATATGCTTCCTATGAAAAGCTTAGATTAAACATTATGTTGAATTTGCTGAAGTTGCATACAAACTTGCTTAGAGCAACTTGCACAATTTGCATTTGAACTAACATAATGAACATAAATTCATGAATTGGGTGACTTATTAAGAACTCAACTATTGGTCGTTGAAGGTTCATGTTGAATGTAATTTCTTGAATACTCAAACTTGAAGCTGTGTGAGTGCTAGGTTGTAAGCCATGGCCCTGAGGGCATTTGAGTCAAAAACATGAAGATAAGGGAGCTCTTCAAATTTTCATGGCCAAATGGTGAATCTAATGAAAAATGTTCACATGGAAGAAGTATGAAACAAATATCATCCACTAACCATATTAGGAATATGGAAGTATGAAAGATTCAATATGAGTATGTAATAACTATGATCATAGTAGTCGTTACAAACCATGGTCATAGTAATCGTCGTGATTGATGGAGGTTCGCTGCTTCAACAACAAGAACTCTTGTAGCTAATGCACACATACACACACAGGGCCTTAGAATCTATGAAGCAATGTTATGTTCACAAGCATTATCAAGGAAAGCATCTCTCGAGGGAACTGCTAAATAGTCAAAGGCTGGAAAAGACAAATGCCATTTGAAGTGTAGCAGTAGCTGACAAGACAGGAAAAATTGGAACAGGAGACAAGTTGTAGTATTTTTGTAATAGAGAGCTGGATGTTCCTGTCTCGTCTCCCTCACTCTCTCTCTCTCTCTCTATTACACTTACTGACACATACACGAGCTTGTATGCACTCAGGCATATGTGCGCACGTGCATGTGCACACACATCCCTCCCTCCCCCCCCCCCCCCCCCCCCAAAAAAAAAAAAAAAAAAAAAGGTCTGGCTGTTGAGGGATGGACCCATCTATTGCAGTTGCTAAGTTGAAACCACATGAGCAAAAGTACTTCAATCAGTGTAGTGTGTATTGAAATTAGACCATTGTTTTAATCCATAACTGGAAAATCTATGAGAATGGAGATTCTTCAGAAAAGTTATACTGTTATAGAGAGGTATTGCAGAGCCGGAGGAAGAAATCTTCGTCTTGAGTGGGGAATAAGTTTCCATTTCAACATCTTATCTTGTATGACAGATACTTGAGTATAATTATATACAGGTATAACCCTCAAAATCTATTGTTTTTAGATATAGTACTACAATTTTTTCCGAATTGGTTGCATTCCTATGTATCCGGACCCCTTCCATTATCCATAGAAGCCTCTTTTGATTCTTCTTGAGTAGTCAATGACCTCTCCAAGCAACGCTTACTGCTAAAGCATGGCATCTTGGAATCACATGATTATCAAGAAGTTTCTTCCCAAATCTACGAAGTGAACCCAGGTCTTTTCTTTGGATCATGGAATGCAGAATCGCAACATGTTTGCCTTAAACATTTGTTTGGATTCCTATGTGGAGGAAGGAGCACATTACTAATAATTTCTTAACCTCAGTCAACATTTGAGAAAAGATTTCACTTCAATGGAATTTCGATTGGATTATTACACCACAAGATAAGTTTGAAATGAAGGTAAAAGGAGGGGCAAGTTCAACCACTTGAATTGGAATCAGTTGAATTTTAAGCCATTGTAATTTCAGAGGCATTGATTTTTAGAGGGCAGATAACAGGAAGTCGACATGTTGTGGTTAGGTGTTTGTTTGAAAGTGTTACAACAAGGCTTCTAAAAGGTGGATTTGGTGCTTCTAGCTTGTGGCGCTTCACCCATAATAGTTCACTAGGTTTTGGCAGCATAATAGTCATCATATTCACACAATCTCCAAAGCCCTATTTTTTCTCCTTCTTTCCCTCTATGTTTTAGATTTTACACGTGTAGTATTTTGTGGAGGAAGATTTATGTGAGCAAGGGGGGATTGTGTTTTTAAATGAAGAAACTTGTTTTTTTCTACACGAGGAAACTTATACATGATTAACATATGGGGAATTATTTGTAACACCTTACATTTGTGTGTGTGCATGTGTGTGTATGCACATGTAAGAGGTGTAGATAAGAGCATATAGCCTTGATTTTCAAAGGTGTGATCAACCTTGATAATCTTCGGGGTATGTTAAAGTCTATCTCCTTTCATAACATAGCATCCTATATTCGTCTTTGTCCTTCCAAGCAGTACTTGGTTGATGTGAGTTCTCTTTTTGATGTGAGCTTGGAGGGAGCTCTTCATGACAAAAGTCCTTGTGTGTACTTGTAGGATACTTTGCATGACATATGAAAAAGGTACCTAAAACAAATAACTAGAACAAATAACAAATATACATACCTGGCATATTCCTTTGGTGTATGAATGGGGAAAATTTCCTTGGGGTCCTCACCTATAGGCTTCAAAGATAATTAAAAATAACTTTTGGAGATGGTAAGAAATTGGCCCTTTTTTTGGGAAATGATAAAGGTAAAATAAAATGTTTTTAACATATAATGAGAGCTCAATGATCAC
>CM035409.1:204320770-204350770 GCA_020310875.1 Ceratopteris richardii | reverse complement strand
GATTTTAATGCATTTCTGGCTGAACATGGGATAAAACACCAGTATACAGTGCCGTATACACCTCAACAGAATGGAGTTACTGAACGGAAGAATAGGTCTCTCATGGAGATGGCGAGGTGTATGGTCAAGAGTCAGGCTTTACCTCATAGTTTCTGGCTTGAGGTTGTCATGTGTGCAGCATATGTACTGAACAAGTGTCCCACTAAAGCGTTGTAGTCTATCACTCCATATGAGGCTTGGCATGATCGCAAGCCATCTGTTGCTCATTTGTGTGTTTTTGGTTGTTTGGCATACGCATTAGTGCTTGAACAACATCGCATAAAATTGGATGATAAAGCAGTAAAATGTATTTTTGTTGGGTACAGTTTTGAAAGTAAAGGCTATCGTCTCTATCATCCACATACTAAACACATTCTGGTTAGCCGTGATGTTGTTTTTGTGGAAGATGCTATTTAGCCATTGCTTTCATGTACTAAGGAGACATCTGTTAGCTCCAAAGACATGTATGATACTTTGATGCCTCTTTTTATAAGTGGACAGTCTAGTGTGGGTCCTAATGAGGCAACTTCTCAGCATTTGCAGGTTTCATGTGATGATGCAGATCATTCCATTTTTGATGCAGATTTACATGATGCACTAGTTGATGAGAGAGCTGATATTGAGTAGGCAAAAAATATGCCAAAATGGCTAGCACAGACTTTGCGTGACAACAAATTAGATGCATCTCTGTCATATCGTACTCGTTCAGGCTCTCATAGTGCCTCTTTTGCATCAGATTGCTATGCTATGGCTGCATCTAGTCTCTGTGATGAGAATGAGCCTGTTTCATTTGATGAAGCACAAAATTCAGAAAATTGGATGGCTGCTATGCAATCTGAATATGATGCAATAATGAAGAATGGTACTTGGTCTTTATGTGACTTGCCTCCTGGCAAGAAGGCCATTGACACTAAGTGGGTATACAAGCTGAAGCGTAAACCTGATGGTACAGTTGACAGGTATAAGGCTAGGCTTGTTGCAAAGGGTTATGCACAGGAAAGAGGCATTGATTTTGATGAGACCTTTGCACCTACATGTCGTATGACTACTGTTCGAACCATTTGTGCACTTGCAGCCCATCATGGTTGGAATGTACATCAGTTGGACATTAAAACTGCATTTCTAAATGGTGACTTGCATGATGAAGTGTATGTTTTTCAGCTCCGCGGCTTTGTGTAGAAAGGGCATGAAAACCAAGTGTGCAAGTTAAAGAAGGCATTATATGGTTTAAAGCAAGCAACACGTGCTTGGTATGAGAAGATACATGCCTATCTGATTGCACATGGTTTTGAGAACAGTCCAATTGAAAGCACCTTATATGTTGAGCGTGCTAATGATGTGCTTCTGATTTTGTGGTCTATGTTGACGACATGATGCTCACTGGTCCTATTGAGAAGCATATTGCTGATTTTAAGGCTGTTTTTCATGGCTCATTTAAGATGTCTGATTTGGGGCATTTGCATCACTATTTGGGCATTCAATTTATGCAAGTTGATGGTGGAATGGCTTTGTGTCAAACAAAATATATTGACACATTATTGCAGCATTTTGGCCTTGAAGACTGTAAGCCTATTGCCAGTCCTATGGAGACAGGTTTACGATTGAGTCTTCATGATGTTGGAGATGCATTTGATGCTGTTCTCTATCAGCAGGTTGTTGGATGCTTGATCTACTTATGCATTACTCGGCCAGATATTCAGTTTGTTGTCTCACAGATGAGCAGATTTATGCATTGCCCAAGAGTCAAGCATTGGCAGACGGTTAAGCGCATCTTTCGCTATTTGAGTGGTACTCGGCTACTTGGGTTGTTTTATCCGAAGGGAGGATCACTACCACCAGATTTGCATGCTTTTTCTGACTCTGATTTGGCTGGTTGCTATGACACTCGTGTGTCCACTAGTGGCTTTTGCTTCATGCTTGGTAGCTCATGTATATCTTGGTTGAGCAAGAAGCAGTCTACTGTGGCCACTTCCAGTTGTGAGGCTGAGTATAGGGAAGCTTTCACAGCTACTGTTGAGTGTGTGTGACTCATATGCCTTATGGCTGATTTGGGTGTTGGTCAGAATTCTGCCACCACTATCTTCACTGATAGTCAGAGCGCATTGGTAGTTGCGAGGAACCCTATGTTCCATGCTCGCACTAAGCACATTGAGGTGCATTATCACTATGTCAAGGAGAGGTTCTCTGCTGGGGAGATCAGTTTGGCATATGTGCCCACGCAGGAGAACATTGCAGACCTTTTCACGAAGGCTCTACCCAGGGAGAAGTTTGAAGCTTTCCGCAAAGCTTTGGGCTTACTTCCTTTTGTGGAGTGACTTCCACATAGCTTGGCACTTCCTTATACATGAGTGCTAGCTACTTGTTCACCGCATCACTCCCAAGGGGGATTTGTTGATATATTTAGGTAGTAATGTGTGTGAACACTCTAGGACCGCCGGGGCACTTTTTTCCCTCTTTAGGAGGTTTTTTTGCCCCGGCTTGTATATACGCCTATTGCCCTAATGGGCTACTTATCTTTGTACATTCTCTAGTAATACATTCAGTATTGTGTGTTTGTGCTCCAAGCTTCTTCTTCTTCCTTGTGCTGTTTGCGTGCTTCTGCAGACGTCTATCTCCAACAAGGTGGGATATACAATATGCTATTTCCTAGTTGAATGCATAGCCCTCGCACCAACCATTAACAAGCAGTGAAACATGTGTTTAGATATTTCAAAGGCACTTTGAGTTTAGGTCTCTTTTATGGTAGAGATATTCAGCCATGCTTGCATGCTTTTATAGATAATGATTAGGTTGGTTGTTATGATACTCGCATGTCCACTAGTTGGTTGAGATGCCTATTCATGGATCTTTGCAAGGAGACTAATATTGCGATGCATATTGTCATTGATAGTGAGAGTGCATTGGTTGTTGCACGAAACCCAGTGTTTCGTGCACATAATAAAATTCAAATATATTGAGGTGCATTATCACTATGTTTTCATGTAGGAGATATTGATTTGGTATATGTGCCTACACAAGATAATGTCGCTGACATATTGATCAAAGCTCTTCCACGATAAATGTTTGAAGCTTCTCGCAAAGCTTTAGGCTTATTGCGTTGTGGGGGTTGATTCGTCACTCCCTATATGTCTTCACATCATTTGCTCTAGGGAGGTTTGTTTTAATTATGTGTTCCTCGAGTAGCTTTGATTTGTACCTTTTTCCTATACATGGGCACTTCTTACTCTAGTACTGGCTAGAGTTTTTTTCCCCACGTTACCACATATTTGATTCACTTATATGTGGTTCCACTTTGTATTTATAAGGATATTATTCAACTCTTAGTTCAATTTTGATCATCATCCTCACCATCATGGAGGATCGTTATTTTCCATAACACGGATCAATCCTTCTCTATTTCAACAAGATTGAAGTCAAGATGTCATGTTGTAGAGTGCCTTACATCGTATTTTCTTGGACCTACATTGTGTTTTTAGCTTTTTCCTTGTGTTCACATATATACTTTTACTTACGGTAATGTTTGCAAGGTAAAGACAAACGTGAATCACACCCCAGGACATAGGTTTGTCAGTGCAATCGAGTGCTTGACAGTGGGTTATTATGATGAAGTTAGTAAAAGGGGGATTAGATCGCAATGAGAACGGATTTTCAAATGTACTTATATTCCATGCAGTAAGAAAGAAGCTTTGTCATGTGGAAGGGGACAAGACATTGGTCAATCCTTACAAGAAGCTACATAAATCCAATTTTTCTCAAATGATGTCGATTGGGTCCTATGCTTATTTTTTGGCACAAGTAATTTTGTTCACATTATTGCTTAGGCACTTCTCTTTTGAGATCACCTCTAATTGAACTATTTGTTTTCAAGGACGACACTGGCATGTGGTCTCAAAATATTCAGGTATTGTATAGATTTAGAGAAAGATGAAGCCCAAGTCAACTTCATTAGAATGTGAATTAATGGTCTTAATGAGTGCCTAGACGAGGACCAAGAGGTGGTAGAAAGCGTATTGATGACATTGAAAGATTTCAGTCTTCTTCAAGGGAACCGGTGCTACCTTTAGCGGATGAGCCCGGAGACATGGTTGACCTTGAAGAGCCGATTCTAGATCAAGATAAAAATATTGAACTTGCTCAAGTGAGTGAAGATGATGTAATGCATGAGGTAGAGAAGACATATGACCAACTTCTATTGTAGAAAACCTAGCCAGCTTTGTATTATGTAACATTTTATTGATTTGAATGTAATGCTCAGAGTATCTTTTTATTGGTGCTATCCATATCCACATTTTGCTCTTTTATAAAGTATACAAATATGGTTTTGTTCATATTTATGATTGATAACGATCTACTATTCTTAAAATGGCGCTTGGAAAACCTTTGTGAACATCAATAGCAATATGGAAAAAAGCTTTTCTTAATTTAAATGATGTGCTATTATCTATGTGGTGCCTTGGAAAATCTATTTGATTTTTCCATGTTCGAAGAGAATACTAAATATCAATGACATCAGTTATGTATGCGTTTGAAGTAAACAATATACCAAGAGGTTGCTATTTCGTTTTTTGCTTTGGCACTATTTGGCATATTTTGTGGGATGTGAAGCTCTCATGGGAGTTACTTGCTCATGAGGTAGCACTTTCTATTATGGAAAATCAAATTGGCTTACTACTTGGAGAATCTAATACAAGGAGAGGATGTTTTTATAGACACTCACTGAAGAAGAAACTAGGCTTTCCACAATGGAATAAGAAAGTGAGTCTATTTTGCAACATCCCATGGTTTTTTTTTCTAATATTAAAAAGAGAACATGTCTTTATTCTCGTTTGTTATGACTCAATGTTTAATGCACTCTCACTATCAATGAGAATATCCATAGGTGAATCAATCTCCATTCATAGATCCATCAATATGCATCTCAACCATATACACTCTAGTGTAGAAGTGGATAATGCCCATTCCTCAACTTCACAACTTGATGTGGCCACGATAGGTTGCTTCTTACTCAACCAAGATATGCATGATCGTACAAGGAAAAAGCAATCACCACTAGTGGACACTTGTGTTTCATAACAAGCAACTCAATCACTATCTATAAGAGCATGCAAGCATCTCTACCATAAAAGAGACCCAAACTCAAAGTGTCTTCGAGATATCTAAGCACATGTTTTACTACTTGCCAATGCTTAGTGCCATGGCTATGCATAAATCAGCTCAATTGGGAAACTACGTTCTATATGTCTAGCCTTGTGTTACATGCATATATTAAACATCCCACAACTTTTGATAAAAAGAAGTATCAAATGCATCACCTTCATCCTCAATTGAGAACCTAAAACTTATTTCCACTAGTGTTGAGATAGGCTTGCAATCCTCAAAACCAAAATGTTGAAGTACTTTCTCAATATGCTATGCTTAATGCATATCAATTTCCCCCCAATAGATATGATCTGGATGTCAAGATAATACTCCAAAATAACACGTGATGTCAAATGTATGCTACAAATCAGCCATAAGTGTTGGGAATTGTAGTCACAGTCTCCCAACTAAGAATATCATGGGCTAATCACTTGTCCCAAAAGCCATGGTTGAGGATTACTTCCTAATCCTCTCTCTTAAGGTGTGGTTCAACCACCTTCTGCTTGGATTATGTGACCTATGGGCTGTATATAACATGGTCGTTTGGGCCACATATCTCCTAGTGGAATCGAAAATTTTTCTCGTTTTGGCTACTTATATGTGCAATGTTTCTCTAATTTTTCATTTTGTGAGCATTTGGAAAGAAGTCTAGGAATATGCATAAAGTGCGTATTGACTCTTTAGTTCATCATTTAGATCTTATTCATATAAATGTGTGTGGTCCTATGCCCATAAGGTCATTAGGTGGTTCTCTTTTCTTTATCACTTTCATAGATGACACTACTAGAAAAGTATGGTTATATCCTATTATGTCGAAGAATGAGGTATTCCCTAGTTTCAAAAAGTGGCTGGCTTCAATTGAGACTGAAAAAGGAACTAATCTCAAGGCTTTATGTTGAGATAATGGACATGAATTCTATTTTTTCTATCAGTCAAGGAATTCGTAGAGAGTTTACTTCTTCTTATACCCTAGTACAAAATGGCATAGTTGAGAGGATGAATAAAATTGTTCAGGATAGAGTAGTTTCTATGTTGCATCATGCAAACCTTTCATAAGGCTTTTGGGAAGAAACAATGTTGATTGCCATTCATGTGATTAACCTTTCACCTAGTATTGTTGAAGGTATGAAAGTGGGAAAAGTGTTATGGAGAGAGAAGCCATCATATTATGATCATCTTTGAGTTTTTGGGTGTGAAGCATATGTTCATATACCCAAGAATCTTAGACAAAATCTAGATTATAAGGAGAAGAAATGCATTTTTCTTGGATATGGTCGAGATGCTCAATTTTGATATCACATATGGGATCCTAAAACATCGTTAGTGATCAGAAGTAGTGATGTCATTTTACTTAAGTCTAAGATGCATAAATTTTTGACAACATGATTGCTCCTACACCCTTCTGTGCGGGGCTCTTGAAAATATGCATGGTGGCACTATCTCTCCATCAAAGCTAGTGCTGCGTACCCACGTGTGATGCGGTCACAAGTTGCCTGAAACATAGAGAAGACCCCTGATGTTGTAAATGTCACTCCCAAGTAAACATATGATCTGACCACCTCGATCGGTCCACCTGCTGTTGTGAACAAACTATGTCTGCGTACCTGTGCAGATGTATGAAAGTTCATGACCTTGGTTTTACCAAGGTTCACAGATAACCCTCTGTGTCTGGAAAAATCATCTAGGCCATGTAGATGATGTTGTAGACCTTCTGCAGACTCTGAAACCAATACAATATCATCAGCATATAAAAGAATATGGACAGTGGATCCCTGTACCTCAATGCCATCTCCCCCCTACTGCTATATGAAGTCCACTATCTCATCAATGTAGAGACCAAAGAGGGTGGGTGAAAGAGAGCATCCTTGCTTCACCCCGATAGTGCTAGCAAGTGGATCAGATAGGGTTGGATGGGATACATCGCGTTTGCGAGCACTCATCCTTAAGATGAACTCTGAGGAGGCACGGACCGCGTTCTTTAGACGTCGATTAGTACTACGTGGACTATCAGGCGGCGCCCTCTATATGGACGAGGACCTCACGAGGATGCAGGTGGCACACCAACGTGCTTGCATGCCACAGATACTCCAGGCACACCGAGAGGGGAGAAGGGCATTTTACCGGGATGGTAAGGTCTTCATAGATGGACGCCCTATCAAATAGGGCCACGCGGCCTATGAGACATCACTACACCAGGAGACACCGTTGAGAGGAGCAGTGTGGAACTGCAACGGGGCACTCTAGACGTGACCAGACAAACTCGAGGAGGTCTTGACATCACATGACTTTGCATGCATCATAGAGACACACGAGAGCCCAGAGAGAGGTCTACCACGCATTGCAGGTTTTCATTGGGAATCTGCATTCAAGACCACGACGAGAGAGAGTACAACGCGAGGATCGAGAGGAGTGGCCATCATATTTCAACAGGAGATACAGAGCCAGATCCATATTATAGGTAGAGATGAGGAGGCAGGATACATGTGGGTTCGCATGGAAATAGCACAGGGGGTTTGGATTTACATTGCTATATGCTACTTCCCACCAAGCGGGTCTTGATACGCAGGACAGGATCTTGGGGAACCGACCAGAGACAGAGACTCACCATACACAACGCTTTCAGAGGAGATACTACATTATAGCACACTAGGCAAACTCTTCCTTATGGGGGACTTCAATGGCCGCACTTAGTCACATCAGTGTGAGGCATATGACATGGATCACCCACATCTCATGAGGGCTAGAGACCAGGATGAGATGAGCACCAGCAGAGTATCGGCAGATATGGGTCAGGACACCACCAGCTATGGCAGACATCTACTCGAGCTAGGCAGTAGACACCATCTCGTTATATATAACAGGATGAATCGTTGGCTAGGTTCGGGCGGATTTACTTTCTTCCCTCACCGGGGAGGTGAGAGCACAGTCAACTACATTTTGGGTACCACCTCTAGAGCTTCACTCATCCCTTCACTTAGTATTGGACGATGTCCACTTGGTGCTGACAATACATTTATCACACTTACTCTCATCTCCGATTCCATTAGACCCTCCCTCACCCACTGAGACACATACCACGATACACTTCACACACGAGCTCTCACACGTTTATGCACACCATTTACACACCCGCCTACTCTCACTCGATCCACTCTCACCTTTGGACACACTTACATCACAGATCACCACCATCCTACAGGACTCAACTCTCCACAGCTTCCCACACCACACACATATCCACCCTCCACGCATAGGATCCATGCCTCAGAACCGTTGGTATGATGTAGATTGTCGTGAGCTACGGAAGCACCTACAGATTTTAGAGCATAGGGGAGATATTACACACATACAGGCACAAAATCGCATGCAGAGCCTTACTCGCTACAAACAATGAGATTGGGAGAAGAGACATTATTGGGATATTTACCATTTGCTCATGAGTCGAGATAGTGGAGTGGCATGGTGACATTTGAGAGACAGGAGACAGCAGACACCTATCCGAGAGCCGAGCACTTGGCATAGCTATGCACGGAGTCTATACGAGATCCCACACCAGCCTCCCATTCCCAGACCACAGAGCTCACGTCCTACTACCTCTGACTTCTTCACACCCACTATGGTGGAACGCGCTATTGCCCGGCTACAGCATGGCAGGGCCCATGACCATTTCGGTTTACAGCCAGAGCACCTCATCGATGGAGGCACAACTCTCGCACTGCTCATTGCCCACCTCTTCAACCGTGCATTGGTTGAAGGGTTTTCGGACTCATGGACTGAGCACACCATAGTACCCATTCATAAGTCAGGTGATACTACGGATCCAGCTACATATCGGACAATCATGATTGGCCCTATATTGGCTAAGTTATATGGGGCAGTACTAGAGACATAGTTGAGTACTCTCGTTGAGAGGAAGGGTATCAGGGCTCCAGGACATGCAGGTTTCAGATGAGATTACTCTACTATTGACCACATCTTCACTCTGCGATGCCTGATCAACTAGGCAAGGGTGAGGAAGAGGAGATTATATTGTTGCTTTGTGGAATTCCGCAAAGCATTTGACACTGTTCCCAGGGACCGACTCTTCAGACGACTACTTGATATCGGAGCTCCGGAGGAGATGATATGGGGGATCTACCCCTTATACGAGAGAGTATCTGGTAGAGGAGATGATATGGGGGATCTACCCCTTATACGAGAGAGTATCTGGTAGAGGAGATGATATGGGGGATCTACCCCTTATACGAGAGAGTATATGGCACGCTCTCGTATCCAAGTCGATGGCAAATGTCAGTTGCATCTGCCTCTAGTGATGCTCCCTCAGGTAGGCCTGTAATCCGAATGTGAAGTTTTCGAGTGTGTCGAAGCCTCTCCTCCTCAAGTGTATCCTGGACTCGTGTGAGTTCTTCTTTTTGCACGTCTTCCCTAACTTCCTTCTTAACCCTTTTGTGTACTACTTCCACCCATGACTCTCGAGTGGATTCTACCTCCGTTTTGATTTCCTTCTTTATTTCTTCTTTGAGTGTCTCCACGTTGGAGATCTCTCCCTCTTCTTTCAAGTGCTCATAGGCTGTCCTCCAATTGTCTCGTTCTTCTGTGAGTCTTTACTTGTTCTTCGAGTCCTTTGACTTTATCCATTACTTGTTCTTCGATTCCTTTGAACTTTTCCATCATTTTTTGTATCTCCATATTGAGGTTGCGGTATGCTTCCTTTTTGGCCTCTTTGAGAGCTCTAGCGATAAGTTCGTCCACTTCCCTCCTGTCCATGGGAGCCATGAGAGAGAGAGAGAGCGAGAGAGAGAGAGAGAGAGAGAGAGAGAGAGAGAGAGAGAGAGAGAGAGAGAGAGAGAGAGAGAGAGAGAGAGAGAGAGAGAGAGAGAGAGAGGGAGGGAGGGAGGGAGGGAGGGAGGGAGGGAGGGAGGGAGGGAGGGAGGGAGGGAGGGAGGGAGGGAGGGAGGGAGGGAGGGAGGGAGGGAGGGAGGGAGGGAGGGAGGGAGGGAGGGAGGGAGGGAGGGAGGGAGGGAGGGAGGGAGGGAGGGAGGGAGGGAGGGAGGGAGGGAGGGAGGGAGGGAGGGAGGGAGGGAGGGAGGGAGGGAGGGAGGGAGGGAGGGAGGGAGGGAGGGAGGGAGGGAGGGAGGGAGGGAGGGAGGGAGAGAGAGAGAGAGAGAGAGAGAGAGAGAGAGAGAGAGAGAGAGAGATAGAGAGAGAGAGAGAGATTAATGTCTTCCAAAGGCCAAACTTGGCCTATGGAACAAAATCATATACAACTGTGGTAATCTCTCTATAGCAATGGAAAGGAAAAAATACTCGCTATACAAAACTATGTAGGTGGAAAACAACAAAGGATGGTGTACCTGGTAATGAGGAGGTAGTGGGAATAAAATAATGGCGCCTAGGGGAGCGTGGCTCTAGCTCATCAGATAATGACCACCTGATACAAGGGAGACCCATGAGGGAGTGAATGTGTATACCCTAACTGCTGATAATGGGTGGAGGTGGGTGGAGTATGTGGTACATCGACGGTGGTAGTAGTGCCTCCTGGAGGAAGCCTGTCCAAGTGGTGGCGATGCGCGTGTGCTCCATCATGTAGTCGTGGGATATCTTGATGTGTCACATATCCTCCTGGTGCAGTCATGGTCGTCGGTACTCAACCAGATGTGGTCGGCGTCACACTCTCTGTGCCGCTGCTTGCTTGAGTGTGAGCCCTATGCCTCTGGGAGGCGAGTCCATCCAATGTGGACCAACGCGCTCAAAATAATGAGTAATAATCTGCTGGTACTCACCCATGTCTGGTGTGTAGGCTCTAGCATCTGATCTCGTCTCTCATATGCAGCCATGAGAAAATGCCCCATCCTCCATTGGTCTGCAGTGATCATGCACAACTAGAGTGATTCCTCTATCTAGAACTGTGCTCGTAGGTCTGAGTATGCCGGACATTTGATAACGAGGTGCTCCTCACTCTCTATCTCTGTATGGCATAGTGGGCACCACCTCTCCTCTCGAGGGGCTCCTCTAGCCCGACCCCTCTCGATCTCGAGCTCATGTGATGAAACTCGAAGCTTCCCAATGATGACTCTAAGGTGGTGTGGTAGGTATGTCTGCATGTAGCGTGGAGTCTCAATGAAGCCCTAGTTTGAAATCTATAGAAAATGCTCATGGTAGTGAAGCATTTTCGGTGTCAATGTCCTCCCCGGGCTGATCCATGTCCTCTGTATGTATGTATGCCATATCTCCTGATGGATGATTCTATTTCTCTCTTGGTGGGAGAGCGAATAGGTGGGAACCTGGGACTCATATTGTACTGGTGGTAGTCTTTCTATGTTAAAACCATGGAGGGCAAGCCAGTCCCGTGTCTATGCATACCATGATGAGGTGTCTCTGGCTACTGCCATGTCGCGTGATGCCTGGAAAGCTCTGTAAGTGATGTGCTTTGTGTCCATGCTCTGGATCCTATGTAATAGGCATACTGTTTGGAAGAGTGCCTCTACTAGCATCGATGGTACAACAAGCTCTGCCCTAATGATATCATGGGGTACCGAAGATTTGCTGCGGATGAGTCTAGCAATCATGAGAATGTGCGGCCTCTCCAGCGCTATCCATGATGATGTGGCTAATCCTGATCCCCATATAGCTGCACCATACATGAGTGTTGGGATAACTAAAGTGTCGAAGAGCCATCCCTTTGTGCGAGGCTCCTGAAAATATGCCTGGTGACACTCTCTCCATCAAAGTTAGCGCTGCGTATACACATGTGATGCGATCACGGGCTGCTTGAGACATGGAGAAAACCCCAGAGGCTGCTGTGAAAGTCACTCCCAAGTAGACATATGAACCAACTACCTTGATGGGTCTGCCAACCGCTGTGAAAGAACTGTGTCTTCTTACCTGTGCTGATGTATGGAACATCAAAACCTTGGTTTTACCAAGGTTCACTGATACTCCTCTATGTGTACAAAAATCATCTAGGCCATGTAGGTGACGCTGTAGACCCTTTATAGACTCTGAAACAAGCACAATATCATCAACATATAAAAGAATGTGGATATTCACTACAAGGAATACGGGTGCATAGCAACGGTTAAGGCGACACAATTTCGTCGCTATAAGATTGCAAAATGCGTCGCAACGAGCGTCGCACGCGAACCGTCAATTAAACGATGAATAAAATGACGTTTTTTTGATGTACTATGCGACGAGGTATGCGATGCTCGTATAGAGCATCGCTAAGGTGTTGGTTTTAATAAGCATCGCATAAGCGATGCTAAAAAGTGTCGCATAAGTGACGCTAAATAATGTCGCTTATGTGACGCCAATTCCAATGGTTTTTATGATGCGTTACCATCGCTTACACGGCGGTCTGTTGACAAAAAAAAAATAAAATGTTGCAGGCTCTTTGATCGGCATTTTCACGCATTTGATCGAAGAGATCTCCAACCTTCGCAATTGCGCTGCGCTTATGAGCTGAAACAAGTATATGCAAAATTGTTGTTTTGCCTAAGCTCTCTCTTAGTGTCTCTCTCTGTCTTTGTTTTTCTCTTTCTACATCTTTCTCTCTTTGAATTCTCTCTCTCTCTCTCTCTTTCTCTCTTCTTTCGCTCTTTATTGTAGGTTATTCAAGAAGCTAACCAAGCAAAAAGTATGGCTAACTATTGTAAGGACAATTTCTATTCTTTGTATATCATTTGTATTGTGTTATTTTTCCTTAGATAGCATACTCACACTTATTGATATTCACATATACACTTATACATGATGAAGATGCACGTTCACACATATACACATATACACATGCACATACACACACATATATACACACAGATACATGTGCACATACACTTAGACATACACATGCATATGCACAAACATTTCTACAACCACATAAAAAGACTTACATGCATGCATTATTGCATATATATACACACATACACACATTAACACATACGTAAATACATGTATATGCACATCCACATGCATGCACATTCACATGCATGCACATGGATGCAAATGGAAATGCATCCACATACACATGCATGTTTCATACATATACACATGCATATGCATGCATTATACACATATATACACATATATACACATGTATACACATATATACACATATATATGCACATACGTACACACACATATACACATGCACACACACATGCACATACATACATATACACATATACATGCACATACATATACACACACATACACATGCACATGCACATACTCATACACACATATACACTTACACATGCACATGCACATGCACATACATATACACACACATACACATGCACATACATACATATACACACACATACATATACACTTATGCACAGACATATGAATGAATTATATATTTAAAGTATTAAAATACATGCTTAATATAAACAATAATAACAATCAATAGAACAAAACTCTTCATTACTTAATACCATACATACAATTCAAACATAACTGAAATGAAAAATATATAGATAATATATATATATATATATATATATATATATATATATATATATATATATATATATATATATATATATATATATATCAATGTAAATACATATAATCCAATGTCATAATCAACTAGAATCCTAATCTGTTGGTGCAAACAAGCCTTAACACTTGGCTTTGCTTTGTGCCTTTGAAGACCCAACATGAAGCTTGGACTATTGAACCCTTGGAAAGCATAAAAGATTGAACCCTTGGATGATACATTCACAAGAGTCAATAATCATGTGAACTTAGTCTTATTGATTCTTACTTTTATCTCATGTAAAAGTCCATGTGACTTTATCAACAATGTAATCATACCTACTAGACTAGAGTCGTGGAAAAGTTAGATGATCTAGTTGAGGGAATATCTCCCTAAGTCTAGTGGAGAGAATCAAGGGAGCTTTAATTTGAATTCAAATTCAAATTCATTCAAAAACTCCTATAAAAATCAATGTAAAAGTCGCGGGTGATGTAACACTCTTCCCGAGGCTAATCCAAGCATATTTGTGAGAGTGTGAGAGCTACTACCTAGCCTACACCTCTGAGTACCATTGGGCATCACTCTACATGCCAATGGGAATGTACATTTGATAGTATCAATACATATACTCATAGTTCTTTACTCTGTGTTTTCTCTGAGTGACTACCTCCAAGTCTGTCAACTTCAACAGAGCATATCTCAAGATCTACTGAACCAAATTTGATGATCCAGGGCTCATTGGAACCAGCTCAAAGCATTCTACAACACTACAAAATTTCAAGTCAATCTATTCAGCCAATTGGGAGAAATCGCTGTCGAAGTGATCACTGGTATATTTCTGTGTGATTCCTAAAAAATCGGGGGTGTCCCTGATTTTGCTAAACATCATGCTCAGTATATAGTTTATCATTTGGAGTGATTTAACTTGCTAATGGTAGCTTGTTAAGCTAATTTAATACTCCCAGAAGGAATTAAACCAATTGCAAGTGTGCTGGACACACTGAGCTTAGGACTGAGCAGGTGTCATTACAGAAATAGCAAGTTTTTTGGACTTATGAAGGTTCAAACTTATCTGTTTTGATTTGGTCATTACTCAATCATTTTGTAAAGCACATATATAGTTTCTTGGTGTCATTTGGAAGCTCAAGGAGTCTCCTAACCATATCTGAAGAGAAAAGAGGGCAGGTGTGAAGCAGGTCTAGCAGCACCAACTTGATCTTCTGATTGTACCCAGCCATTACATCCAACAGTGGTATCAGAGCAAAACAAGGTAATCATGGGTGATGGTTTCCCTTCCTTTATTGACAAATTGGATAGGAATAACTACCAGGCATGGTCATTAAGAATGAAGACTTATCTACAAGGGAGAAGCTTGTATGGATACATATCAGGAGATGAGGAGTTGCCCTCATTCAAAACCAGAGGCCTACCTACAAAGGATGAGCATGAGAGACTTAATCAATGGTGTGCTAAAGATGCTTTAGCAAGGTCATATCTTCTAAACTCTATCTATGATTTCCTTCTACCTCATGTTAGGAACTGTAAGACTTCCCAAGAGACTTGGGAGACCTTGTCAACATACTTCTCATCAAGCACAAGGGCCAGAAAGAATCAGCTATGGATTGAGTTTACAACTCTTAGGAAGCAATCAAAACAATGTGTCTCAGATTTTGTCACCAAAGTCAAAGACATTGCAGATCAACTTGCAAGTGTTGGAGAAGAAATTGAAGAAGAGCAAATAGTCAGACAAGTGATCAATGGACTCAAAGCAGATGACAAGTGGGAGAGCTTTACCACTGCAATGGACTTGTACATGGACATCCAAGCACCTGATCTAACAACTTTGATTGGACAACTATTCACACATGAAGCAAAGATCACAAAGAATGGAGAGCAATCAAAAGGTAACAATCCCTCTGCCCTATATACAGATAAGAAGTCTAAAGACAAGGGTAAAAGTAAAAAAGTTGATGAAGAAGGATCCACCTCCCAAGCAAACTATGCAGGGAGAGGTAGATCATCTAGAGGTAGGGGCAGAGGAGGTAAGTCAGGTAGGGGGAGACCCTATAATCAATCTCCATGCAATATTTGTGGCTTGTCTAATCATACTACAGATGAATGCTACAAAAACTACAAGAACCAAAGAGGAAGAGGTCACCAAAGAGGAGGATACTCCCAAGGCAGAGGCAGGTTCAATCAATCTCAAGGCTACCATGGCTACAACAATAATTACAACAACAACTACAACAATAGCTACAATCACAATGGCAATTATCAAGGAGGATACAGGAACAGAAAGGATTACAACAATTATGCAGAGGATCAAGATGATTCCTTGTTGATTATGAACATGACATCTAAATCAGGTATCAATGATGATCATTTGTTCTATATTGACTCAGGTTGCTCTAACCATGTAGCTGGGAATGTTGCCTTACTCTCTGATTTGGAAGAACCTAAAGGCAAGCACCAAGTGCAGACAGGTGATGATACTAAACACTCAGTGGTTAAAGTAGGTAATGTCAAAACAAGTGATGGTAATCAGAATTTGCTAAGCAGAGTATTGTATGTTCCAACAATCACCAAGAATCTGATGAGTGTAGGTCAGATTGTTGAAAAAGGTCTACAGGTCAGGTTCACTCAACATGGTGCATTTGTGGAGGATCCAAGACATGGGTTCAGAAGGATAGCCAAGGGAGAGAAGTCAGGTAGATTGTTTACCTTTGAACTTGAGGATACTAAAAATATTGCCTTGTACAACTATAGGGACCAAACCCTATCAGAATTGGAGATGTGGCACAAAAGATTGGGTCACATTGGAGAGAGAACCATAAAGCAGATGAGCAGAGATCAATGTGTGCTTGGGATACCTAATGTATCCAAGCAACACATGATATACAAGTGTGGGGCTTGTCAATTTGGTAAGTCACACAGGTTGCCATATACCAAGAAAGGATTTATGCATGAAGACTACTTGGAATTGGTGCATACAGATGTGTGGGGACCAAGCAAGGAGCCATCCATATCTGGATCAAGGTACTATGTATCTTTTATAGATGATTATAGCAGATGGACTGTCTTGTACTTCATGAAACATAAAGATGAAGTATTTAATTGCTTCAAAAGGTATCTTGCATTAGTAGAGAATCAAACAGGTAGACATTTGAAGAGGTTAAGGTCTGATGGTGGTGGAGAATACTTCTCCAATGATTTTGAAGAGTTCTTGCAGGAAAGAGGCATCAAGAGGGAGATTACCACAAGGTACTCACCAGAACAAAATGGGGTAGCTGAAAGAAGAAATAGAATCATTGTGGAGACAGCTAGGTCTATGCTCAATGAGAAGAAACTACCAAATTATCTTTGGGCAGAGAGTGTATCTACTGCCACATACTTAATCAACAGGTTGCCATCAAAGACACTTGATGGAATGACACCCTATGAGGCTTGGCATGGTAAGAGACCATCTCTGGATCATTGCAAGATCTTTGGGTGTGTTGCATATGTGCATATTCCCTCACAGGTAAGGGGAAAGCTAGACCCTAAGGCTGAGAAGTGTATCTTTATTGGTTATGATTTGAATCAGAAAGGATACAGGTTCTATAACCCCTCAAACAAAGGCTTCAAGGTAAGCAGAGATGTCATCTTTGATGAAAATGATTCATGGTATGATAATGAGTGCAGGAAAGTGAGCCTACCTTATGATATGGAAGAAGACTTTCCAAAGCTTGTCAGGCAAGAACCAACTCAGAGTGAGGACACAAGCTCAGATGATGAAGACACCATCAACATTGAAGAATTCAAAGCTTGGAAATCAAAAGGGAAGATGAAGATGAAGCAACTTGAAGATAATCCAGAATCCTCAACTCAAGCTATGAGGAGATCTTCAAGGGAAAAGAAGAAACCTATTAGGTATGGATATGATACTTCACTTGTAACCAAGCACTCTGTATATCTTGCAAAGGATATCTTAAGTGAAGAACCAGGTACATTTGAGGAAGCTATTACTAAACCAGAATGGAAGGAAGCAATGGATGAAGAAATGGAGGCTCTCAAAGAGAGTGATACTTGGGACTTGGTACCCAAGAAGGACTCCATGAAGGTGATAGGATCCAGATGGATCTACAAACTCAAAAGGAACTCAGATGGTACAATAAGCAGGTACAAAGCTAGGTTGGTAGCCAAGGGTTTTGCACAAACCCAAGGCATTGATTATGAGGAGACATTCTCTCCTGTGGCCAAGATGCCAACTATCAGAATTATGGTGAGTGTAGCTGCATCCAAGAATTGGAACATGTACCAATTGGATGTAAAGAATGCATTCTTGAATGGATGGATATCTGAAGAGGTCTACATGTCACAACCACCTGGCTATGAGGATCCCAATAAGGTAAATCATGTTTGCAAATTGAAGAAAGCTCTGTATGGATTGAAGCAGGCACCTAGAGCATGGAACTATAGGTTGACAACCTATCTTTTGGATCAAGGATTTGTGATGAGTAAAGCAGATACTTCATTGTTTATAAAGAAGAACAATTCAGAGGTAATATACTTGTGTGTCTATGTTGATGACATCATTATTACAGGAAATGATGTTCAAGGAATTAGACACATCAAAGGTCAAATGATGAAGGAATTCAAGATCAATGATCTTGGATTATTGAAGTACTTCCTAGGACTTGAATTGGTCTACACAAATTCAGGTATATTCATTACTCAGAAGAAGTACATTCAGGACATGGTCAAGAAATTTAACTTGCAGGAAGCTAAAATCTCAAACATTCCTATGGAGGTCAACCACAAACTCAGTGCACATGAAGGAGAAGAACTCAAGGATATTACAGGTTACCAAAGTTTGGTAGGTAGTCTCAATTATGCTACCTTAACTAGGATTGATATCTCATATGGTGTGAGTGTACTTAGCCAATTTATGCATAAACCAAGAGTACCACATTTGGAGGCAGCCAAGAAGATAGTAAAGTACCTAAAGGGAACACAAAATCATGGTTTGTATTATCCATATTCATCAGACATTGACATCAAGGTATACTCAGATGCAGATTGGGCAGGATGCAAGGATGACAGGAGGAGTACATCTGGTTACATATGCTTTGCAGGTGATAAACCAATTTCTTGGTCATCCAAGAAACAACCTACAGTAGCTCTATCATCTACTGAGGCAGAGTACAGAGGGCTAGCCAATGCCACTCAAGAAGCAATATGGTTGAAGTTACTCTATTCAGAATTGGGCCTATACACAAGGCCACCTATCATATTTGGTGATAACACAAGTTCACTTCATCTAGCTGCTAATCCTGTGTATCATGCTAGGACAAAACACATAGAGGTGCATTACCACTATGTGAGGGAGAAATTACTTAGCAAGGAAATCCAATTGTCATATGTGTCCACTAATATTCAATGTGCAGATTTGCTTACAAAAGCTCTGGATGGGAGCAAGCTATGCAAGTTTAAATCCATGATTGGATTACAGGATATCATTGAAGACTAAATATGAAGACTCAAGCAAGTGTTTGGCTTGAGGGGGAGCTGTTGGTGCAAACAAGCCTTAACACTTGGCTTTGCTTTGTGCCTTTGAAGACCCAACATGAAGCTTGGACTATTGAACCCTTGGAAAGCATAAAAGATTGAACCCTTGGATGATACATTCACAAGAGTCAATAATCATGTGAACTTAGTCTTATTGATTCTTACTTTTATCTCATGTAAAAGTCCATGTGACTTTATCAACAATGTAATCATACCTACTAGACTAGAGTCGTGGAAAAGTTAGATGATCTAGTTGAGGGAATATCTCCCTAAGTCTAGTGGAGAGAATCAAGGGAGCTTTAATTTGAATTCAAATTCAAATTCATTCAAAAACTCCTATAAAAATCAATGTAAAAGTCGCGGGTGATGTAACACTCTTCCCGAGGCTAATCCAAGCATATTTGTGAGAGTGTGAGAGCTACTACCTAGCCTACACCTCTGAGTACCATTGGGCATCACTCTACATGCCAATGGGAATGTACATTTGATAGTATCAATACATATACTCATAGTTCTTTACTCTGTGTTTTCTCTGAGTGACTACCTCCAAGTCTGTCAACTTCAACAGAGCATATCTCAAGATCTACTGAACCAAATTTGATGATCCAGGGCTCATTGGAACCAGCTCAAAGCATTCTACAACACTACAAAATTTCAAGTCAATCTATTCAGCCAATTGGGAGAAATCGCTGTCGAAGTGATCACTGGTATATTTCTGTGTGATTCCTAAAAAATCGGGGGTGTCCCTGATTTTGCTAAACATCATGCTCAGTATATAGTTTATCATTTGGAGTGATTTAACTTGCTAATGGTAGCTTGTTAAGCTAATTTAATACTCCCAGAAGGAATTAAACCAATTGCAAGTGTGCTGGACACACTGAGCTTAGGACTGAGCAGGTGTCATTACAGAAATAGCAAGTTTTTTGGACTTATGAAGGTTCAAACTTATCTGTTTTGATTTGGTCATTACTCAATCATTTTGTAAAGCACATATATAGTTTCTTGGTGTCATTTGGAAGCCCAAGGAGTCTCCTAACCATATCTGAAGAGAAAAGAGGGCAGGTGTGAAGCAGGTCTAGCAGCACCAACTTGATCTTCTGATTGTACCCAGCCATCACATCCAACATAATCATCATCATCATGATCATCATCATGATCATCATCATCAGCCGCAGCATCATGATCATCCTGATCATCCTCATCCTCATCATCATGATCACCCTATGACGATCGAGATCGTCCCTCCTGTGTCTATCTCTCCACCTCATCCATATCTACCTCTCCATAATTCTCTTGTATTACATATAACAAACATAAATAAGTAAATAATTAAACCATTCATAAAAATAAAATAACTATATAAAATTTAATAATACTCACAAAGGCATCCGGATGATCTCGCATATACTCGCTCAAACGCCGATATCCAAAATGTGTAGCATAGTTGATCTCATGTTCCATAGGATATCGGCCATAATCCTTTCGCTGCATTGAAACAAATAAAAAAGATTAGTTGCTTGCATTTTAACTAAAATAAAAAATATACTCACAATAACACATATACTTACAAATGTAGCTACAAAACCATTATGGTCCATTCGGCGTAGGTGCGATGTGTGGCCTAACTCCAATCTCTTCTTTGCAGTAGCCTATTTATTTAAGAAAAAAGAAATACATAAATTAAATGTAAATAATTACTAAAATATATGAAAATTATAAATATAAACTATTAATTTGTGTACCTTCTGCTGAGGAAATGACTCCTGAAGACGTATCTGTCTACTAAAAAACTGCCACATCTCAGGTGGTATGTTAGGTTGCCTCTTATTTTTTTCCACCATACAATATCTCCTGTTAATTTAATCTCAAACAGAAAAAAGAATCAGAATACATACACATATATACACACACATACACATACACATACACATACACATACCCACATACACATATACATGCAAACATATACACATACATATATGTATACATATACACATATACATACATATAACATAAACACACATATACATATCCACATATATACGTACACACACTTGCATGCATATACACTCATTCATACAAAATACATGCATTTATCCCACAATAATGTGTATTTGTGTATATGTGAATATGTGTGTATGTGTAAATGTGTATATGTGAATATGTGTGTATGTGTAAATATGTATATGTGAATTTTTTGTGTATGTAAATAATCTGATTATTAATATCAAATACCATTATTTGTAGATTCTGATCAATCAGATGGAACTCCACCACCGTCTCCTCATCGTGCAACGACTATATATTGTAAGTATATCAAACATTTAATTTTAAATATATTTGATGGGATACATAACTTATATATTTTTTTGTTTCTTATTATAATCAGATACTGATCAATCAGAGGGTACTCCACCACCTCCTATCCATGCAACGACTTCACATGTGTCCTCCGGTAGGAATTATGATGAATTATCAAGAGCATATTATATGTTGGTGTAACTCTTGTTATGGCACGTATCGAAGACCACAATTGGAATGTGTTGAACATGAGGCAAATTATGGTACTTTTGAGCATGCACCATCACCTCGTCAACGTGATAATGCTTGGGTATGTATTTTTTATATAAGTTAATGTCATTATTTTATTTAAAAATCATATACAAAATCAAATTACTGTTGATATACAAGAATACTTGCTTAATGATGATGATGATGATAATTTTTCTCATAATGTTAATATACCTCGTACACATCATGGACTTGTTGGTCATAAAATTACAAGCAGAGGTTTCTAGAAATCCTCTGCCTCCTGGTTTAGAGACTGAAACGACTGGAGATTATCCATTGCTAGTTTGTGATCGCTCTTTAGTACAAACATATGATAGAAGAAGATATGGAGGATGGAATAGAGGACCACTTCCTTTAGATGGAGAGGTTTTCAACTTTTGGGGTAATCATTATATGATTGCTCCATCCACTAGTACTAATGCTGGTAGTGGGCTCTTTATTGTAGAGGATTTGTATGTGCCTCCGAACTCTGAAGTCACTCTTATGTCATTTTGTGGTCCTATATATGGATGGGGAGATTGGCATCAACTTTCACGTTATGTTCAAAGCATGAGTACTTATGGAATATGCTTGAACGCAACATCCCTTACTAGTAGAAGGATTTTACATGCAGAAAATGAAAGATTATATATTGATGGAAGACTTTAAACACATGGAAATATAGCAGGTTTAATAAATAGTAGTCAAGGGTTACATTTGAGGAGCGTGAAAATAGTCATGAATCACCATACATAAGTAGAGATGTATCAAGATACATAGTTGTCAATGCTATTACTACATTACATGCCGATGATGAACTATTAGTGAATTATGGATGGGGTAGACCTCCAAGAGCACCTTTTAGATAGAGAGAATAAAAGTTTTCTATCCATATTTAATAACTTATATACTTAATTTTATATTTAAAGTTTACTTTTTATTCATTTATGGAATACTAATGAATTTTATTTATATGTGTAGATTCCAACGTATGATGTTGATGATATTCCTCCACACCATTCACAATTGCCAGTAAGACCTCATTTATCAGAAGCTTCTTTGAGGAGGCTACACAAAAGTAATCCTGTGGAATATGCAAGGTTGAAAGATCTATATTCAAAAGACGATAAAGTACAAGATTTGTGTGACAATGATGAAGATGATGGCATGGAAGATTTTCTTGAGGATTGGTATCAAAATGACAGTGAGAGCATTGATATTTCTAAAAATGAGAAATATTTTCAAGAGGAATGTCTAAAGCATGTATATGAAGGAAGTCGTTTGACACGACTAAGTGTGAGCTTACTTATTCTCAATGTTCAAAATCGTTTTGGATGGAGTAATGTATCTGTTTTGACACTATTAAGGATAATTTTCAATTTTCTATATATATATATATATGCATAAATAAATAAATAAATAAATAAATAAATATATATATATATACATGCATATATTAACGTACACATAATATACATGAATGCATACACACATATAAACATACACACACATACACATGTTATGAGAGTAAGGGCAAATTATACATACCTGTATCGATTGAAGAAGTTTTGTCCATCTAGCCTTTAGAATTGTCCACCCAACCTTTAGAATCTTCTTGAGATATATGTTTCTCCTATTTTAGTCGACCTAATACCTGTGATGCTAATTACACAAATATTAAATAGCAGTTACCAAGGAAGGTATTAAGTCACATGTAAAATGGGAGGAGCAAATTTATCTTGAAGATTTTGAAGGATGGAAAAATAGTTTTAAAGGATGGGCGAACAAAAAGTGTCCATTCAATGCATGTTTTTATTCTTACTTTAGATAAGGTAAGAACAAGAACTTGAATTGAATGGACACTTTTTGTCCGCCCATCTTTTAAAACTATTAATGCATCTTTTAAAATATTCGCGAAAAATTTGATCCTCCCATTTTACATATGACTTAATACCTTCCTTGGTAACATCTATTTAATATCTGTAAACAACTTAGCAAGACAGGTAATAGATTGACTATAAAATGGGAAACTGCAAGATGATTCAATGGTCTAGATATGAAAATCTGCAAACCACAATATACAAAAAACATTAAAAAACGAAATCAAATATACACAGCTACACATGCATACAAATATACACATTCATACATACATATACATACATACATACATAAACATGTATACACATACATATACATATATGCATACATATACATATATGCATACATATATGCATACATATATATACATACATATACACCTATAAAACACATATACATACATATATACATATACACATACACATACACATACGTATACGCATGCACATGCATATTCACATCCACATACACATACACATAAGCATACACATATATAAAATTATATGCATATATATATATGTATATTTATTTATTTACTTTTTTTAATATATCTTTTTTTTGATGAACTTACAGGTTATTACTTGAAAAGTTTTTACCAAGTCAGAATATTCTTCCTACCTCACATGATGAAATGAAGAAGATAATCAAAAATCTTGGTATAGATTATCAATGTATACATGCATGTCCTAACGATTGTATTTTATATAGAGGTGAATATGCAGACTCTTTGACATGTCCCAAATGCCAATCTCCTCGATATAAGGGCGAAGAAGGTAAATCCCAAAAAAGGTATTGAGACATTTTCCATTGGCTCCATAGATTAGACATATGTTTCAAAGCCCCGAATTATCAAAGCTTTTGACTTGGGGACATGATCATAAAAGTACTGATGGAATAATCAGAATTCCTCATGATAGTGTTGCTTTTCAGCATATTGATTCTACATGGCCTGAATTTGCACAAAATCCACAGAATCTAAAGTTAGGAGTTGCATTAGATGGGGTTAATCCATTCTCCATGAAATCTAGTAAATGGTCAACATGGCCAGTGGTAGTCATAAACTACAATCTTCCACCATATCTTAGCATTAAAAAGGAACATTTAATGCGTTAACTTTTAATCCCAGGCAAAAGACAAGTTAAAGATATGAATATATATCTTGCTCCTCTCATTGACGATCTCCAAGAGTTATGGAGAGGTATTAATGTCATTGATGTATCGAAAAGCATCAATGAAAGACATATTACAGTTTGTGGTATTGTGGCTTGGACCATTCACGATTTTCCAGGATATGGTGTTTGTTCAGGTATTGATGTAATTTTTTTATTCAATATGCATGTAAATAAATATCATTTAATCTAATTATATTTTTATCATTTTCATGATGCAAGAATATCTACTAAGGGTTATAAAGCTTATCCATATTGTGGTGATTGGTTGAGATCAATCTATAGTAAGAATCTCAACAAAAATATTTATCTTCGACATCGATTATTCTTGTCTGATGATCATCCATTAAGATCTAAAAGAGAAGCGATACATTTTAATGGAAAGCTTGAAATAGGTTAGTGTCCAAAACCTACGACGCCTATGGATTGGTATAAGAAATGGACAGATGGACCTCTGATAGATCTAGAATCATAAATCTTTAGTGATGATTCAGATAATGAGTATGTGAAGAGAGGTAAAGGAAAATTGGCACTCACAGAGAACATATCAATATGGTATTCTTTGGAGTATTGGAAAGAGTTAAAAGTATGCCATCTTCTTGATCCTATACATATTGGTTATTCACTATGGCAACATCTTCTTGGACTAAAAGATACCATAGCATCAAGGAATGATTTGAAAGATCAAAAAACAAAACTAAAGTTATGGCCAGTTTTTGATAGACATTGACAAGAAACGATTTATGCACCTGCTCCTTGGGTACTTACAACAAAAGAGATACAGGCTATCAACAATAGAATTCAATTGATTAAGACTCCTATAGGATATGGAGCATCTTTTCAAAACATGTTTACTATGGATGATAAGAGCTTATCTGGGTTAAAGGCCCATGACTGGCATAACTTTTTTGAAACATATTTTACCTTTGATTATCGATGGATGTACAACGAAAGGAGTAAGAGATGTGATCTATCGTCTTGGATCACTTATAAGGTAATTATGATACTTTTATATTTAATATGTATGAATATTGGATATCTTTTATTTTTGAATTAACTTCTTTATAATTGTTTTTATGATATGTATAGGTGGTTTACATCCAAAGAGATTGACAAAAACTCGATCCCGCAAAAAAAATGTGAATGCAAAGAGCTACTATGTTTGATGGAGAAAGAACTTCCTACTTCATTCTTTGATATTCAGGTTCATTTATTAGTCCGTCTTATAGATGAAATAAAGATTGCAGGTGTTGTCAACACTCAATGGATGTTTTGGTTGAGCGATTTATGGGAATATTAAAAGGTTATGTGCGACAAAGAGTGAAACCAGAAGGATCCATGGCAAAGGGTTGGATGCTTGACGAGTGCATGTATTACGTTAGTGAGTACCTTGAAAGAGTTCATGAAGAAGCTCCACGTGCATGGACCAACGAGTCTTCTTCAAAAATAAAAGATGAGGTATTATCAAGTAAGGGAGTTCCATTCTTATTTACATTTCAAGAAAAAAAAATGATGTTTCTACTTTTGTAGCATATAATAGCGAATGCATGCAAGCATTCCTTAGTGAGTACGAACAGGAACTTCAAAATCTCCGAAGTAAAAGGTGAAAAAACAAAAGATATAGACGTACTCTCGATAATAATGAGATTACAGATATATCTTCTTTCACGGATTGGCTATATAGTCGTTTGCAACACACCATTGCAAATAATGAAGAAATCTCAGATGAGCAGAGAGAGTTAATGATAGGTTGTGAACGAAAGGTAATTTTATTTTAATAATATTTTATTTTTTCATATATGTATATTAGTTTCTATTTTCTAATTTAATTTCTTTTGTAGGCTCCAATGTTCACTAATATGTGGGCTTTTGGACAGCATTTTAGAATCAAAGCCATTGATTCTTTATGTAAAACAGAGGATTCTAGTATTGTTGCTTCTTTCAAGCAACTATCACGTGCTAGCTCAAAAGACACGAACCTTATAGATGGTGAACTTGGCTACGTAGGAACTATTGTTGGTATCTACGAAATTTTATTTCGTACATTCAAACAGGTAGAAAAAAGTTTATATTTTTTTATGATAGAGTTAGTTATTTTTTTAAGCACCTAATAATGGGTTTTTGTTTTTATATATTTTGATAGGTCATTTTGAAGGTTTTGAGCCGAGTATAAAGGTAGTAATTCCACATTAAGAAAGAAATTATCTGGGTTTTGGGCAATTGATTCTTCCAAGGTAATGCGATCTACTAAAGAACCATATATTCTTCCTAGGCATATTGAACAAGCATTTTTTTATAAAAACCCAGATGCTCACCCTTGGTGGCAAGTCATTCATGTGCAACCTAGAGGTAGCTCATTGTTTGAACAGTTTATTGTTAGAGAGATCGAAGAAAGTCCTCTTGATGATTCATCATTAGATACTGATACATCAACATTGGAAAGAGAAATTAGAATCATTATACGTGATAATAATACTAATCTTTTTGATGAAAAGGATAATTCTCTACATGCTGATTCTACTGATGAGGAAGAGGAATTACCAGAAATAGATATTAATCTATCAATAGATGATGTGACTCTGAGAATGTTGGAAAGATGGATGGATGCTCCAAGAGATTGAGTAGGTACTGCCAAATCTTGCTTTGTACCAGCCCTCTGATGCTTAGAGTTGATGAGTAGACCTTCTTAGCTCTCCAATGACACCATAAAATGGCCCATGTACTTTGGAAATATTGTGTGTAATGATTGAGCCAAAACAGATAACTTTGAAACTAAAATCTCAAGAAAACTTTCTATTTATGTCGACATCTGCTGGATTTTTTGCTCAGTATGGCCAGCACAGTAGGAATTGGAAAAATTCCTTTTAGGGATATCTAAGTAGCTTAGCAAGCTAACTTCTCCAAGTGAAATGATATAAAAAGACTAACTATGCTCAAAGAAATCACTTTAGCAAATTAAACTTACCCTCGATTTTTTAGGACTGTAGCAGTCAATGACCAGTGATCACCTCGACGAGCTTTTCTCTGAAATGGATGAATAGAATCTCTTCAAATTTTGGTAGCATGTAGAAAACTTTGAGCTGGTTCCAACAAGCTTTAGATCTTTGAATTTGGTGGAGAAATGACTGAGATATGCACTCCACAAGTTGATAGACTTTCAAGTAATATGACAGAGAACTCAAAAATGAACAATGAGAATGTATGTATTAATGAACACTTGTATACAATACCATTGGCATGAATGTCATTGCCTAATGGTGAAGATAGGTGTGGGCTAGAGTATAAGCCTCACACACACTCAGAATCAGCAATGAGAAGCTCGGGAATGATGAGTCTTACCCGCAACTTTTCCATGAACATTTTTATAGAGAGTGAGTAAAAATTTGAATTCAAATTCAAACTTTCGGCTCCCTATGATTTAGCTCCTATATCCTAGGAGATATTCCTTCAATCAAAAGTTAACTTTTTCCACGAATCATTTTGGTAAGTGTTTACAAAGATTCCAAGTAAATTTGACTTTTACATAGAGATAAAGTGGTAATAAACCACTAGCACTAGGTCCTATGCTTCTTCATATGTGTATGGACTTCAAGGCATCCTTCAAGCCAAATGTGTAGGCTTGTAACTTACACCAACAGAGAACACAAATTTAACAATAGAAGAAATAAATGAAATCAATAAGGATAATGAAGATGAGACTTAATTGATGTCTTACCAAAATGATGGCAATAATGAAAACATATGAGTAGATTAGATAGTAAATTCTACTCTAGTTATCGATCAATAACTTGAAGCTTCTGCATGGGTATCAGATAATAGATTTTTTATTAACTTGAATAACGATGAATCCTACTAGAGAGATGAAATCATGTTCTTTTAAGTTAGAACATGAAGCTCGGAGGAATGCCTAATTATTTTATATATAGCTTTATCTTCGAGGAGCGCAAATTTTTATCATGTATCTATGCATATGTGTGTGTATTCATGTGTATTATATGTATACATATGTTAGTATGCATATATATGTATTTCATGTATATGTATGTGTGTGCATGTGTGTGATATATGTATACATGTGTGTGATATATGTATACATGTGTTAGTATGCATATGTGTATATATGCGTATGCATTTATGTAAAATATTCATGTATTCATGTAATATATGCAAGTGTTTATAATTGTGTGCATGTATATATGTATATGTGTCTATGTGTAAATGTATACATGTAAATATGTATGCATGTATATATATATATATATTTATGTGTGCATGTAGGCATGTATATGTGATGTGCACATGTATATATGTATATGTGTCTATGTGTAAATGTGTACATGTAAATATGTATGCATGTATATATATATATTTATGTGTGCATTTAGGCATGTATGTGTGATGCATAATATATCTACTCCATTTTATATTATGTATGTGTATCTACATGATGTGTATATATCTTTATATATATTGTGATACTCGTTGATTCGAGTAGCTATATATAGAGGCATAAGGTTGGGAGGAGAGACATCTCTTTAGTAGGACGTCGGAGGAATAGATGCAATGTGTACATATACTTCAATCATATGCCTAAAAGGTTGAATTAGAGTTTTTAAATTAGGGGTTTTAAAACCCTAATATCGAAATTAGTGTTTTCAAATTAGGATTTTTGAAATAGGATTTATTTATTTATTTATTTATTTATGCGTATGCATGTGTTGTGTATGTATGTGTATCTATATGTGCATATGCATGTGTTGTGTGTGTGTATATATGCATGTGTATATGTATATATGCATGTAAATATGATTATATGAGTCTATGTGTTATATGTGTGTAACTGCATGCATGTGTATGTGTGTGTAAAAATGTGCATGTATGTGTGTGTATGTATAAATGTGTATGTATGTGTATATGTGTGTAAATGTGCATGTATCATGTATATGTGTGTATTTGTACCTCTAGACTCACTCTTTTCTCTCTCTCTCTCATATACATACATACATACATAAACACACATACTCATATCCACATATATATACATAAAAGCAGTGCGTACTGTGCATTATCGCGACGATGAGCCATAAGTGTCCGCATCTCTTTTAGACACCACTTATGTGACCATCCTATCCCAAACTCTGTCTCGAGTGAACTAAGTACGTAATTTTTATCCCTCTCATCATGCTCACTAAG
>CM035409.1:204308270-204315770 GCA_020310875.1 Ceratopteris richardii | reverse complement strand
TTCTTGTAGTGAGTGGTCCCTCGTACCTCAATGCCCTCTCCTCGTTGCTCCCATATGAAGTCCAATATCTCATCAATATATAAACCAAAAAGGATGGGTGAGAGGGGGCACCCTGACTTCACCCCGATGGTGCTAGCAAGTGAATCGAATAGACCGCTTGGGCATCTAAATCTACCTGATACTCTCTCATATAAGGCATAGATCCCCCATATCATCTCCTCTGGAACCTCGATATCATGTAGACATCTGAAAAGCCACTCCCTGGGAACTATCTCGAAGGCTTTGCAGAAGTCCTCAAAGCAATAGTACAATCTCCTCTTCCTCACTCGTGCTTGGTCGATCAAGAATCTCAAAGTGAAGATGTGGTCAATGGTAGAGTAACCTTGTCTGAATCCTGCCTGTCCCGGGGCCCTGATACCCTTCCTCTCGCCAAGAGTGCTCAACTCTATCTCTAGCACTTCCCCATATAACTTGGCCAATATGGGGCCAATCATGATCGTCCGGTATGTGGATGGATCAATAACATCGCTTGACTTATGAATGGGCACAATGGTGTGCTCATTCCATGAGTCAGGAAACCCTTCAACCAGTGCTCGGTTGAAGAGGTGGGCAATGAGCAGTGCTAGAGTCATGCATCTATAGATGAGATGCTCTGCCTATAAACCGAACTGGTCCTGGGCCCTTCCATGCTGTAGATGGGCAATGGCATAGCTTACCATAGTCGATGTGAAGAAGTCAGAGGTAGTGGGGCATGAGCTCTATGGCATGGGAATGGGGGGTTGGTCCGGGATCTTGTATAGGTTCTGCGCATAGCTATGCCAAGTGCTCAGGTCTCGAATGGGTGTTTGTTGTCTCTTCTCTCTCAGGTGTTGCCACACAACTGCACTATCCCGACTCATGAGCAAGTGAAAGATATCCCAATACTATCTCTCCTCCCATTCTCACCGCTTGCGAGGGATAAGGCTTTGCACGCATCGCTGTGGCTGCTTGTGTGTCATGTCCCCTCTATGCTCTAAAATCTGTAGATGCTTCCTAAGCTCTCGAAAATCTGTATCGTACCAGTGATTTTGGGGCATGGATCCCGTGCATGGAGGGTGTATATGTGTGTGGTGTGGAAAGTTGTGTAGGGCTGAGTCATGTAGGACGGTGGTGATCTGTGATATGAGTGTGTCTAGTGGTGATAGTGGGTAGAGGGAGAGAGAGAGAGAGAGATAGAGAGAGAGAGAGAGAGATTTTAGTTATCGTCGACTAAGGAGTGATGAAGGAGCCATTGTTTAAGATACAGAGGTCTTACTATGGTAGCTTGTGAAATAAGTGAATCCACACATTAACTCTCTAGTGGGTCAGATGAACACTCAAAAGATATTTTTGGATTTTCTCGTTATTTATGGTGGATCCCTTGCATTTTATATCGACTAATTTATGCATATCACCTAACATTGGCTTGTAAGTGTATATGACAATACATGCATTTACCAATGTTTCTAGCTATGAAAGAGACAAAGTACAGTAACGACATCAACTCTTTTGAGTGGTTTTTTTTGTAGAATTCTCTTTCTTCAAAGAACTCTTCACTATGCACCACAATCAAACCTTTGCTCAATTATCTACTTGTTCTCTCTCATTATCACTTCTCTCATGTATCTTCATTTGTTTCTAGTATTACTTTGTGAAAAAAGAACAATACCTTTATTCTCGGATCATCATAGGGCCATTTTGTATTCTTTAGGATCCAATCCTTAGTTCCTCCACCGTTGTTTGGCACTAAGTGCCTCTTCACTTTTGTTCCAACAAGAATATAAGAACTTAGTGTGTGTGCGCTTGTGGGTTGGAGGCTATTCTAATCCCACCTAGAAGCTCTTTTAAGTTCCCAAGCCTACTCTAAGGCTATTTTCATGTGCATCGGGCTACTCTAAGCCTTCTCTCTATGTCAACTCACTCGCTTTTGGTACCAAGTGTAGGGCTATTCTAACCCCCTCCCTCTCCAAGGTGTTCCTCTTATCATCTAGTATAGGTCTATTCTAAGGTCCCCTACCCATCTCAAACTTTTGTGCAAATTTCTATTTCATTTTTACAAGTGTGATAAGTTATTTTCAATGGCGACAATGTCAACGATTTGGAATGCAATGTCCTCAAGTCAATGGTATTTACCCTCATTTATGTCGATCTTTATGCCAAAGGATGAGCGACTCAACGACAATTAACTATAATCTTTGGAAGGATACCACTAGGCTATACCTTTACAACAACCTCTTATGTAAAGTAATTGAAGGAACTGAGGGAGAGCCAGACAAGGAAAGTGATCTAGGAGCCTGAAATGTCAAAGATAAGTGAGCTTTAGGCCAATTACTTCTACTTGTGACGAGTTAACCAAGGGCCATATTACCTCTTGTAAAACATCCCACGAAGCTTGGAAGGTCCTGCAAGACCTATATGAAGATAAAAATCCTTTAAAAATTTACACCTTAGAGGCAGAGTTTCACAACCTATCATTTAGGTCCCAGATCCCATTACTAAAGTTATTACCATATTTGAAGACTATCAACATAAACTAGCATTGTGTGATCGATAAGTTTCCAACAAGGACATGACCATCCATCTTCTCAATAAGCTCCCTAGATCATATGAAACATTTGTAACAACCCTTTATAATTGTGCCCAAGTATTAACTTGGGAAGAAGTTCGATAACTTTTGCTCCTCCATGAGTCTCAAGAAAAGTCAGCATCCTCTCAAGAAACTATGATGAAGGCCGTGGGATCCTTCAACAAGAAAAAACATGCTAGTCATAACACCAGGAACACACCCAAACAAGGTTCGAACAATTCATTGTAGAAGTTTGGATGCAATTATTGTGGTAAGACATGGCATCTAGAAAAAGTTTACTACAAAATGAAGAGCAGGTCCAAAGCCTCTAGCTCTAGGAACCAATCACCTCTCAGCATAGGTAGAAGCCAATGCCCTAGTTACTTCGAGTTCCTCGATAGTCGAGCCACATCTCATATGTGCGAAGATCGAGACTTATTCCAAGAAATATAATCGATGGAAGGATACCATTAGGGCATACTTATATACCAACCTCTTATATGAAGTAGTTGAAGAAACTAAGGGAGAGCCAAACAAGGAAAGTGATCTAAGAGCCTGGAATGTATGGAATCTTAAAGATAAGCGAGCTTTATGTCAATTACTTCTAGCTTATGATGAGTTAACCAAGGGCCGTATTACCTCTTGTAAAACATCTCATGAAGCTTAGAAGATCCTTTAAGATCTATATGAAGACAACATTCCTTCAAAAATTTGCACCTTAGAGGTAGAGTTTCACAACTTATCAATTAGGCCCCAAGATCCTATTACTAAAGTTATTGCCATATTTGAAGACTATCAACATAAACTAGCATTGTGTGGTTGATAAGTTTCCTACAAGGACATTATCATCTGCCTTCTCAATAAGCTCCCTAGATCCTATGAAACATTTATAACAATCCTTTACAATCACGGCCAAGTATTAACTTGAGAAGAAGTTTGACAACTTTTACTCCTCTACGGCTCTCAAGCAAAGTCAGCATCCTCATAAGAAACTGTGATGAAGGCCATGGGGCTCTTCAACAAGGCAAAACATGTTAGTCATAACACTAGCAACACACCCAAACAAAGTTTCAACAATTCATTGTAGAAGTTTAACTAAAATTATTGTGATAAAACAGGGCATCTAGAAAAATTTTACCACAAAGAGAAGAATAGCTCCAATGCCTCTAGCTCCAGGAACCAATCAAAATCCTCTCAGCATAGGTCTTATTGTTGCAATGAAGTCCTCTTTATTTCCATAGAAGCTAATGCCCTAGTTACTTGGAGTTCCTCTCAAGAATGGATCTTTGATAGTGGAGCCATATCTCATATATCCAAAGATCGAGACTCCTTCCAAGAAATATAATTGTTGTAAGGCTACCATTAGGTCATAATTTTATACCAATGTCTTATATGAAGTAGTTGAAGAAACCGAGCGAGAGGCAAACAAAGAAAGTGATTTAGAAGCCTAGAATGTACAGAATCTCAAAGACAAGTGAGCCTTAAGTTAATTGCTTCTAGCTTGTGATGAGTTAACCAAGGGCCATGTTATCTCTTGTAAAATGTCCCATGAAACTCGGAAAATCCTCCAAGACCTCTATGAAGATAAAACTCCTTCAAAGGCCGAGTTTCACAACCTATCAATTAGGTCCCATGATCCCATTACTAAAGTTATTGCCATATTTAAAGACTATCAATGCAAACTAGCATTGTGTGGACAACAAGTTTTCAACAAGGACATGACCATCCACCTTCTCTATAAGCTCCTTAAATCCTATAAAATATTTATAACAACCCTTTATAATCGCGGCCAAGTATTAACTTGGGAAGAACTTCGGGACTTTTGCTTCTCCGTGACTCTCGAGAAAAGTTAGCATCCTCACAAGAAATCGGGATGAAGGCCATAGTATCCTTCAACAAGGAAAAACATGCTAGTCATAACACTAGCAACACACCCAAACAAGGTTCCAAAAATTCATCACAGAAGTTTAGCTATAATTATTGTGGTAAAAAGGGGTATCTAGAAAAATTTTGCTATAAAAAGAAGAATAGCTCTAAAGCCTCTAGCTCGAGGAACCAATCAAAATCCTCTCAGTATAGGTCTCACTGCTCCAGTGAAGACCTCTTTATTTCCATAGAAGCCAATGTCCTAGTCATTTCGAGTTCATCTCAAGAATGGATCTTTGACAATAGATCTGTTGGGAATTGAACTCACAACCTCCCAGTTAGGAGTGCAATGGGCTAACCACTTGGCCCAAAAGCCATGGTTGAGCATTACTTCCTAATCCCCTCTCTTAAGGCGTGGTTCAACCATCTCCTACTAGAATTATGTGACATTCCTTCCCCCTTAGACTGAGCATTGTCCTCAATGCCCACTTGTGGACCCTTCTAACTCTATGACCCACTTTCCATGCATGAGTGCTTCCACCAACCTCAAAATCCAGCACATGAACCAAATTTGGACCTATCCCAGCCTCTGTGGATGCCCAAATGCCCATGCGCCTTCACCCAAGGCTAGTTTCACACTCACCACAGATAAGCACTTTTTCCAAGTGCCCATGAATGAGAGGTGAACCTCCATCTCGCCCAATTTCTCAACTAGGCTCTGATACCAATGTTGATACACTTGATGAAAGCCCTCCATTTTGGCAGCTCACATGCACAGAGTTCGAGATGAGAGCATTGATGCAGGCGCTTGATGAATTTGAATCATGGAGATTCACTTTCTGATCGATCCCCCCAACCACGTGGTGTTCTTCTCTATATGATCCCTCCTTAAGGAAGTGATGAAAGTGGCTTCTTACATGAGTGCCACATGGCACTCATGTGTATGCTATGTGTGCCCTTCTAATAAAATCTAAGGGATGGTTTACACCATCCCTTCTTAGAGACTTCCCACATGATATTTCCTTCCCTTTAAGTCCATTTTTATCCTCAAAAATGGTATTGGAAGGTCTGATAGAAAGAGAGAAATAATAGGAACACCACTCCCACTATATCCCCATGTGTCAAAACACATGGTCATATCTCCATGTTGTTTCCCAAGAATGGATCATCCCAAGAATGGATCTTTGACAGTGGAACCATATCTCATATGTGCAAAGATTGAGACTTCTTCCAAGAAATAGAAGATCACACATGTGAAGTCTACTTAGGCAACAAAAAAAGTCTCTCCATTGAAGGCAAAGGAAAAGTTCAAATCACCAATTATCATGGGGAATGTAAAGCTCTCTCCAGTGTATTGTTTATCCCAAACTTGTGCATGAATTTACTATCAGTTAATGCCATAACTGGCCATGATAAGCAAGTGTTATTTTGATAACACTTCTATAAAGGTGATTGACCATAGTACTAAAGACACCATTGCACAAGGAGTAAGCTATGTACAAGCTATCATCTTTTCTATCTAAGGAATCCCTTTCTAGCCTCTAGCATCAAAGGTACAAGCATACTTCATACTTAACCACAATTTCTGCAACATAGATGGTCAAGGCATTGCTCAAGATTGGGAAAGTACATGATTTCTGTCAATCTTGCACCCAAGGCAAGCAACACAAGGCTCCAGTTCCTAAGGAGGCTTCCACCTGAGCTCAGATTCCTCTAGCCCTAGTCCACATGGATCTCTGTGGATCCATGAATACCCCTATACTTAGCGGATCCATCTACTTCTTTCTTCTACTAGATGACCACTCAAGATACATTTGGATATACTTTTTGAAGTTCAAGATAGATACCTTTTGCAAGTTTCGAGAATGGATTTCTCAAGTTGAGAATGAAGCATCCAAGTCAGTCAAGACTGTTAGATCAAATGGTGGTGGTGAGTGCATTAATCATGACTTGGACAATTTCTCAAAGCAAAATGGGATCAAGATACAAGTCACTCAACCTCACACTCCATCCTAGAATGGATTAACTGAGAGAAAGATCCAAAATGTAATGGAATTGGCACATACCATGCTTCACACCTAAGAATTACCATTCAAGTTTTGGGCAGAAGCAGTACACACTTCAGTGCACATAATCAATGGACGTTTCACAAGTGCTTTACATAACAAAACTCCCTTTGAAGGCTTCTATGAACAAAATCCCAATGTCAATAACGTTAGAGTATTTGGAAGTGAAGCTTTTGTACATGTGCCAAAGGAAGATCGAAGCAAGTTATATTCTAATTCCAAGAAACATATCTTCATTGGATATAGTGAACGATCTAAAGCTTATAGATTGTATGATCTTGAGAACCACTCCATCACAATCTCAAAAGATGTAATATTTAATGAAGCTTCAACATACTCAACCAAAGATCCACATGCAAGTTTGAGTCCATCCATATACACTTCTGAGGGGGACACAATCTTTTCTAATCAAAACTCAAAGGCAAGTACTTCTCATCAACCAAGAAGATCTCAAAGACTCATTGAGAAGCAACAACATGAATAAAGTCACAATGTAAATTATGCACTCGCAAGCAGAGATGGATGCAACTGAGAAGAAAACTTGGACACTTATTCCTAAGCCTCCAAATCATGAATTCATAGGAGTCAAGTAGTTATACAAAGTCAAGTACAAATCAGATGGTACATTAGACAAGTACAAAGCAAGTCTTGTAGCTAAGGGATATAAACAAAAGCACGACATTGATTATGAAGAAACCTTTTCCTCTACTTCAAAGGTCACAACTATAAGAATCATTCTTGTGCTAAGTACACATTCCAAATGGTCCATTTACCAACTCGACATCAAGAGTGATTTCCTCAATGGAGATCTTCAAAACGAAGTATATGTTGAACAACTTGATGGTTTCATGATCAAAGGAAAGGAAGATCAAGTGTACAAGCTTCACAAAGCACTTTAGGAACTTAAGCAAGATCCCAAGACCCAGTATGAAAATATCCACAAGTTCTTCGAAGATCAAGGATTTCAAAGGAGCACTGTAGATG
>CM035409.1:204295770-204298270 GCA_020310875.1 Ceratopteris richardii | reverse complement strand
TTGATGATAATGCTACTGTATGTTGTTTCTTTGAACACCAACTTACAAGCTTATCACCAATGTAAATCATGTATCCATGTGTTGATCTCCTGTCATCTTGATTACCTGCCCAGTCTTAATCACTATAGGCTCTCAACTTCAAATCTGATCTAAAAGGATAATATAATCCTTCCTTTATAGTTCCTTTGATATATCTGAGAACTCTTTGACCTGCAATCCAATGTGGGTCCTTTCGACAATGCATGAATTGTGACAAAACTCCCACTGCATAACTGAGATCAGGTCCTGTTAGTGTAGCATAAATCAAACTACCCACAAGAGATTGATACTTCCTCATATCTTTATATTCTGCACCATCATATTTACTGAGCTTATGATTAACCTCAAGTGGAGTTGAAGCTTCTCTGCAATTTTCCATATCAAACTTCTTCAATAGATTTAAAAGATACCTTTCTTGTGATACATATATGCCATGATCTGTATAAGTGACTTCCATTCCAAGAAAGTATGACAACTTTCCTAGGTCACTGATCTTGAACTCTTTCTCAAGTAATCTCTTTACCTCCTTGATTCCTTCATCTGAAGTACCTATGATTATAATGTCATCTACATAAATACAAATGTAGATTGTACCTTCCTCTGTTTTTTTGATAAGTAGACTTGAATCTGCTTTTGAACTTTGATATCCAAGATCATTGAGATACTTCACCAGTCTATAGTTCCATGCTCTTGGAGCTTGTTTCAATCCATAGAGTGCTCTTCTCAACCTGCAAACAAAATTTGGATACCTGGAATCTACAAACCCTTGAGGTTGTTCCATGTATACCTCATCTGATATGTATCCATTCAAGAATGCATTCTTTATATCCAATTGACTTAGGGTCCATCCTTCTGAAGCTGCAATAGCAATGATTGTCCTTATAGTTGACATCTTAGCTACAGGACTGAATATCTCATCATAATCTATGCCATAGGTTTGGGCATAGCCTTTCACCACCAGTCTAGCTTTGTATCTGGCTATACTTCCATCTGCAAGCTTCTTCACTTTGTAAACCCATTTATTTCCAATTACTTTCTTACCATTTGGTTTAGGAACAAGTTCCCATGTCTTGTTCTCCTCCAGTGCATTGAACTCTTCCTTCATTGCTTCTTCCCATTGCTTCTTACCTTTTGCTTCATCATAGTTCTGAGGTTCTTCATCATCTTTGACCATATATGCATAGTTCTTCTGAGTTATGTAAGAAGTATCATAAGAATACCTTTCTGGTTGTCTTCTAGTCCTGCTTGACCTTCTTGGTTCACATTCTTCATAAGTGTCTGGATACACCTCTTCATCAAATATAGGAGCTTCTTCATTCCTTCTTGTTAATCCACTTCTGGATGTACTTGCTTGCATATAGTCTTCATCTCTATTTACCTGCACAATTGATTTTCCTTTCTCACATCTTCTTACCTCTTCTTCAAATTCTTCAGTTGTATGACTTTGATCTGCATACCACCTTTTCTGTTCATCAAATGTAACATCTCTAGAAACAATAAATTGTTTGGTTAGAGGATTCCACAATCTGTAACCCATCTGCGTTTCATCATAACCAATGAACACATATTTTTCTGCCTTTGGTTCAAGTTTATGCCTAAGTTGTGATGGCACATAAGCATATGCAATTGATCCAAACACTTTACAATGATCTAGTGTTGGTTTCTTACCCCACCAAGCTTCATATGGAGTCATTCCATTGAGAGCTGCACATGGTAATCTATTCACAAGATATGTAGCTGTATTTACAGCCTCAGCCCAAAGATAATTTGGACAATTCTTCTCCTTTAGCATAGCTCTAGCAAACTCAACCAAAGTCCTGTTCCTTCTTTATGCTACACCATTTTGTTGTGGTGTATACCTGCAAGTTATTTCTCTCTTAATACTTGCATTCCAAAGATAATCATTGAACTCTTGGGAAAAATATTCTCCCCCTCCATCAGACCTCAGTCTCTTAAGCTTTTGACCTGTGACTCTCTCTGCATATGCATGAAAATGCTTGAAGGCTCCAAACACTTCTGATCTTTCCTTCAAAACATATAATGTTATCCATCTTGTAGCATCATCAATGAAAAGAACATAATACCTTGAGCCATTGATAGATCCTTCTTTTGTTGGTCCCCATACATCTGTATGAATGAGCTCAAGTACTCCATCATGTTTTGAATCCTTTCTTCTGAAATGGTAACCTGTGTGCTTTACCCATTTGACATGCTTTTCACATTTATAAACCATATGTTGACTTTGTACATTTGGTAATCCTAGTACAGACTGATTAGCAACCATAGCTTTAATTCCTCTTTCATTGAAGTGACCTAATCTCTTATGCCAGAGATCAAGTTCTGTAATCACTCCTTCACCATGTGTGAGCAAAGCTTGACCAATGTTCCCTTGTACTCTTAAAGTAAAGAGTCTACCTTCTTTCTTACCAGAGACAATCTGATTATATCCATTCTCTGGATC
>CM035409.1:204283270-204285770 GCA_020310875.1 Ceratopteris richardii | reverse complement strand
TGGAAATGTTAAGACTTGTGATGGTAATCAGAATTTGTTGAGCAGGGTACTCTATGTACCAACCATTACCAAAAATTTGATGAGTGTTGGTCAGATTGTGGAGAAAGGTTTGCAGGTCAGATTTAATCAATATGGAGCATATGTGGAGGACCCAAGACATGGGTTCAAGAGGATTGCTAAAGGAGAAAAATCAGGTAGACTTTTCACTTTTGAGTTGGAAGATACAAAGAATATTGCACTATACAATTATAAAGATCAAACACTTTCAGAGCTTGAGATTTGGCACAAAAGATTAGGGCACATAGGAGAAAGAACCTTGAAACAAATGTGCAGGGACCAATGTGTGCTTGGGATACCTAATGTATCCAAGCAACATATGATTTACAAGTGTGGTTCTTGTCAATTTGGTAAGTCTCACAGGTTACCCTTCTCCAAGAAAGGATATATGCATGAAGACTACCTAGAGCTTGTACACACAGATGTTTGGGGACCTAGCAAAGACCCTTTAGTCTCAGGATCAAGGTACTATGTGTCTTTAATTGATGATTATAGCAGATGGACTGTATTATACTTCATGAAGCACAAGGATGAGGTATTTAATTGTTTTAAGAAATATCTTGCATTAATTGAAAACCAGACAGGAAGGAATTTGAAGAGGCTAAGGTCAGATGGAGGAGGTGAGTACTTCTCCAATGAATTTGAAGACTTCTTGCAAGACAGAGGCATCAAAAGAGAGATAACCACAAGGTATTCTCCTGAACAGAATGGGGTAGCTGAGAGAAGAAATAGGTTAATTATTGAGACAGCTAGATCTATGCTTAATGAGAAGAAGTTACCTAACTATCTATGGGCAGAGAGTGTTTCTACTGCCACTTACCTCATAAACAGGTTACCATCTAAGTCACTTGATGGTATGACACCCTATGAAGCATGGCATGGTCAGAGACCATCATTAGATCACTGCAAAATATTTGGATGTGTAGCATATGTGCACATTCCTTCTCAGATAAGAGGTAAGCTAGACCCAAAGGCTAAAAAATGCATTCTTATTGGGTATGATTTAAATAAAAAAGGTTATAGGTTTTATAATCCTACCGATAAGGGATTTATGGTAAGCAGAGATGTGATCTTTGATGAAAATGATTCTTGGTATGATAATGAATGCAGGAAGGTCAAACTACCATATGATTTGGAAGAGGAATTTCCATAACTTGCAAAGGAGGAACCTACTCAGAATGAAGACTCAAGTTCAGATGATGAAGACACTATCAACCTTGAAGAATTCAAGGCATGGAAGTCCAAGGGCAAAATGAAGATGAAGAAGCTTGAAGACATACCTGAATCTTCAACTCAATCAATCAGAAGATCTCAAAGAGAAAGCAAGAAACCTATCAGATATGGATATGATACATCTCTTGTTACTAAACATTCAGTTTATCTTGCCAAAGATTTGTCAAATGAAGAACCAGGTTCATATGAAGAAGCAATAACCAAATCAGAATGGAAAGAAGCTATGGATGAGGAGATTGAAGCACTCAAGGAGAGTGACACATGGGAGTTAGTACCCAAGAAGGATTCTATGAAGGTAATAGGATCCAGATGGATCTATAAGTTGAAAAGAAACTCTGATGGAACAATTAATAGGTACAAAGCCAGATTGGTAGCCAAGGGTTTTGCACAAACCCAAGGCATTGACTATGAAGAGACATTTTCTCCTCTGGCCAAGATGCCAACAATCAGAGTGTTGGTAAGTGTGGCTGCATCAAAGAATTGGAACATGTACCAATTGGATGTCAAGAATGCTTTCTTGAATGGATGGATTTCAGAAGAAGTTTATATGTCACAACCTCCTGGCTATGAGGACCCTAAGAAGGTAACTTATGTTTGCAAATTAAAAAAGGCATTATATGGATTGAAGCAGGCACCTAGGGCATGGAATTACAGGTTAACTATATACCTCCAAGACCAAGGTTTTGTCATGAGCAAGGCTGACACTTCTCTGTTCATTAAGAGAAGTAATTCAGAGGTAATATATCTTTGTGTTTATGTTGATGACATCATCATTACATGTAATGATGTCAATGGAATCAGGTATATCAAAAGCCAGATGATGAAGGAGTTCAAGATTAATGATCTTGGTTTATTGAAGTATTTTCTAGGGCTTGAATTAGTTTACACTAATTCAGGGATATACATTACTCAGAAAAAGTATGTACAGGATATGTTGAAGAAGTTTCACTTGCAGGATGCTAAAGTAGCAAGCACTCCAATGGAGGTAAACCTAAAGCTAAGTGCCCATGAAGGTGATGAAGTCAAAGACATTACAGGTTATCAAAGTATGGTTGGTAGCTTGAACTATGCTACTCTTACAAGAATTGATATTGCATATGGAGTAAGTGTGCTAAGTCAATTTATGCACAAGCCAAGGATACCTCACTTAGAGGCTGCCAAGAGAATCTTGAAGTATCTCAAGGGTACACAGAACCATGGTTTGTATTTC
>CM035409.1:204180770-204273270 GCA_020310875.1 Ceratopteris richardii | reverse complement strand
CTTCACAAAAATGTTTTCTGGGTCCCTTAAGAAGCAATAATGACACCTCCATTTGAAAGATCATGAACTGTACATCTGTCATCAATAAATTTCACAACCAAGCCAATCTTGGCTTATGTAGAAACTGATAACAGATTTCTTGATCCTTGGCACAAACAAAGCATCTGACAAAGTGGAAGAACTACCATCAACATTAGTCAAAATGATCTTATCAACCCCCATAATAGGATAAGAGGAATTGTTGGCACATGTAATAGTATTCCCTGTAGGGGTAGGCTTGAGTGAAGAGAAGAAACTATGCTGTGAGGTAATATGTTTGGTCGCCCCAGTATCAAAGTACCAAACATCTGAGTCATGCACTGCTCATGAGAAGATGAGTCAAAACTGCATACAGTAGTAAATGTCCATTCTTCTTCCCGCACAAGATTAGAAGACTTTGTCTTCGGTGTAGAGACCTATGCAACAACCATTCCGACATCTTTCTTCTTTGCCTCTTTAGCAGTCAGTTTTAGACAGCTCTTAAGGACATGATCATTTGCTTTACAGTATTCGCAAAACAGTTATTGCTTTTCTGCTTTCTTCTCATCTTTGTCTTCTTTCTTCGAATGTGCCATATTTGCAGATTTGTGCTTACTAGTAGAAGAGATCCATTTTCCTTTGCTCTTTTGACTAGCCAGAAAAGCTTGATCTACAACATGCATAATGGACCTGTTCTGCCTAGAGTGATCTTCCTGCAACAGAACAGAAACTAACTCTTCAAATGATAGGGCATTTGGATTGCCTTTCATCATCAAACAAAGAGTAGAAGCAAAACTTTGATATGAGTCAGGAAGACAATTCAGAACGGTATGCACAAGTGAGCTATCTGGTATAACTTCATCAACAGAAATCAACTGTTCCTTCAAGTCTTTGATCTTTGTGATAAAATTGTCCATAGAATCACTTTCATTCATGTGCTCACTCTCCAACTGTTTTTGGAGGTAAGCAACATCAGCCTCACTCCTAGCCTAGTACAATGTGGTAATTGTATCCCAAGCATCCTTAGCTATTCTACAAGAGCAAATGTGAGGAATAATGGCATGTTTGATAGGAAAAGCTATCAACGCATGTGCCTGGGCATCTCTACCATCCCAACAAATTTGTTGTGTGGTAGGTGCTGCAGAAACAGCAACACAAACAGGAATCTATAGAATATCATCGTCTTCCACACCATCTCCATCATCTCCAGTACCTGTATTTGTAGTACCTATATTTGTAGTACATGTTTGCACTACATGTATTCACAGGTGTAACAGGACATCTTTCAACACCCTGCACAATGTTCCACAGTCCTTTTGCAACCAATACATGTCGCATCATATAAGCCCATAACGGGTAGTTGATACCATCCAACGTATCCTCAGTAGCCAACATACGGAATACATCATTGCTTTCAGCCATGGTTGGTGACTAAAATACCTTGATGCAAATTGATTGTATCTCAAAAAGTTGAATAGAACTGCCGAGACGAATTCTGCTAAACCTGTAGCAGACTTACTGGCGAACCAAAACTAGTATATAACTATGGCACAAAAAGATGAAATATCTTGCACAAGCACTGCGATAGTCCGTTCGGAGGCCAAAACATCTTGAGTATGCTCACCAAATTTCATGTGATTCTGAGACTACAACCGAAGAGTGTCGACGATGCCCTAGATGAAGAGACGACCTGCTCTGATACCAATTGTTGGAGTTAGATGTCTGCGGAAGCACGCGAACAACACAAGGAAGAAGGAGAAGCTTGGAGGACAACACACGATAATGAAAATGTATTACCACTAGAATGTACAAAGATAAGTATCCCATTAGGGAAATAGGCATATATACAAGCTGGGGGAAAAAACCTCCTAAAGAGGGAAAAAAGTGCCCCAATGGTCCTAGAATATTCACACACATCACTACCTAAATATATCAACAGTGAAGTCCAGATTCTTAGGTGATCTCATATGCAAAGCTTTGGCATGCATGCTTTGGTCATCTAAATTTTGCTGGTTTGCTATGCCTGTAAAAATCTAAAATGGTTTCCTCTCTACCAAACTTGAGGAACCTGGAAAACATGTTTGTGAAGGCTATATTTTAGGCAAAATGTAGCATTCCTCATTCCCAAAAGATGGTTCAGTTCGAGCTACTCAGAAATTATAGCTTGTTCATAGTGATGTTTGTGGTCCTATGAAAACACCCTCTTTTGGGAACTACCTTTAGTTCATGAATTTTATTGATGAGTTTTCCAGGCATGTATGGGTGTATCCATTGAAAGAAAAGTCCAAAGTGTGTATGTGCTTCAAGCAGTTTCTAGATTTGTCTATAAATCTGTCAGCATGTAAAATGGGCACCCTCCATTCCAATTGAGGGGGGTAATACATGTCTTCTGATTTTAATGCATTTCTGGCTAAACGTGAGATAAAACGTCAGTGTACAATGCCATATACACCTCAACAAAATGAAGTTGCCAAAAGAAAGAACATGTCTCTCATGGAGATGGCAAGGTGTATAGTCAAAAGTGAGGCTTTATCACATAGCTTCTAGCTTGAGGCTGTTATGTGTGTAGCATATGTACTTATTAGGTGTCGCACCAAAACATTGCAATCTATCACTCCATATGAGGCTTGGCATGGTCGCAAGCCATCTATTGCTCATCTGCTTGTTTATGGTTATTTGGCATATGCATTAATGCATGAACAACTACACATGTATTTGGATGATAAAGAACTGAAATGTATTTTTGTTGGATATAGTTCTAAAAGCAAAGGCTATCATCTATATCATCCAAAGACTAAACACATTCTGGTTAGCCCTGATAATGTTTTTGTGGAAGATACAATTTAGCCATTACTTTCATGTACAAGGAGACTTCTGTTAGCTCTAGAGATGTTTATGAAACTTTGTTGCCTCTTTTTATAGGTGGACATTGGAGTGCTCGTTTGAGTGAGGCAATTTCTCGATCTTTACAGGTTTCATGTGATATTGGAGATCATTCCATTTCTAATGCAGATTTACATGAACTACTTGCTGATGAGAGGGTCGATATAGAGAAGGCAAAAAATATGCCGAAATGGCTAGTGCAGACTTTGTGAGCTAGCAAATTAGATGTAACTTTGTCATATTGTACTCATTCAGGATCTCATAGTGCTTCTTTTGCATCAGATTACTATGTTATGTCTACCTCTAGTCTTTGTGGTGAGAATGAGCATGTTTCATTTGATGAAGCACAAAATTCAAAAAATTGGATGGCTGCTATGCAATCAGAATAGGACGCTATTATGAAGAATGGTACCTAGTCTTTATGTGATTTTCCTCTTGAAAAAAAGGTCATTGGCACTAAGTGGGTATACAAGCTCAAGCATAAGTGTGATGGAATAGTTGACAAGTATAAGACTAGGCTTGTTGCAAAAGATTATGCTCAAGAAAGAGGCATTGATTTTGATGAGTCCTTTGCTCCCACATGCCGAATCACTATTGTTCATAGCATCTGTGCACTTGCAGCTCCTCATGGTTGGAATGTACATCAGTTGGACATTAAAATTGCATTTGTGAATAGTGACTTACATGAAGAAGTATATGTTTTTCTGCCTCATGGTTTTGTTCAGAAAGGGCATGAAAACAAAGTGTGCAAGTTGAAAAAGGCATTATATTGTTTGAAGCAAGCACCACGTGCTTGGTATGAAAAAATACATGCCTACTTGATTGCACATGAATTTGAGAATAGTCCAATTGAGATCACCTTATATGTTAAGCGTGCATATGATGAGATTCTAATCATTGTTGTCTATGTTGATGACATGCTACTCATCGGTCCTAATGAGAAGCATATTGCTGATTTTAAGGTATATTCGCATGCTTCATTTGAGATGTCAAAATTGGGGCATTTGCATCATTATTGGGGCATTCAGTTTATGCAAGATGTTGGCAGAATAGCTTTGTGTCAAACAAAATATATTGGCACATTATTGGAGATTTTTGGCCTTGAAGACTACAAAGTTATTTCCACTCCTATGGAAACAGGTTTATGATACTCATGATAGGAGTAACAAATGCATATACTTATCTCAAAGTGAGTACATATTCAAAGTACTTCGCAGGTTTAATATGCAAGGTGGAAAGGCATTCAATACACCTTTACCTACATATGTGAAATTGAGCAAGGATGATGAGGAAAAGAAATTAATGATCAAAATTCCTTATTAGTGTATTGTTGTAGTCTCATGTATGCTATGGTACCCACAAGACCTGAAATTGTATTTGCAGTGGAAGTTATGAGCTCATATATGTCTAATCCCACCAAGAAGCATTACAAAGTAGTCAAGATGATTTTGTGATATCTAAGTGGCACTAAGGACAAGTGTCTATGCTTGGGTAGAGAAGAGGCATCCATTATTGGTTACTCAAATTTTGATTATGTCGGTTGTATAGACAATCCAAGATCTATATTAGGGTACATTTTTCAATTCATTAGAGTGCTATCTCTTGGTGATCTCATCTTCAAGAACGTACAATTTTTTCCATTACAGAAGCAAAGTATGTTGTAGCTAGTGAGGCATGTAAGGAAGCATTGTGGCTTTCTCATCTTGCTTGTGATGTGGGTCTACCTCAACATGTACCTTGTTTGCTTAGTAATAATCAGAGTGCCATTGCTTTGACTAAGAATTTGGTCTATCATGCAAAGACCAAGCACGTTGAGGTTAGGTATCATTTCATTAGATACTTCACATATTATTCTTGAGAAGGTTCATACTCGAGATAATGTTGAAGATGCTTTGACTAAAGCTCTACTATAATATAGATTTTGACATTGTCACTTGATGGCAGTTACTTGATTCATGATTTTGCACAATTCCTTGTACACTATGTGACATGTCCATCACATGGGATGTATATCTCGTATACTTACACTCAATTGTCTGTTATCATTCTTTATTTTTTTCTGCCATAGTTCATTTTAGCCATATTGGCCTTTAGTGGAAGATTTTTACCATTAGTGTCCACATGGAAGGCCAAACGGCCACAAAATACTTCTATATATGCTATTTAACAAAACATATAGTGGCCTACTTAGCCACAAACCGTAAGTTTGACCACATTTGTAAAATCTAGGAGCTATGTGTCCAAGCTCTATGTGTATTGTGTAGTGTCTCTATATTCTACATGTCTTTCTTGGACCATGTGTGTCATCTAGAGTGCAATTTTCTACTATGGGAGCATTTTATCGAAGCTCTCATAAAGGGGAATCCACCATGGTGCACTGCTAGCATGCCAGTTCATAATACTCATTGTATTCTTGAAGAGTTTACACTCTATTGTTGTATCCCAATCCATTGTATTATGTTTTAGCTTTGGTCGTAAAAAAATAAATGTATCAAGGCTATTGCACCTCATTGCTATATTTATTTGTGTAGTCTTCTTATCCCATTTGAAGGGGAAAGGACATTTGTCCTCAAGGAAAAGAACCACACCATTTGTGACTGCCAAGGGTGCACAATTACAATTTGACACGCCCAATGAGACTGACTTAATGGTGGGATAAAACCTTCATATCATGTATGATGTACCTCATCCTATGATCTATTCCTCAACCAATAAGAAAACATTGTTAAGCCCTATGAAAATCAACTTTAAACCCCTACAATAATAATTTTTTCTACGAATTCTAGTCCAAATATTTTCACACAAGGTCAATCAGATTCTTCATCAAGGTCATCATTTAGCACATATAATTGTGAATCAAGCATGAGAGTCACAACATAAGAGCTAACATTCTATCAAAGATTAATATTTGGATTCTTAATGTCCATTAGGAGCTCAAGAGGATCCAAGAGACCATTTTTGGAAGTTCCTTCCCATCTAGTAAGGTACATGCTTATATAATAGAGAAAGTGCATTACATTAGCCTTGCTCCCATCAACTTTGAAAGGTTTATCACACAAATGGTTTAGCCAATATGATTAAAATCATTTCTCCACATGGAAAGAGTACAAAATAAACTTCATAAATATGTTCAAGTCATGTAAATTATACAAGCATATTCTTGATGAACCTTCCCAAAAGATGGTAACACATGTAAGGGATTTGTTGCGGCTTCCTCTTGGTCAACCAGGAGATTTCCTAATCAAGAGGTGAATTGAAAAAGATATTTCAATGGGATATAATAGACCTCAATCTTGATGCCTACTTATGTTGGTATATTTTAGTAGTTATGTGTGTGAACACACTTAGGACCACTAGGGTGTGTTTTCCCTCTTTCGGAGGATTTTCCCCATGGCTTGTATATACACTTTAACCCCGATGAGTGATTGATCTTTGTACATTCACTTGGTAATACATTTTGTATTGTGTCGTGCTCCAAGCTTCTTCTTCTTCTTCTTCTTCCTTGTGTTGTTCTCGTGCTTCTACAAGACACACCCTTTTATGTTAAATATATATACAGGTCTTGGTTTGCCAATACAAGCATCTCAAAGTCTGTTATAGGTTTAACATAGCTTGACAAGATGTTTCTATTCAACTTTTTGAGATACAATCATTTTTCTGCATCAAGGTATTTGCTCACTAGCCATGGATGAAAGCAATGATGTATTCCACATGTTGGCTATTGTGGATAAGTTGGATGGTACTAATTACTCATTGTGGGCATATATGATGTGTCATGTGTTGGTAGCAAAAGGATTGTGACATATTGTGCTGGGTGCTAAAAAACATCCTATTACATGTATGAATATGGTTATTGAAGGTGATACAGATAGTATTGAAGATGATGATCTTCAAATTCCTATTTGTGTTGTGGTTCATGATGCATCTACTACAAAGTAACTTCATTGGGATGGAAGAGATGCTCAGACACATGCATTGATAGTTGTATCTATCAAACATACCATTGTTCCTCACATTCGCTACTGCAAAACAACAAATGATGCTTGGAATACACTTACCACTTTATACCAAGCAACAAATCAGGCTCGTATTGCATACCTTCAAAAATAGTTGGAGAGGGAGCATATGAATGAAGAAGATGCTATGGAATTTTTTTTGGCAAAGATCAAAGATCTAGAGCAATTGATTTCTATTGATGAAGTCTTACCACATAATTCACTTCTGTAGATTGTTCTTAATGGTCTTCCAGATTCATATCAGAGTTCTGCTTCTACTCTTTGATTGATGATGAAAGAAAATCCAAAGGCCTTAACATTTGAGGAGTTACTCTATGTTTTGTTGTAGGAATATCAATCTAGGTAGAACAAGTCAATTATGCATATTGTAGATCAAGTTTTCTCAACTAGTTACAATGGCAAAAGAAAATGGAGCTCATCTACTAGTAAGTATAAATCTACTAATGTTGCACGGACAAAGAAGGAAGACAAAGAAGGGAAGTAAAAAAAAAAAAGAAGAAGAAGCAGTTTTGAAAATTTTGTAAGGCAAATGATCATCTCATAATGAGTTATCATAAACTAGTTGCAAAACATGCAAAGAAGAAAGAGGTTGGAATGGTACTTGCAGAGGCCTTTACACCTTAAACAGAGTCTGCTAATCTTGTTCACACAATGAAGAATGTGCATTTACTACTATTTGCAACTTGAACCCATCTTCTAATGAGCAATGTATGTCTACAATAGAACTAGATGTCTGGTACTTTGATAGTGAGGCGGCCAATCATATTACCTCCTAGAGTAGTTTCTTCAATGTGTATGACACTTTTTTGCCTCTTCTTATATTTACACAATCAAGTGATGCTCCAAATGAGATAATTTCTCAACCTTTATGGGCTCCATAAGATGATGAATATCATTCCATTTTTATGCAAACTTACATGATACATTTGTTGATGAGAGGCCTGAAATAGAAGAGGCTAAAACTATGTTTAAATGGTTGGTGTGCACTTTGAGAGATAGCAAATTAGATGCACCTTTTTCATATCATACATGTCCAGGCTCTCATAGTGCTTCCTTTGCATCAGATTGCTATGCAATGGTTGCCTCTAGTCTTTATGATGAGAATGAGCGTGTTTCTTTGATGAAACACAATACTCAAAAATTTGGATGACTCCTTTGCAATCAAAATATGATGCTATTATGAAGAATGGTACTTGATCTCTATGTGATTTGCCTCCAAGCAAAAAGGCCATTGGCACTTAATGATTGGTATAAGGCTAGGCTTTTTGTCAAAGGTTATGCTCAAGGGAGAAGCATTGATTTTGATGAGACCTTTGCTCCCACATGCCAAATGGCTACTATACATAGCATTTGTGCACTTAAAAACTCATCATGGTTGGAATGTACATCAGTTGGACATTAAAACTACATTTCTGAATTGTCACTTACATGAAGAAGTGTATGTGTTTGAGGCATGTGGTTTTGTGAAAACAAAGTGTGCATGTTGAAAAAGGCATTACATGGTTTGGAGCAAGCACCTATTGCTTGGTATGAAAAGATACATGCCTATTTTATTGCACATGGCTTTGAGAACAATCCAACTAAGAGCACCTTATATGTTAAGTGTGCATATGATGTACTTCTCATCATTGTTGTATATGTTGATGACATGCTGCTCATTGGTCCTTATGAGAAGCATATTACTCAATTTAAAGTTTATTTGCAAGCCTCTTGTGAGATGTCAGATTTGGGGCATTTGCATCATATGTTGGGCATTCAGTTTATGCAAGTTGATGGTAGAGTAGCTTTGTGTTAAACAAAATATATTGACACATTATTACAACCTTTTGGCCTTGAAGATTTCAAACCTATTGCCACTCCCATGGAAACAGTTTTGTGGTTGAGTATTCATGATGTGCAAGATGCATTTGATTATGTTCTCTATCAGCACTCTGTTGGATGCTTAATTTACATGTGCATAATGTAGCCTGATATTCAGTTCGGTGCCTCTTAGATAAGGAGGTTTATGCATTGCCTAGGTGGCATGAAATTAGATATGGTTAAGTGCATCTTTCCCTATTTGAGTGGTACCTGACTACTTGGATTGTTTTATCCCAAGCGGTGATCATTACCACCATATTTACATGCTTCTCTCACTGAGGCTAGGCTAGTTCCTATGGCACTCATGTGTCCACCAATGGTTTGTGCTTCATGCTTGGAAGCTCATGCATATCTTGGTTGAGCAAGAAGCAGTCTACTATGGCCATTTCTAGTTGTGAGACTCATTATAGGGTAGCTTTTGCAGTGACCATTGAGTGTGTGTGGCTCGGATGCCTTTTGGTTGATTGGGGATTTGGTCAGTCTTTTGCGGCATCACCATCTTCATTAATTGTTAGAGTGCATTGGCAACTACAGGGAACCCTATGTTCCATGCTTGCACAAAGCACATTGAGGTGCAGTATCATTATGTCAGGGAGAGGTTCTATGTTGAAAAGATCAATTTGGAGTATGTGCCCACACGGGATAATGTTACAAGCCTTTTCACAAAGGCTTTGCCTAGGGGAGAAGTTTGAAGATTTTGGCAAAGCTTTGGGATTACTTCCTTTTGTGGATTGTTATCTTTCCACATAGCTTGACACTCCCTTATACATAAGTGACAGCTCCTTGTTCACTACATCACTCAAGTGGGGATCTATTGATGATATATTTTGGTAGTGATGTGTGTGAACACACTTAGGACCACCAGAGCACTTTTTTCCCTCTTTCGTAGGTTTTTCCCCCCAGGGTTGTATATATGCCTATAACCCCTAACAGTGACTGATCTTTGTACATTCACTTGGTAATACATCTTGTATTATGTTGTGCTCCAAGCTTCTTCTTCTTCTTCTTCCTTATGTTGTTCACCTGCTTCCATAGACCTACAACTCCAACAACCTACATGAATTCAAATCTACCACTACCCAAATTGAGGAAATGAGGATCCATTTTAGCAATTGAGCATGCAAGAATGTCCTATAACATAATCTAGAAAGGAATTTTAAAGCTTCACATTTGTATAAGGTGCTAATAGAAGAGAAGGCTTTGCTTTGAAACTTGGAATTAGATGATCTTGCTCAACTCCAAAAAGAAATCAAAGAATTAAGATTGGTTAAAGATATATAAACAAGGTTATATGATGCACTTTATGTCATAGTATGGGGAATACTATGTAGGATTTCCCCACGAAGGTCACTTGCTAGTTCTATGGCAAAAATGGACATGAGTCTAGGGATTTCCAGTACTCAAAGGGCATGCAACAGTAGGAAATGTTGCAGAACATGTTCTATGCTAGCATCTCTTCATAAGAAGTGGATATTGATTCACCTTGGAAATCATATTCTAATCGATCACTCTTGTGCTATCATTGTGGTGAGTATGGCCATCTTCAAAGTAAATTTTTGTTTCATATGGGAATGTCTTCTTGCTAGCTTTGCCCCGAAGGATCAAGTTGTGAGGAAGATTATTCCTTCCACAAAAGAGAGTAAAAAGTGCATATCCACCCATCCAACTCCACCAATATATATAAGTCTACACCAAGGGAATGCATGGACCAACCCTCTTCCAAGTGTCCAACAAAGTGTCTCACATGTGGACACTTTCCCAATGTTCATTAAATGCTTTTATAATTAAATGAGGTTTCTCCTCTTATGTACATCCCAAGGTGGAGCTTAGAGAAACTTCTCTTAAGACTAAGGTTCTCAACGCTAAGGATTGTAACCATTCAATTGGGATCTTAAATAAAATAAATAACCCAAAGGTTCAAAACAATGGTTCAAGCATATGGAAAATAAATTGCAAGGCTATTATACAACATTCTTCCCCCCTTAGGATGTTTTCATCCTAGAATTTGTGTGGAGGTATACTATGTGGAATATTCCCATGTGCACCATTACTAGTCTCATTGATCATGGATTGGCTCTCTGATATTTGCCTCTTTTTCTAACTTTAAGTTATTCTTATTGAGAAGAGCAAAATCTTTTTCTTGATGGAACTTACTTGTTCCTAAGCGGGATTTACTTTGTCATATCTTTCCATTTAATTAAGCACTCTTTATATAATTGACTTATTGTTTTTTAATCTTGAACGCAAACTCTTCTCTCTAGTTCATGGGGGATGTTTTGTAATGGAAAAGGTTGGATTATTGTACCTAGGATACAAGATTCTCTTGAGGAAATCTTTAGCAACTTGGAATTTCTCATTTTGTAACCCAAGTGCATATGGGCATTAGCATATGGAACCCATACATTAGCATGAATGGGCTAAACCCTATTCCAAAATGCTTGGATCCTATTGTAAACAAAATAAACTAAGGGTCCTTGTTTTGTAATATGACTGCATATGGGCTCTAGAATGGAACCCATACATTAGCATGAATGGGCTAAACCCTAGTGCAGAATGCTTGGTGCTATTTTAAGTAGTCCTCCCAATTGCATATGGGCTCTAGAATGGAACCCATACATTAGCATGAATGGGCTAAACCCTAGTGCAGAATGCTTGGTGCTATTTTAAGTAGTCCTCCCAATTCAATTTGGTTTGAAGATACATATGCTCATATCTTCAAGTATTCTATTGACTTTTTTTGTTTGTCTATGTGATTATGGACATTCATTAGTACTCATTTTGAACTTTGTACATAATTGATTGAAAACGAATTTCTAGAAATGCCTAGTAATGTTTTATCTCTAATTAATACTCTCTCTTGAGGTGTACCATTGAGTCGATAAAGATGTTTAACAAATGACTTTTCCACTTCTAAAGTTTTAATTGTAGTATGAGTAGGAATAAAGCAAACCATCGTAATCAGTTGATATACTATAAACAAAACTGAACCATGTCCTTTATGGGTTCGGAATAAGCACATATAAAGTCCATGGAAATATTTTCTATTTTGTAATGAATATTTCCAAAGGGTGTAATAGGTTACCGATCTTAAGCTTTTCAACTTTATTTATTTGACATTTTGTACATTTAATTACAATTATTGTATATCTTTATGTACACTTGGCCAATAGAAACATCTCTTGATCGATTATATTTTTTGTTGATTTTTGGATGCTCAACACTAGGTGCATCATGGCATTCAAACAAAACATTTCTTCTTAAATATTTATCACAAAGTACACAACTTTTCATTTATATAATAAGTGTTCACCTTTAATATTATTATGCTTAAACTTATCATTTGAAGATAATTTTGTATCTTGATAATAGGCGTTCTTCAAAGCTTCTTTAAAACTTGGATCCTCCTTACACTTTTCTTTAATTAACTTGATGAAATAGCTTGAAGTTTGAGCAGTGTTTTGGGGTGTGGCCAATTAAGAATAACTTGGACCTTTTCATGATCTACTTGTACTCCCTTTTTAGAAATAATGTAGTCAAGATACCTAATTTTTGGTGCAAAAAACTCACATGAGTGGATTGATCCATCATTCTTTTCTACTAAGAGGATGGGAATTGTTCAAGATGATTGACTAGGTTGATATAATCCTTTGTCATGCTACTCGCATGTATCAAATAGTTTATACTTTTTCTTGTTGGGAAAATGGGACTTGCTATGTTGTTTATATATAGGTTTAGTTATTGGGCATAAGTCTATGGTATGATCGACTTTACCTCTAGGAGATGATAAGCATGTGAAAGTTCTTCTAGAAAAACATCCTGTATTTTATTCATTAAGCATTCAAAATTAGACTTTTCAATATTATAAAAAGAAGGCAAAGACACTTGGAACTCAATTCATACCATAAACATCATTACATGGCCGAAAACAATATGTATAATTCCTCTTTTTTTTATTATACAAGTTTCTACAGCTTCATACTTGAGATTAGAGGGATACCCAGCACATCATGCTCCCCATGAGTGAAGTATTGGACATTATTTTTCTTGAATTCCCAATGCATTTAACAAGTAAATAGATTCAATGATGTTTCGAAGCCCCAAAGGCATTCCCTTTTCCACATTATATTAGTCATTTCCATGCAGATAATAAAAAATTGGATTTATCTTTGTATCCTTGAAACTCAATTTCAAGATCACATACCATAATATCCCAAATCTTTTGGTCTTATCCTTGCATCATGAAAGTTGTGTATTAATATGGTGACTATTGTTGATATGTTTTGGTAGTGATGTATGTGAACACACTTAGGAGTGTTGGGGAACTTTGTTCCCTCTTTAAGAGGTTTTTCCCCCTAGCTTGTATGTATGCCTATAATCTTAACATGTTACTTATCTTTGTACATTCACTTGGTAATAAAATCAGTATTGTGTGTTATGCTCCAAGCTTCTTCTGTTGATATATTTTGGTAGTGATGTGTGCGAACACGCTTGGACTGTCGGGGCACTTTTTTCCCTCTTTAGGAGGTTTTTTCCCCTGGTTTGTATATATGCATATAACCCTAATGGGTTACTTATCTTTGTACATTGTGTGTTTTGCTCCAAGCTTCTTCTCCTTCCTTATGTTGTTCACATGCTTTTGTAGACCTTAAACTCGATCCTCTAGGCACTTTTCCCCTCTTTATGAGTTTTTTCCCCTGGCTTGTATATATGCCTATAACCCTAATTGGTTACTTATCTTTGTACATTCTCTTCGTAACAAATTCAATATTGTGTGTTGTGCTCCAATCTTCTTCTTCTTCTTCCTTGTGTTGTTCCCTTGCTTCCGCAGACCTCAAAATCTAACAATCAATATCAAAGGAGGTCGTTGCTTCATCTAGGGTATCGTCGATACCCCTCCGGTCACAGTCTTAGAATCGCGCAAAAAATTGATAAGCATACTCAAGGCAATTAGGAGTTCAAAATGCCTTTGTTCTATGGTGTCAAAGTAAAGATCTGAGCTTGTTTCAAACTCCAAATGCACTATCATAGTGCCTGTTGGAACATCAAGCTTACACTATGCTTGAGGTGGATTTGATCTACATCAAAGGCTATCACATCGAAAGAATATCCGTTGGAGAGTTCTTTTTCTTATGCTCATTTATTGTATTTTTTTGAGAAATTTTTTATGGTTCATTTACCGTTGTAAAAGCCTTGAGCTTTACACATGTAAAGGTAGAAATATAGAGCCTAAATCCCATGAATTTGTGGTGGTTGAAGTTGCATTCAATCAAGCAATCAATCACCTAAAAGTAGATCAAACTAGATCTTCACTTTTTCCTAGATTGTAGGAAAGTGAATTGATTCCCTCCAACAACCATTCCCACCTTCATTTGAAATAAAATTTCACTTGTAGAAATCATGGAACACTCCTAGAGTCTATATAAAGACTTGAAATCACTTGTACAATACATGGAAGCAATATACATACACTTGTGACCATCATTGCCTTGGTCCTTCAATTCACTGCATCATCTTCTTCACCAACAGTAATCTTGCAGAGGCTGTTGTTCTCTCTGCAGAGCTCCAAATTGAGTGCAAGATGGCTCATTAGAAAGGTATTAGTGTCTAGTTCGTGCCTATAAATTTTCATAGCATTTGGTTTAGTAAATTGGGAGAAATTTGGGTTTTTCTGTCTTGGGGTCAATCTCTGCATATTCTTGAAAAATAGGAAGTACCACCAGTGAATGTCGCATTCATTCCTATAGCATATTTTTCTTATTCCTTATACTTTTCTGCATTCCATACACTCAACCCTATGTGTATCACTCCCATAAAAGGATTTTTTCTAATTGTAATCACGTTGGTCGATATGGGCATTTGAAGTTCATTGTCTCTTCCATAGATAGTAAGTTTTTTGAGCTAGTCGACCCGCGAACCTGTCTGTTTTGTATCGACTCATTCTCCTTGATGCTCCAAAGTACATAGTGCATTTATTTGCACTTATTACATGCTTATAAGGTCTATTTGAGTTTCCATAAGCTCAAGGGTTGTTCTTGTGCCGGTTGGCTTGATCAAACTTCGTTGCTTCGAAACGCACTTTTCTACCTTCTCCAAGTTCTTTCAGTGGTATCAGAGCTAGACCAAGACGGGTCACGGCTTTCCCTCAATGATCGAGAAGCTTGATCGACACAACTATGCGGCTTGGCAAATCAGGATGGAGACCTATTTGCAAGGTAGAAATCTTTAATGAATTGAAGCAGGTGATGAAGCTATGCCTATTCCAAGATCCAAAGGAGGACCTACACAAGAGGAGACAGATAAGCTCACACTTTGGTGCGCAAGGGATGCTCAAGCAAGGTCGTACATACTAAACTCTATCTCTGACTTTCTATCACCACATATTAGAGGATGCAAGACATCTCAAGAGACTTGGGATGCCCTCGAGACTTTCTTTTCTGCTAGTACCAAAGCAAGAAAGAATCATCTTTGGAACGAGTTCAACCAAATGAAGAAGACACCTAAACAAACCATCACAGAGTTTGTTACCAAGGTCAAGGAGGTTGCAGATCAGTTAGCATCCATTGGAGAGCTGATTGAAGAAGAGGTCATCATGAGGCAAATTCTCAATGGCATTCGAAGTGATAAGCAATGGCAATCCTTCACGACGGCTTATGATCTCATCATGGATGTGCAAACTCTAGACTTCAACATCTTTCTTGGACAACTCTTCAATCAAGAAGCCAACAATAGCATAAAGGAAGGTAACCCTTATCATGGTAATTCAACTAGTGCTCTATATGCAGATAAGAAGGATAAGAAGCAGAAAGGCAAGAAGAAGGAAGAAGATGAAGAAGAGACTTCCCAAGCCAACTTTGCAAGCAAGAGTAAGTGGAAAGGGAAGAAGAAAGCACCAAAGCAAGACAAAGCAAAAGGTCAGAATGTTCAACCTTGTGCCATATGCGATAAGACCAACCACACCACTCAGAATTGCTGGTTCAATGGGAAGACCCAGAAAGGAAGTGGAAGAGGTGGATATGGCAGTAATAGAGGCAGAGGTGGACAAACCTTCAACAGCAACAATAGAAGCTATAATAGAAGGGACTACAATAATTATTCAGAAGATCAACCACATGAAGACTCATTGCTTCTTATGAATCTAAGCCACAAAGAAGGTAAAGAAGATGATCATTTGTTCTACATAGATTCAGGATGTTTGAATCATGTTGTAGGCAACCTTGCTCTTCTATCTGATTTGGAAAGTCCAAAGCATAGACATGAAGTGCAAACAAGGGATGACACGAAGCACAATGTGGAGAAGATTGGTAATGTCAAAGCTTCCAATGGCAGGACAAACATTCTAAGTAAGGTTCTCTATGTACCCACTATCACTAAAAACCTAATAAGTGTAGGCCAAAGAGTTGAAAAAGGCTTGCAAGTTAGGTTCACCCAACATGGAGCTTTTGTGGAAGATCCATGTCAAGGCTTCAAGAAGATAGCCCGAGGTGAGAAGCATGGTAGGCTCTTTACTTTTGAAGTAGGAGAAACCAGGAACATAGCTCTATTCAACTTTGGGTCTCAAACCCTAAGTGAGCTTGAAGTGTGGCATAAGATACTTGCTCATGTGAATGAAAGAACCTTGAAGGATATATGCAGGGATCAAAGTGTTCTAGGACTGTCGAACATATCAAAGCAACACATGATCAACAGGTGTGATGCATGTCAGATTGGGAAGGCACAAAGACAACCATTCAACCACAACGGGTACATCCACAACAACGTTTTGGACTTACTACATACAGATGTATGGGTACCAAGTCAAGAACCTTCATTGGCAGGATCAAGGTATTATGTCTCATTTATTGACGACCATAGTAGATGGACTGTTCTATACTTTATCAAGAGTAAGAATGTGAAGTGTTTGATTGCTTCAAGAAGTATCTTGCACATGTGGAGAATCATACAAGTAGATCACTAAAGCAGCTCAGATCTGATGGAGGGGGAGAATACTTCTCCAAAGAGTTTGATGATTTCTTACAGGACAAAGGTATCAAAAGGGAAGTGACTACTAGGTACTCTCTTCAACTAAATGGAATTGCAGAGAGCAAAAACAAGACATTGGTTGGATCAGCCCGAACAATGCTTGAAGAGAAGAAGTTGCCACATTATCTATGGGCAGAAGCTATTTCAACTGTTGTGTACCTTGTCAATAGACTACCATCCAAATCACTTCAAGGTATGACTCCTTATGAAGCATGGCATGGAAGAAAACCTAGTCTTGGACATTGCAAGGTTTTTGGTTGTTTAGCTTATGTTCATGTACCATCACAAATAAGAGGTAAGCTAGATGAAAGGGCAACAAAGGCAGTGTTTATTGGATATGATTCAACTCAGATGGGTCACAGGTTCTTCAATCCTTCAACCAAGCAATTCACTACAAGTAGAGATGTTGTGTTTGAAGAACACGGGTCTTGGTATGATGAAGACAAACAAAAGGTAACACTACCATATAATCTTGATTCTTACTCTCATCAATTAGGAAGCAAGCATGATACACAGGTCCAGGATCCAAGAAGTGATACAGACGATGACCAAGATGAAAGAGAAAGGGATTACAAGCTATGGAAGTCAAGAGGCAAAGCAAAGATGCAAGAGGTTGGAGAATGCTCAAAAGAAGCACCTAAAAGATCAGCAAGAGAGAAGAAATAACCAGAAAGGTATGGATATGATTCCACATTCGTTACGAAGCATTCAATCTACTTGGCAAAAGACTCTATTTCAGAGGAACCCTCAACCTATGAAGAGGCAAAGGGAAACCCTAATTGGGAAAAGGCCATGAAGGAAGAGATAGATGCATTGAAGGAAATGGACACTTAGGATTTGGTTCCAATATCACCGAATCAAAAGGTAATTGGTTGCAGATGGGTATATAAAGTTAAAAGAAATTCAAGTGGATCAATTTGTAGGTACAAGGCAAGATTAGTTGCCAAAGGATGCTCACAAACTCATGGTATAGACTATGAGGAAACATTCTCACCTTTGCAAAGATGACTATAATCAGGACATTGATAAGTGTAGCTGCTGCAAGGAATTGGAGACTCCTCCAACTTGATGTGAAAAATGCGTTCTTAAATGGTTGGATAAGTGAAGAGGTATACATGTCACAACCACCAGGTCTTGAAAACCCTAATCATCCATCTTATGTTTGCAAACTTAAGAAAGCATTGTATGGATTGAAACAAGCTCCTAGAGCTTGGAATTACAGGTTGGTTACATATCTTCAAGATCAAGGGTTCAAAGCTAGCAGCTCAGATCCTCCTCTATTCATCAAAAGGGATCACAATGAGGTTATCTATCTATATGTACATGTAGATGATATTATTGTGACAAGTGATGATCTAAATGGCATTCAAAGGATCAAGAGACACATGCAAGAGGAGTTCAAAATCAGTGACCTAAGTGAGCTCACATATTTCCTAGGTATGCAAGTGATATACACAATTGAAGGAATGTACTTGACTCAAAGAAGATACATTCAGAATCTTCTTCTCAAGTTCAAAATGGAGAACACTAAACCTGCAGGTACACCTTTGGAGATGAATCATAAACTTAGTGTTTATGAAGGTGAGAAAATTGAAGACATTAAAGAGTATCAAAGCTTGGTAGGTAGCTTGATATATGCTACTCATACAAGGGCAGACATCTCATATAGTGTGGGAGTGCTTAGTCAGTTCATGCACTCACCGAGAAGACCACACATGGATGTGGCTAAGAGAGTACTTAAGTATCTCAAAGGTACAATCAAGGAAGTTATATTCTATCCTTACTCTTCAGATTTGGATATCAAAATCTATTCAGATGCAGATTGGGAAGGAGCTAAGGATGACAAAAAAAGTACATCTGGTTACTTAGCATTTGCAGGTTCAAAGCTAGTGTCATGGAGTTCAAGAAGCAACCCACAATTGCTTTATCCTCAACTGAAGTAGAGTACAGAGGCTTGACCATAGCAACTCAAGAGGCAATATGGTTAAAAGCATTGTATACAAATTTGGGACTTGTGAGTTTCAAACCTCACATATTTGGAGATAATGTAAGTAACATGCATCTAGTGGCAAATCCTATTTTCCATGCGAGAACCAAGCACATAGAAGTCCATTACCACTTCATCAGGGAGAAGCTCATGGCAAAATAGATTGACATTTCTTTTGTTCCTACTGAAAAGCAAGTAGCAGATATGATGACGAAGGCACTTGATGGAATAAAGCTTTGTAGATTCAAAGCTATGGCAGGTATTCAACCTATCAGAGAATGAAGACTCAAGCATACTTAACTTGAGGGGGAGCTATTGCAACATCAAGCTTACACTATGCTTGAGGTGGATTTGATCTACATCAAAGGCTATCACATTGAAAGAATATCCGTTGGAGAGTTCTTTTTCTTGTGCTCATTTATTGTATTTTTTTGAGAAATTTTTGATGGTTCATTTACCATTGTAAAAGCCTTGAGCTTTACATATGTAAAGGTAAAAATATAGAGCCTAAATCCCACGAATTTGTGGTGGTTGAAGTTGCATTCAATCAAGCAATCAATAGCCTAAAAGTAGATCAAACTAGATCTTCACTTTTTCCTAGATTGTAGGAAAGTAAATTGATTCCCTCCAACAACCATTCCCACCTTCATTTGAATTAAAATTTCACTTGTAGAAATCGTGGAACACTCCTAGAGTCTATATAAAGACTTGAAATCACTTGTACAGTACATGGAAGCAATATACATACACTTGTGACCATCATTGCCTTGGTCCTTCATTCACTGCAACATCTTCTTCGCCAATAGTAATCTTGCAGAGGCTGTTGTTCTCTCTGCAGAGCTCCAAATTGAGTGCAAGATGGCTCATTAGAAAGTTCTTAGTGTCTAGTTTATGCCTATAATTTTTCATAGCATTTAGTCTAGTAAATTGGGAGAAATCTGGGTTTTTGTATCTCGGGGTCAATCTCTGCATATTCTTGAAAAATAGGAAGTACCACCGGTGAATGTCGCATTCATTCCTATAGTATTTTTGCTTATTCCTTATACTTTTGTGCATTCCATACACTCAAACCTATGTTTATCACGCCCATAAAAGGATTTTTTCTAATTGTAATCACGCTGGTCACTATGGGCATTTGAAGTTCATTGTCTCTTCCATAGATAGTAAGTTTTTTGAGCTAGTCGACCCGCGAACCTATCTGTTTTGTATTGACTCATTCTCCTTGATGCTCCAAAGTACATAGTGCATTTCTTTGCACTTATTACATGCTTATAAGGTCTATTTGAGTTTCTATAAGCTCAAGGGCTGGTCTTGTGCCAGTTGGCTTGACCAAACTTCGTCGCTTCAAAACGCACTTTTCTACTTTCTACAAGCTTCTCCAAGTTCTTTCAGTAGTATCAGAGCTAGATCAAGATGGGTGACGGCTTTCCCTCAATGATCGAGAAGCTTGATCGACACAACTATGCAGCTTGGCAAATCAGGATGGGGGCCTATTTGCAAGGTAGAAATCTTTATGGAATTGTAGCAGGTGATGAAGCTATGCCTATTCCAAGATCCAAAGGAGGACCTACACAAGAGGAGATAGATAAGCTCACACTTTGGTGCGCAAGGGATGCTCAAGCAAGGTCGTACATACTAAACTCTATCTCTAACTTTCTATTACCACATATTAGAGGATGCAAGACATCGCAAGAGACTTGGGATGCCCTCGAGACTTTCTTTTCTGCTAGTACCAAAGCAAGAAAGAATCATCTTTGGAACGAGTTCAACCAAATGAAGAAGACACCTAAACAAACCATCACAGAGTTTGTTACCAAGGTCAAGGAGGTTGCAGATCAGTTAGCATCCATTGGAGAGCTGATTGAAGAAGAGGTCATCATGAGGCAAATTCTCAATGACATTCGAAGTGATAAGCAATGGCAATCCTTCACGACTGCTTATGATCTCATCATGGATGTGCAAACTCCAGACTTCAACATCTTTCTTGGACAAATCTTCAATCAAGAAGCCAACAATAGCATAAAGGAAGGTAACTCTTATCATGGTAATTCAACTAGTGCTCTATATGCAAATAAGAAGGATAAGAAGCAGAAAGGCAAGAAGAAGGAAGAAGATGAAGAAGAGACTTCCCAAGCCAACTTTGCAAGCAAGAGCAAGTGGAAAGGGAAGAAGAAAGGACCAAAGCAAGACAAAGCCAAAGGTCAGAATATTCAACCTTGTGCCATATGCGATAAGACCAACCACACCACTCATAATTGCTGGTTCAATGGGAAGACCCAGAAAGGAAGTGGAAGAGGTGGATATGGCAATAATAGAGGCAGAGGTGGACACAACTTCAACAATAACAATAGAAGCTATAATAGAAGGGACTACAATAATGATTGAAAAGATCAACCACATGAAGACTCATTGCTTCTTATGAATCTAAGCCACAATGAATCAAGAACCTTCATTGGTAGGATCAAGGTATTATGTCTCATTTGAAACAACCACCTTATTGGTATGAGGATTATAACATCTATATCCTCTTTGAGTATCTGCATAACCAATAAATATACACTTTTCTAATTTCACATCAAGTTTTGATCTCACTTCACTAGGTACATGTACATAACATACAAAACCAAATACTTTCAAATGAATTACACTTGGTTTCCTTCCATGCCATACCTCATATGGTGTCAAATGATGAACTCTAGCAGTAGGTACTCTATTCATAATGTACACACTTGTGCTAATAGCTTCAGCCCAAAAAGAATTAGGCAAACACATATCATTTAGCATGCTTCTAGATGCTTTTGTATGATTCTGTTTCTTCTCTTTGCGACTCCATTTTGTTGTGGAGTATACCTGCATGTAACTTGTCCTTTGATACCTTCATCATACAAAAAATCAGTAAAAGCTTTACAGAAATACTCTCCCCCTCCATCGGATCCTAGCTTCTTAACATATCTTCCTGTTTGCTTCTCGACAAATGATTTAAAATTTTTGAAACAATCAAAGACTTCACTCTTATGTTTAATGAAATACACAAATGTCATTCTACTATGATCATCAATGAATGATACATAGTACTTATTATCAGCCAAGAATGCCTCTTTAGTAGGACCCCATACGTTTGTATGTATAAGATCTAGCAATCCACTGCTTACATAGCTTGAATGCTTGAAAGGCTATCTACTTTGCTTACCCATTTGACATGCTTCACAAAGGTGCACCATATGTTGCTTAGTAAGATCAGGTAATCCTTCAACAATCCTCTTCTTTGATATCTCCTTTAACTTGTGTACATTCATGTGTCCAATCCTTTTGTGCCATAGATCAAGCTCTGCTATTCAATGCATACCATAAGAGAAATAGTTTGTATGATTTGGGTTTACCTTGAATGTAAACAATCTACCTTGTTTTTGACCTCTAGCAATTAACCTCCTTTGCTTTAGATCCTCAATGAAGCAACCTGCATGATTAAATCTTATTTGCAAACCTTTTTCTACCATTTGATCAACTGACATCAAATTCTTAGTGATTGTTGGCGCATAAAGTACATCCTTCAAGCAATTTTTCTTGCTCTTATCTTGCATAACAACATCTCCAACCTGCATAATCTTATGTGTTGTATCATCTCCTGTTTCAACATGACCTTTACATGAAGGATTATGCATATTAGAAAACCATGAAGCATCATGTGACATATGGTTAGAGCAACCACTATCTAAATACCATACATCACTATTGCAATTCATCTTAGTTTTTACATTCATCATAAGAAGAGAATCATAATCATCACTTTTACCTTCAACTGCATAATTTCCTTGTTGTTTACCTCTTCTTGAATAGCCTCCTCTTCAATTACCACCTTGATTATTTTCATTTTGATAGCAATCTTTGGCATAATGTCCATACCTTCCACATATATAGCAATTGTTGTTATCTTCACTCCTTTGTCTTTGATTATAGTTGTAGTAGCCTCTCGTACATCTAGCACTTGATCTTCCTCTTCCTCTTGTGTTGAAGAAGCCACTTGAAGTTCCTTGATCATCACTCCTTCTTCCTCGACCTCTATTTGAACCTCTTCTTCCTCTATCTCCACCTCTTGATGATCCTACATAAAGAGCTTGTCCTTGAGATCCTTTTTTATTTGAAGTTGAGCCATTTAGATTCATGTCCTCCGTGACCATAAGAGCAACAAGCTGATCAAAGTCTGGTAATTCTCCTCTAACATAAATTGAAGTAATGAATGGTTTCCATCTCTCATCATCCTTGAGTCCGTTGAGAGTATGTGCAACCAAGTCGTCGTCCTCCACATGAGCTTGAATTGATCCTAGTTGATTTGCAATCTCTTTAACCTTCAACAAGTAATCATTGACCAATGTCCTTGTATCTTTCTTTATGTTATTCAACTCATTTTTTCATTGAATCTTCCTTGGTTTTGTACCTGTAGCATACAACCTTTCCAATGCAAGCCAAACATCTCTACTTGTGTCTAGATCTTGTATGTGTCCTACCATTGAACCTTGAATATTTTGTGATAAAATGAATATAACCCTTTTGTCTCTTTCATTCCTCTTGAAATATAGGATCCAAAGTCTAAACTCCCTCAATTATTGCTGCTTTGGATCCTCTTGTAATATAGGTTTGATATTAGTTCCATCAATCAAACCATACAAGCCTCTACCTTGCAAGTATGTTTTGATTATAAATCGCCATGCTTGATAGTTGTTCTTATCAAGCTTCTCTATTTGTGCATGTTGATCGCCCATTTTGTAAATACTAAACTTCCTCCTTTAATCCTCCTTTTGGATATGTGTGATAAGAATAAGTATGAGATTTACCTTTTTAATAAATTTTATGCACCTTTCTTTGTTTGGATGTTGCTTGAGATGCTTCCTTGCTATCTCCTTCTACCTTTGTGTAGTGTCAATGATGAACCTCTGCTCCAATAGCTTCAAATTCTTCATCAATGTATTATAACCTTCTCCAATCTTCAATTCCTTGTTCTGATACCAATGCTTGAGTTTATTGACCTCCAAAATATAGCTGGAAGTAGGTGGAACCCCCTAGGAACAAGTTGACCTTCTCACAAACTTCATCACAAAAAACTAGTCATGCTTGCAGAGCTTACTGTTCTCTTCTAACTTAGAATTTTTTAAAACTGTTTTAATCACATATACTAGAGACCAAGAGCTTTCCAATGAGCCAAAGAAAACTGAATTTGGATAAATACACAAGGAGATATGACCTCTGCAAGTTTGAGGTTTGATGGAGACCTTCAGCAGGGGTGAACCCGAGAACACACACTACTTGCAGAGAGTACTGCTCTGAGCGCACAAATCCAATGATTATGAAAATTTACAATATGAAAGTAGACAGTAAGAGATTTCAAATGAGCTATGAAACATGTAATTTGGATATATAACGAGGGAGATACAAGCTCTACAATCTTTGCATACAAAACTACAGTAGCATAGAGATACCCATATGACTCTCTTGGACTTCCCACAAGATCACGACTTCTCTCCTCTTGTTATAGCATGGGAAACTAATCTAAAACCTTCCTAATACATCTAAATTTGTGTTAGACACTTGGTTGGAGATATTAGATGACTCAAGTGCTCAAATAAGCAAAGTATTGATGGACTTTGAGAACTAGCCACATCGACCTTCCACTAGGACACCACTATAGCTTCCTTGTGACTCACTAATTTGACTGACCATGTTCTAGAACTCACGTGGTATTTTGGCTATCTTTCATGAATAATATGAGTCTTCTTGAAGTATTTGAAGACTTCCCAAAGGTATTTACATAATTTGAAACTTGCGCCCTACATAAAACAAATGTTCGCAACAGATAGGAGGAGCACTTCTGGCTACTTATCTTTTGCAGGTTCAAAGATAATTTCATGGTCATCAAAGAAACAACCAAATGTGGCATTATCATCAACAGAAGAAGAATAAAGAGGCTAAGCAAATGCAACACAAGAGCTATGTGGCTCAAGCTACACAGATTTGGGGTTACATTCTTATACTCCAATGATTTTTGGAGATAACACTAGCTCACTTCATTTGGCTGCTAATCCTGTATATCATGCAAGGACTAAGCACACTGAAGTGTACTATCATTATGTAAAAGAGAATCTACTTAGCAAGGACATCCAATTGTCCTATGTATCAACCAATTTGCAATGTGCAGATATGCTAACAAAATCTTTTGATGGAACTAAGATGAACAGGTTCAAGATGATGATTGGATTGCAAGAAATCAAGGAAATATGAAGTCCAAGCATGTTAGGCTTGAGGGGGAGCTATTGGTAAAATTGAGTCCAAGCCTACATACTTGGGCAATTAGCATATCCTTGTAAAAGTGCATATGTTAATTGCACTTCTCTCACGTGTAGTTAGGAGGAATCAAATCTCGAATTACTTGGTAGTTGATTGATGAGAAAGTAACTCATATAGTTTAGGATTCACTTTATGGTGAGAACTTGAATTTGAATTCAAAAACTGGCTCCAACTCAAAACTATAAAAGAGGGTCAAAATCTCGTGTGTAGTGAGCCCGATTCTGAGATCATTTAGAGAGGGATTTGTGTAAATAGTGAGCTCATTCTATAGCCAATTCACTACCCTCACATTGAGCAATTATACATTGCCCATGTCATTGTATTTCTATGTGATTTAATACATATACATTGATCACATCTCTACTTCTCTTCTCTACTATGGTTATCTCAGAATAGTGAACTTCTCAGAGCTTGTTCTGAGTGCATACTTGTCCAATTGATGTGATTCAAAGTGGTATAGATTCAACATACTAACTATCTCATAGGTACAAATTTTCATTCTCATTGCTTTTCTGAATCTTGAGATATCTTCACATCTCTACTCACTGGTTTGCAAACTATAGCAGCCCGAAAATATTGGGCTAGTCTTCCAACTTGCTAAGCATCATTCTAAGTGTACACTTGATCATTTCTATTGAAATAACTCATGAATGGTAGCTATCTAAGTTAATCAATTGCTAGCAGGTTGAGAGCACTGTTCATTTTATTGAAGTTCTATAGAGACCAAAATAGCAAGTCTTAACTAATAGTTGAACTTTCTACTCATTTATTTTGATCCATTGATTAGAGGATCATGCTCCAAAGCACATAAGTGATTATTTGTGATTTTTGGGAAGTGCAACGGTTCTAGTATACTCTCCATAACTTGTTCTTGGCTAGTGTGAAGTAGGATTTTGCAGCACCACTTCATCTCTGGAATCTATCCACCATCTCCTCCAACATATCCCAAGCATCCTTAGTTGTTCTGCAAGAGCAAATGTGAGGAATAATGGCACGTTTGGCAGACAAGGCTATCAATGCATATGCCTAAGAATCTCTCCCATCCCTACAAATTTGCTCTGCAATAGGTGCAGCAAAAACCGTAGCATGAACATGAATCTGAAGAATATCAGCATCTTCAATACCAACTGCATCAGCTTTAGTACCTGTATTTGCATGTTTAATAAGACATTTTTCAACACCCTGCATAATATTTCACATTCCTTTTGCGACCAATACATGATGCACCATATAAGCCCACAATGGGTTATTCGCACCATCTAACTTATCCTCAATAGCCAACATACGGAATACATCACTGCTCTCAGCCATGGCCATTGACTAAAATACCTTGATGTAGAAAATTGAATGTATCTCAAAAAGTTGAACAGAACTACCATGTCGAGTTCTGCTAAACGTGTAGCAGATTTTGAGACGCTTATATTGGCGAACGAAAGCATTGTGATGATGCGTTTGGAGTTCAAAAAGAGCTCAGATCGTGATTTCCATATCATACAACAAAGCTTTTTGTTATCTCCAAATCACATTGAGTATGCATACCAAATTTTGTGCGATTCTGAGATTGTGATTGAAGGAGTGTCGACAATGCCCTAGATGGAGCGATGACCTGCTCTGATACCAATTGTTGGAGTTAGATGTTTATGGAAGCACATGAAAAACACAAGGAAGATGGAGAAGCTCGGAGCACAACACACAGTATTGAATGTACCACCACTAGAATGTACAAAGATAAGTAACCCATTAGGGCTATAGGCATTTATACAAGCTGGTTGAAAAAAACCTCCTAAAGAGGGAAAAATGTGCCCTGACGGTCCTAGTGTGTTCACACATATCAATACCTAAATATATCAACACAAGTTTGGGAAAAGAGAACACCATTTCAGATTTCTGCAAGCATAGCAAACTAACAAAATTCAGATGACCAAAGCATGCATGCCAAAGCCTTGCATCTGACATAGCCTAAGAATCATGTATTGCACATGTTGAATCATTCATAGATTTTTCATAGTCTATGAGCTTATACAACCCACGACATAAAATGCCTGAAGCAATAATCATGTCGCCATTTGACAGATCATGAATTGCATATCTATCATCAAAAAATTTCACAACCAAGCCAATCTTGGCTAATGCAAAAATTGATAACAGATTTTTCTTGATCCCTGGCACAAATAAAGCATCCGACAATGTGAAAGAACTACCATCAACAATAGTCAGAATGATCTTACCAACTCCCATGATAGGATAAGAGGAGTTGTTGGCACATGTGAAAGTATTCCCTGTAGGGCTAGGCTCAATTGAAGTGAAGAAACTGCATTACGAGGTAATATGTTTGTTTGCCCCACTATCAAAGTACCAAACATCTGATTCTACTACCGACATACACTATTTAGGAGACGATGGGTCAAAATTGCAAACAATAGTAAACGCCCATTCTTCATTCAGCACAAGATTAGCATACTCTGTTTTTGGTGTAGAGCCCTCTACAACAACCATTCTAACCACTTTTTTCTTTGCCTCCTTTGCAGCCAATTTTGGACAGTTCTTTATGACATGATCATTTCCTTTATAGTACTTACCAAAGAATTTATGTTTTTCTGATTTCTTCTCATCTTTGTCTTCCTTCTTCAAATGTGCAACATTTGCAGATTTCTGTTTACTAGTAGATGAGCTCCATTTACCTTTGCCCTTCTAACTAGCCAAGAAATCTTGATCTGCAACACACATAATGGACCTATTCTACCTAGATTGATCTTCCTACAACAGAACATAGACTAACTCCTTAGTTGATATTCATCATCAAACAAAGAGTAGAAGAAAAACTATAATATGAATCAAGAAGACTATTCAGAATGGTCTACACAAGTGAGCTATCGAGTATAACTTCATCAGCAAAAATCAATTGTCCCTTCAAGTCTTTGATCTTTGTTAGAAAATTGTCCATAGAATCACCTTCATTCATATGCTCACTCTCCAACCATTTTCAGAGGTAAGCAACACGAGCCTCATTCCTAGCCAGGTACAATGTGGTAAGTGTATCCCAAGCATCCTTAGCTATTCTACAAGAGTGAATGTGAGGAATAATGACATGTTTGATAGACAAGGCTATCAATGCATGTGTCTGAGCATCTCTACCATCCCAACGAATTTGCTTTGTAGTAGGTGCAGCAGAAACCACGACATGAATAAGAATCTGAAGAATATCAGCATCTTCAATGCCATATGCATTAGATTCAATACTTGTTTTTGCAGGTGTAATAGGACTTCTACTAAACCTATGGCAGAGTTTGAGACACTTATATTGGCGAACCAAAACTTGTATATATCTTTGGCACAAAAAGATGAAATAGCCTTCATAAGTGCTCGTAATCACCCTGAGTATGCACACCAAATTTCGTGTGATTCTAAGACTACAACAAGAGGAGTGTCGAGGATGCCCTAGATGAAGCAGCAACCTGCTCTAATACCAATTGTTGGAGTTCGAGGTCTACGGAAGCATGCGAACATCACAAGGAAAAAGAAGAAGCTTTTATCACAACACAAAATATTGAATGTATTACCACTAGAATGTACAAAGATAAGTAACTTGTTAGGGCTATAGGCATATATACAAGCCGGAAAAAAACTCATAAAGAGGGAAAAAAGTGCCCTGACATCCTAGTGTGTTCAAACATATCACTATCAAAATATATCAACAATGTGTCCCACCAAAGCATTTTAGTCTATCACTCCATATGAGGCTTGGCATGGTCAAAAGCAATCTATTGCTCACTTGTGTGTCTTTGGTTGTTAGGCATATGCATTAGTGCCTAAACAACAACATAGGAAATTGGATGATAAAGGAGTGAAATGTATCTTTGTTGGGTACAATTCTGAAAGCAGAGGCTATCATTTGTATCATCCATAGACTATACACATTTTTGTTAGCCGTGATGTTGTTTCTATGGAAGATGCAAGTTAGCCATTACTTTTCATGTACTAAGGAGACATCAATTTTCTCCAAAGATATGTATGAAACTTTGTTGTCTCTTTTTACATGTGGAAATTCTAGTGCATGTCAAAACGAGGCAATTTCTCGGCCTTTGCAGGTTCCACATGATGACCCAAATAATTCCATTTCTTATGAAAATTTACATAATGCACTTGTTGATGAGATGTCTAACATAGAGGAGGCAAAAATTATGCCTAAATGGCTAGTGTAGACTTTGGGAGATAGCAAATAAGATGCACCTCTCTCATATCATACTTGTTCAGGTTCTCATAGTCCTTCTTTTGCATCAGATTGCTATGCTATGACTGTCTCTAGTCTTTGCGATGAGAATGATCCTATTTTGTTCAATGAAACAAAAAACTCAAAAAATTGGATGGCTGCTATGCAATCAAAATATGATGCTATTATGAAAAATGGTACATGGACTTTATGTGACTTGCCTTCTAGCAAGAAGGCCATTGGCACTAAGTGGGTATACAAGCTGAAGTTTAGGCATGATGAACAATTAACAAGTATATGGCTAGGAGTGTTGCAAAAGGTTGTGCTCAAGAAAGAGGCATTGATTTTGATGAGACCTTTGCTGCTACATGTCGGAATACTATTGTTTGTAGCATCTGTGTACTTGCATACATCAGTTCAACATTAAAACTGCATTTCTGAATGGTGACTTGCATGAAGAAGTGTATGTTTTCAATCCCATGGTTTTGTGCAGAAAGGGCACGAAAACAAAGTGTGCACGTTGAAAAAGGCATTATATGTTTTGAAGCAAGCACCACGTGCTTGGTATGAAAAGATACATACCTACTTGATTGCACATGGTTTTGAGAACAGTCCAACTAAGAGCACCTTATATGTTAAGCGTGCAAATGATGTGCTTTTGATCATTGTTGTCTATGTTCATGACATATTGATCACTCATCCTAATGAGAAGCATATTGCTGATTTTAAGGATGATTTGCATGCCTCATTTGAGATGTTAGATTTGGAGCATTTGCATCATTATTTGGACATTCAATTTATGCAAGTTGCTAGCACAGCAACTTTGTGTCAAACATAATATATTGACACATTATTGCATTGTTTTGGCGTTACTGCAAATCTATTGAAAACAGGTTTGAAGGTTGCAAACATATTGCTACTCCTATGTTAACAGGTTTATGGTTGAGTCTTCATGATGTTGGAGATGCATTTGATGTTGTTCTCTATCAACAGGCTATTGGATGCTTGATTTATGTATGCATTACTTGGCTAGATATTCAATTTGTTGTCTCATACATGAGCAAGTTTATGCATTGCCAAGGTGTCAAGCATTGACAGCTTGTTGAGTGCATCTTTCGCTACTTGAGTGATACCAGGATACTTGAGTTGTTTTATCCCAAGGGGGGATCACTACCACCAGATTTACATGCTTTTTCTGCCTCTAAATGGGATGGTTGCTATGACATTGGTGTGTCCACTAGTGGTGTTGGCTTCATGCTTGGTGGCTCATGCATATCATAGTTGAAGAAGAGGTCTATTGTGGCCACTTCTAGTTGTGAGGCTGAGTATACAGTAGCTTTCACAACAATTGTGCATGGCTGAGATGCCTTATGGCTAATTTGGGTGTTGGTGAGTCTTTTGCCACCACTATCTTTACTGGTTGTTAGAGTGCCTTGGCAGTTGTGAGGAACATTGTGTTCCATGCTCTTTGAAAGCACATTGGGATGCGCTATCATTATGTTAGGGATAGGTTCTTTGCTGGAGAGATTAATTTTGCATATGTGCCCACATAGGTGTACGTTGCAGACCTTTTGACAAAGGCTATGCCTAGGGAGAAGTTTGAAACTTTCCACAAAGCTTTGGGTTTACTTCCTTTTGTGGATTGATTCCACATAGTATGGAACTTTCTTATGCACGGGTGTGAGATCCTTATTCACAACATCACTCCAAGTGGGATTTGTTGGTATATTTCTGTAGTGATGTGTCTGAACACACTTAGGACCACCATGGCACTTTTTTCCCTCTTTAGGAGGTTTTTCTCTCGGTTTGTATATATGCCTATAACCCTAACGAGTCACTTATCTTTGTACATTCACTTTTTAATACAATTAATATTGTGTGTTGTGCTCCAAGCTTCTTCTTCTTCCTTGTGTTGTCAATGAGCTTTCACAGACCTCAAACTCCAACAACTATTGTTGGGTCAACTTGAGCTTCTTCACAAGATAGTAACTAAGGAAAATGTTGGTAGCATAGCCATCTACCTCAAGTGGTGGGATGGTGATACACCATGGTGGATTGCCCTTTGCGAGAGATTCAGGATGATGTTGTCATAGTAAAGAATCAAGATCTGAACAGCAATTAGGGTGCTCTGCATAGACCTATAGAATATGCAAAGAATACATAGTACACATAGACCTCGAACAAAAATTTCCTAGGTTTTACACATGTGGTTGAACTCACAGTTTGTGGTTGACCAGGACATTATATGTTTTATTAAAGAACATATACGAAAGTTTTTGGTTGCAATTTTGTCTTTCTCATGGACATTAATTGTTGTCAATACCTCCAATGATCCCTCTCATTTTGGGGCATTGTGGGCACAAGAAACGAGGCACAAAGAAGAGGATCTATCATCTACCTTCACAAATAAGAGTCACATAGAATCGAAAGCCGGTCTAACCACCCAGCCACGCTTTTGATATAAATATCCCCCTACAGTTCCATACTAGTGAGAAATATAGTGGCTCCTCACATGAGTGCCACTTGGCACTCATGCCTTGGAGATTATGGGAGGGTTCACACCTCCCTTCTCTGTTGGAGCAAGTCTATGACAAGCCTAAGTATTGGCTTGAGTCCCACAAAGTCATAGAAAAAGCCTTAAAATGAAGACTATGTAAAGTTCACTTGTGAACTACCTCTTGTAACTTTTGAAGAGTTTACTTAATGTAAAAGTAAGAGAATCTTAAGTGGTTGAGTCCACATGATCAAGAATGGAAAGAGGAGCCACGAATTTGTGATTTGTGGTAGGTAGAGAATCAAATCAATCATTGATTGATTGGAGAGTGATTGAGGGAAGTTAGCCTCCCAAACTCAACTATAAATAGATGGCAGTTTTAGTCGTGGTTAGAGAGACCTATGTGAAGACCTCCAAGAGCTGAGCTTTATGCCATATCAAGGTGTGATTACAAGACACACATATGTATCAGTAAGTCATTGTATTGTACAAGCAATATACTTTCATTTTCATGATTATTTGAGTTCATCTTTCCATGTTCTTGTGATGTGTACTACTCACTGCCATTACTTCAGTTTTTCTCAGTCAGCTTGCAGAGATTGTTTCTCTGCACTTGGTTCATCATTTTCAGTGATTTAACTTGGTAAAGTTAGCTCTATAAGTCTACTATATGCTCACAAATTTTCATGTCATTTGGATGTTGGAATCTTCAGTTATGTTCATTTGAAGTCAACAGGGTATGTTCATCTTCACTTCTCTGTCAGGTACCCGACTTTTTCAGTCATCTTGTCAGAGTCATTTCTCAGTGTTTACTCATCCAAATTCAGTGATTTTAAGCTTGTGGGATTTCGCTTACTGTCTAGTATAAGCATACAAATTTTCATGATCATTGGATTCTTACATCTTGAGTTATGTTAATTTTTCTACTCACTGGTCTATTTCTGTAGCAGCCCGTGAAAATCGGGATGATGTCATCACTTGTTAAAAGTCATTCTCAGTGTGTGGTTTGTTATTTTTGATGAGATTACTCTCTAAAGTTAGCTCTTTAAGCTACCTAGCCTTCCCCAAGAGGAATTAATCTAATTGCTGCTGTGCTCAGAGAATTATGTAAAACACTGGACAGGTGTATCAACCAAGAATAGCAAGTTTTCACCTCTGAGCTAACTCCAACTTATCTGTTTTGATCTATCTTTTTGAGAGTGATCTTCCAAGGTACATAGGGTGTCTAATACATCCATTGGCAAGCTAAAAGGGCCCACCATCTACTCCTGGAGTTCATTTGGCTGGTGTAGAGCAAAGATTTTGCAACACCTCTTCATCTTCAACACATACCTATCCATCTCTTCACAGTGGTATCAGAGCAAGGTTGGACAACATGGGAGATCGATTTCCTTCATCAATTGACAAATTGGACAGAGGTAACTACTCAGTGTTGGCAGTAGCCTTGGTACATCAGGACTTACAAGACGTGAAAGTCAAAGAAGGGAGTCAGAGCGAAGGGACAGCACAAGCAAACAGGGCAGCCAAAGAAGATCTGGCAAGTAGGCCAATATTTTTTCAAGACATTAATGCAAATCAGAGAGATGGACATGCAGGGAGGAAGAGCAAGTAGGGAGCTCGAAGATATGAATGGCAGATCACTAGAAGAAATCCCTACAACAACAGTGATTTTTATCACTAACAATCATTGTAAATATCATTTCACCTTTTTGTAGCTCCATTTTGTGCAAGCCAAGGAGTCCTTGAGCTTGAGGAGCCTTAGAAGTAGTTGCGTACCAATTTTCGTATTTTTTAGATCTCGTTTGAGCCCCCAAATAAGCCCTGGAACCTAATTTTTAACTAGGCCGGACACTAGGTCTGGACAGGGCCAAAAGCTAGTCAAAAACTATAAAAAGAGCTAGAGAGCTCATTTTGGGGGTTGGATTGTAATTGAAACGAACTTGTAAGAGCATTTTGAAAGTAATCTAACAAAGCTCCATTGATTCTCACTCTTTGTCTTGCCTTGTGTGCGTGTGTGTGTATGTGTGTGCATGCTTGTGTGCTTCTCACTCACGCACTTGTGTCGCCACTTGCTCGAGGTCTTCATACCATCCTCACGTCTTCCCGGATTGACATTAAAGGAGGTGCTACTCATCATTGAGCTACACCAAATTTTGGCGCCGTTGCCGGGGATCGAGCTTTGAGGACGAGCGTGTGATGGTAAGACGTAGAGTTGACGCGTTGGAGTTGTAGGTATTTTCTTCACTCTCATCGATTTTCTTTTACTTTCTTCACCATCTTCATCACCATCATCATCATCACCATCTTCCACCTCCATCTCCATCATCGCGAAAATTTCAGCTTTTTGACTATATCCCCATCTCCACCTCATTTCCCTCATTTCACTTGTGAGAGAGAGCGAGAGAGCGAACTTGCATGTGCTGTTTTTTGCATGTTTTGTGAGCATTTTGCAGGTACAGGCCGCATCATCATCCCCAGCACCCTGCGCAGGTACGGAATTCTGAGTAACTGTCTGTGTGTCGCCGAGCTCTGTCAATCGCGACCGACTGAAAAATGGCTCTAATTGCTAAACAAAGTGCATATCCATGACCTACAGGCCTAGAGCTTTCCAAAAATGTGTTTAGTTTTTTGAAATTCCACAGATTTCTGTCAATCGCGATCGACAAACCACGACGGACAGATTTGTCAATCGCGATCAACACGTCAATCGCGACCGACAGCCCACGACGGCTCTGTCAATCGCGACCGACAGAGTCAACGACCGATTGACCACGACCGACTGACTATACGCGTGACACGTGTCAATCGCGATCGAGTCATCAATCGCGATTGACTCATCAATCGCGACCGACACAGTCAACGACGGTTTGACCACGACGGACAGACCACGACGGCTCTGTCAATCGCGACCGACACGGTCAACGACTGTTTGACCACGATCGACAGACCCTCGCGACCGACCTGTCAATCGCGATCGACTCATCAATCGCGACCGACAGAGTCAACAACGCTTTGACCACGATTGATTGACTTTTCGGCCACGTGTCAATCACGACTGACCAGTCAATCGCGACTGACAGCCACGACGGACCTGTCAATCGCGATCGACATGTCGATCGCGACTGACCTGTCAATCGCGACCGACAGACTTTGCGAACGCGTTAGAAGGGCAAATTAGGTCAAATTTTTAAGGCAAAGCGATTGGTCTAAATTGTGATTAAGTGTGGGACAAACTCTAGGGTGTAGTATTGCATTGTTAGGCCGTGCCACAAGCTACTCGAGTATTCCTGTTCGACTGTTAGCTTGTATTGAATCCTGATTTAACTCCCTAAACCCTGAACAGTCCTAACTTCTTCATACGAAATCCAATTTTTGAGTGCTTGGGCTTGTTGGAAAGCTCGTGGCATATACTACACGCCCTCAACTGTTTTTTATAAAGATAATGCGTTGAATTTCAGAGAGGGTATTTTGAAGTTGACCATACCCAGGGGGCTCAAAGTCAGGGGTCTTTAGAATTATTTTCCTAAGAGTCACAATGCAAATATGTGTATATGTTACATGAATGAAGTTGTTGGTTGTGCCCTTGAATCTAAGCATTGAGCTAACCGTGGGACTTTTATAGGTCCATTGAGAGCAACAGAGAGCGTACAAAGCAAGGTTTCTTTGCAAGCTTGAGAACCGGGTTCTTGAGCACCATAAAGCAAGGGATCAACAAGTAAGGTTGGATCATTCTCAACTCCATCTGTCATTTCTTAGCTCAAACTAGAACGAGTAGAGATAGGAGTAAGCCAGGGCGACGATAGGCAGTTATCAAGTTGAAGACTACCTAAAAACTCAAGTTCAAGTTAAAAACATAACCTCTGTACTGTCGATAACCTAAAGGAAAAGAACCTAACGTGGAACGATCAACTTAAAGTACAAAGAGCATTCAAGTGTTCCTGACGACGTGATATCAGACAAGACCATAAACACAATAATTAACTAAAAAGAACCAAGTGACTGGTACCAATTGATCGGCAACGAGGTTGTACTCTGGAAAAAAATTTGGGCTAATCAGTTAGGCATATGAACCTTAGATCAGGACGACATTTAGCAAGAGAGAGACAAAGCCTTAGGTCTTCAGAGGCTAGTGTCAATCACACTGCAAGGTCTTGGGCCCAGCAGTTGAGCCACCACTCATACTACCCTAGCTCTGAGACCAGTGAGTCAGAAATGTCTCAAGGCATGGACAGACCTACGGGAAGTTCAGGAGTGCCTTACCTGTACAGGGTAGAAGGCCCTTACAAAACGCAGCTGGAGTATCTTAGGACCAACCGACTAGGTGCTAGCATCTATGAGGACGGCCTAGGAAGATCCGTGGTCCAGATTAAAAACCCTGACCAATCCATAGGACTAGAGCACCCAGCTGTCAAGTTTGAAAACGGTGCATACCTGGACAAGGAAGGAACTATATATGTAGTCACTAGTCACCCTGATAGGACAGATGACTTTGGGAATGTAATCTCAGAAGCGGACTTAGGTGACCTGGAACAAGGAAACATGGGTGCGGAACCTAGAACCCCTCGAGGTAAATCAGTTCTCACAAGGATTATTACGCCTGAATGGGTCCCCCAAGACAACAAGAGCATAGAGTTGCTCCTCAATCGAGAAACTGATGAAGCCTTTTGGAGGTATAAGTCTAATCAGCCAACAGACATAGGAAATATCATGATCTATGAGTTCAAGGATCCGGATAGCCCAGGTAGAGTGACCTACTTAGATCATGCTTCAGAGCGGATCTTCGTGGTGACAGAAAATGATAGGCATGCCTACACTTGGAAGGGTGAATTCATTTTCCCCCAACCAAGATCAAATGTATCCTATGGTCACCCTGGGGTTGGGACTTCCCAAGCTCATGGTACGCAAAGAGACAGAAGTAGAGAGAGACCAGAAGTAAGTTTTGCCAACCCAGTGGGCAGAGAAAGAACGAGAACGGAGACGAATAGGGTAGAACCTGAGATGCTTAGAGCCCACAGGAACCAAAGAAATGTAGATGGATTCCCTCTGCCGAGGCCTAGAGAGCACACAAGAACTTTGAGACCCACCCAGCTAGTTAAGTCCATGAAGAATTACTTTGACGGCACAGGAGATCCCTATGATCATGTGGCGGAGTTCAAGCAAGTCTTGAGAGCTGAACAAGTTGAGGATCTATTCACGCAGTACAATGCCTTCGGTCTAACCCTGAGGAATACGGCACTTACATGGTTTCAGCCATTGGATGAGCGCCAGTTCAGGAGCATAGACCAACTCCTAGAAGCATTTATTATTGAGTTCTCCAAGAGTGGCATAAGACACAACACCTCCTCACTGATTCACAGCTTCAAGCAAACCCCTCAAGAGACTGTGAGACTTGCAGGAAGAAGATTTAGACAATATCTTGAAAGGTGCCCTGTTTCGGAGCTACCCACATCTGCTAAACAAGTAGCCTTATTCCTGGATGGACTGCTGAGTCCAAAATTGAGATCCTACGTGTATCTGAAAGACCCTAGGACTATAGAAGAGTGTGTACGCATGTGCATTGACATTGAAGATAACCTAGGGGAAGAGCTAGAGCTTTCCAAAATCTATAAAGATTCAGATAGCGCATCTAGACACTCTTCCATGCAATCTACATCAATTGAGGAACTTGCCGAAAAAGTAGCTCAGAAATTAGGTGTAACTAGCAAACAAACTCCAAGGTTTGCCCCTGTGAAAAGATGCTATACATGCGGTGGTGACCATATGGCGAATGTCTGCCCTATTATGGCTCAACCCCAAGTAAACCCTAGTAGCCAGTACTGCACCATAGAACGAAGATACACCAATCACACTGCACAAGATTGCCCATACAACAAGCAGGCAGTTAGGCAACCCTACCCGCAACCCTACCAACAAGGCAGATACCAAAACCAAAATCCACCACCACAATATACTAGACCCCAACAAACCTACCAACCACAATATCAGGCCCAACAGAGACCCCAACCGGTGCTAGCTCAACAGCCCCCAAACCCCGCTAACGTGATTCCAGTAAAATATGCTGTTGCAGAAGAAAACCTGAATAGGGCCATAGTACCAGTAACCCCATTGATCTCAGAAAGTGACCCAAGTGACCATAGCTTTGATTCTACACATGTCGATAGTCCCCAGGCGTACTACATGCAGTCTCCAGAACATGGTGAGTCTTACTATAGTGAAGAACCAAGTGAACCTAGTTGGGAGTCGGATTACACGAACATCATGTATGCAAACCCCAACCCCAGGCCTCAACCTAGGCAAGTAAGACCTCCACTCCTAAGAGGACCGTGCTACAGATGCCAAGGAGATCATCTCATTCGTGATTGTCCCTTACCTCCACCTACACAAAATCAGTCCGTGACAATTCAAGGCTTTTGCCAAGATTGTGGAAAAGAGCATCTTTTACGAGATTGCCCAAAGAACCCCAATAATATGCCAAAAATCACTCCGATCAATGTGATTGGTTTGGTTGTAGATTCCTCAGGAAGCGTCACTTCCACTGCACCAGTGCAGGTAGTCACTAGAGCTCAGGCATTGCAGCAAAACCAAGAGACAAACCAGGATAAGAACTCAGAGGCTAGTGAACCCGAGAGCATAACAAAGAAAAGGACTAGAGCATGGAAAGATAGTAGGGAAAGAATGAAAAGACAATGGGCTAAAAAGATGAGTGAACTTGAGGAAAGCATAAGAGAAACCAAAGCTAGGATAACTGAAATCACCTCTCAAATCCCCTCTCACAATACCCCGCCGCCACCCCTACCATCTCCATCTGACCCACCACCTTCCCCACCACATCATACAATTCCACCACCTCCTAGGGTAGGATCAGTGTTAGCTGATCCCACTCCCGAAGACATAGACATGATGCTTAAGGCATATCAGGCCAGAATCCGAGAAGGGCCAAACGTCACGGATCATGACAAGTGCTATCCTAGAGCTGACCTAGAGATAGAAAGAACCAAACTGTGCGCGAAAATGGTCGCATTGGCTCAGACCATGTTTGAAGCCAGTCGCCTTTTCAATTACTCGGGCTCAGCCAAAACGCAATTACATTTGGATGGATTCCTAGAGAAGTTAGAGAGGATAATTGCAAGATCTGACAAGGAAGAAAAAAATCAAGACCAAGAAAAAGCAAGCAAAAACAGGAATCATTCCCCATCCGAAGTGTATGTGGCCAATTCCCCTAAACTGGACAACTTCCCCTCCTTAGAAAGAATAGAGAGGCCAATAGCACAGTCAGAAAAGGAACCTACCCCTCAAAGAAAGGAAAGGGCAAGAGAACGGATAAGCCAACCTCTTCAGGAAGCCCGTGGGCCTCCTCAAGAAGCTTATCTTCCCCCCCAAAAGGCAGATGAGCCTCCCTCAAAAGCTCAAGTACCTCCACAGGTTGCCTACATTCCTTCTCAGGGAGTGTATGAGCCTGTTCGGAAAAGGAATAGAATAAGTAATCCTCCCCAAGAAGCTTGTGCTCCAGTCATTTGCGAGAACGAGGAGAGAGCCAACAATAGAATCAGCCCTCCTTCACAGGTTGCTTATGCGCCCAATTCTACGGAGCCAGACACTTCTTCTTCTATGAATCGGTTTGCACCAGACTTCCTACGAGAGATTCAAGAAGACAAATGGGATAACGAAAGCGAGGTCGCCCCTCCTTTTGAACTTGTGGACGATGCACACGACCAATTCCCACAAGACATCCCATCTATTTACGGGGAGCATGAGAGTGTTCAGTCTCACGAGAGATTAGACTTTGAGTCTAATTCCATACAAGAGCTACCCCACTTCACAGGCCCATGGGAAGCAAAGTCCACATGTATGAGAGCACCCACAGTCATGGTAAGGAACGACGACTCAGTCATACCAAAGAACACGGAGGTAGTAACGAACACCAAGGTGCAACGCGATTGCACCCTGGAAGAACTGCCTGAGGATAGACTAAACGCGCGGAAATGTGCAGCCAGTCGAGTAACTGAAGTTGCAAAACCTCATTCCCGGGTAGGATCCCATAGGACAGTGCCAGAAATCCCCTTGGATAAGATAGGAGATATGTGTGAAGGTGAAGAAGGGAACACCTATCTTCCCATCACCTACCAGGACTACACCACAAAGGCAATTTTGGACTCAGGTGCAGGAGTTGCAATTGCCACTACTTCCCTTTGGAAGCGTTGGGGCAAGCCGGCACTCAGGCCAACGAGGATGAAATTACAAATGGCCGATGGTCACATAGAGAGACCCCTAGGATTGCTAGAAGGAATAACTCTCACCACTTGTGGTGTTGAGTTTGAGCATAGTTTTGCCATATGTGACTTCAGCAAAAATCATGCCTATGAGATGATTTTAGGAAGACCATTTATGCGACAGTTGCAAGTGGTACAGGATTGGGGGACCAATTCTTTGTACTTGCAGCACTTAGGTGTTACAACCAAAGTCAATCTCAAGGATTATTCTCATAGAGATGTCCCTCCTATCCAATGGAATCCTATCCATAGAGCCAAAGATGATACAGAATCGGTGCATTCCATAGGGTCTGGATCCTCATGGATGCACGAAGACACTCACTTATGGATGTGCAAGGTAGCAGTAGAAGAAGAGAAGAGAGAGAAAGCCAGAGAGGTAGGTGCGAACGAAAATCATAGACCCATTCAAGACCCAGCCTATGCACCTATAGTCTTTCCAGATGAGGAGTTTGAACCCCATGGCTGGGCGGAAATTTTAGCAACAATGGACGTAGCCATCAATGAAGAACAATGGACACCTCACTGTGATGAGGATGGCTATGACATTTCAGTCTTCTCCATAGAGCCGATCATGGGAGAGGCAGTTTTAGAAGAATGCGAACCTAGCCCTGATGCATTTGAGGATGCAAGTGACTCCGATCTAGAGTCAATCATTATGGACCCACCATTTGCATCAGATGAAGAATATTTCCATGAAGTAGAATTTCAACCCCAGAGGCATGGAGAGGTTACAAATGATGTAAGATTAGCGACGCATATGACCCCTAAGGAAGAAGGAAAGAAACGAAAGAAGGGAGAAGCCTTACCAGAAGAGGAAGAATCTTTGTTTGAGGTCCCAGAAAATTTTAAGAAGTACGAGATAGATGACAGGAGAGTCATGATAAGAATGCCTAAACGAGAGGCACAATCAGGAGAGGCCTATGATAACAAAGAAACCACCAAGAAAATAGTAGTGGCCCTAGAAGAAGGAGAGGAGAGATGCACGTATATAGGCCATGACCTGACAGAAGAAGAAGAGCATGAATTGATTGCCTTGCTAAGAGAATACAGAGATGTATTCGCTTGGAGTTACAAGGATTTGAAAGGGGTTGACCCGGACATATGCTCACACACTATTCCCATGACCTCAGATGCCAAACCCTCTAAGCAAAAGCCTTATACATATAACGATAATTACGCTGCTAAGATCAAGGAAGAGATAGATAGACTGGTCGAAGCCGGATTTATCTATGAGATTGAGCACACCGAATGGGTATCCCCCATCGTGGTGGTGCCCAAGAAGAATGGCAAACTGCGCGTGTGCATTAACTTGAAAAAGGTTAATGCAGCTACAATTCGAGATAACTATCCGCTTCCCATCACAGAACATCTCTTAGAAAGAGTGGCAGGCAAGGAAGTGTACAGCTTCCTTGATGGATTTTCTGGCTACAATCAAGTAGCCATAGCTCCAGAGGATCAGCATAAGACAGCCTTTGCCACAGAATGGGGCATTTTTGCTTTTAGAGTAATGCCATTTGGGCTTACCAATGCACCAGCCACCTTCCAGAGGCTGATGTGCCATGTGTTTAAGGAGTTCCTGAGGAAGAGTTTAGAAGTCTATGTTGATGATCTTTGTGCTCATTCCAATGTTAGACAAACTCATATTCCTGAACTCAGACAAATCTTTGACAAATGTAGAGAATATCAAGTCTGCCTGAACCCAGAAAAGTGCGTTTTTATGGTCAGGCAAGGTAAGATTCTCGGACACATAGTGTCAAAGAATGGCATATCTACCGACGAAGAAAAAGTGAGAGCCATAGCAGAGTTACCTAGGCCAAAGAATGTCAAGGAAGTACAAGCTTTCATGGGGCATTGCGGTTATTATCGACGATTTATACACATGTATGCTGTCATTGCAAAGCCCATGTACGGACTTCTGACAAACTTTGAGTGGACGGATGAATGCGAAAATTCCTTCCAAGAACTTAAACGAAGATTATGTTCAGCACCAATCTTGACCACACCAGATTGGAATAAGCCATTCCATGTTCATGTGGATGCATCCAATTATGCCATTGGATGTGTGCTTGCACAACCTACTGGTGAAGGTAATATGGATCTTCCAATTGCCTATGCCAGTAGACAATTGAATGCGGCTGAACGGAATTACACCACTACAGAGCGCGAAGGATTAGGCATGGTATATGCAGTTAAGAAATTTAGACACTATTTGCTTGCAAATAAGTTTAAATTTTTTACTGATCATCAGGCATTGTTATATCTTGTAAACAAGCCATGCAATACAGGAAGATTAGTAAGATGGTTTCTCTTGCTCATGGAATATGACTTTGAGGTTGTGGTAAGAAAGGGTAGGACTCACTTGAGAGCAGATCACCTCTCTAGGCTCACATCAGGAGAAGCCCCACAAGGAGTGTCAGATGACCTTCCTGATGCTTACTTGTTTAATTTGGAAGTTATACCGCAGTGGGCTAAGCCATTGGTGCCAGTATTGACGTACGGGCCCAACCATCCAGTGGTAAGCACACGGAATAGAGAGATCGTAAAAGCCCAAAAGTACCACATCATGGCAGGAAGTATGTACAAGCACACAGATCAAGGGATCTTGGCTTGTTGCGTGGAAGAGGATGAGTACGCTAAATGGTTGCAATTAGCACATGTAGGTGCGTTAGAGCAACACCATTCAAAACAACGAACGTTGCAGACTCTAAAGAGATTCGGAGTGCATTGGCCAACTATGGAAGCGGATGTCCAAAAGTTGTGCAAGGAATGCCCAATCTGTTGCACTAAACCACCAGTGGAACACGCTACTCTGTATCAAATATCCATTGTGCCAGATTGGAGTGAACCTCTAGTATCATTCTTGAGGACAAACACATTCCCTCCAGACATGACTCTAGCTAGGAAAAGGAGTTTGGAACAAGAAGCCCAGGATTATTCACTTGTTGGTGATAATCTATACAAACGCGGTAAGGATGGTTACCTGAGACTGTGTGTCCATGAGAGTGAATATCTTAAGATCTTGGAAACTGCTCACCAAGGTGTAGCAGGAGGACACTTTGGACCGGATCGGGTGATCAAGGCAATTCTATTTGCGGGCTTCTGGTGGCCGACCCTTCACATGGATGCACATACCTATGTGAAACGGTGTGATGTCTGTCAGAGGACTCAGTATCCCATACGCAAAGATGAGATGCCACTAAAACCTATGATGGGCGGACGAGCATTCTCTAAGTGGGGAATAGACTTCGTAGGTCCTATTAATCCCCCAGCTAAGGGTTCTCATGCGGAATACATCATTGTTGCAACAGATTATCTCACCAAGTGGGTAGAGGTAAAGGCTACGACAAAGAACGATGCTCAAACAACTGCCAAATTCTTGTTTGAGAATGTATTCACAAGATATGGGCTACCTATAGAGCTTGTAAGTGATAGAGGCACTCATTTCTTGAATGAAGTGATTGAAAATCTACTCCAGGAATTCTTGGTAATACACAAGAAGTCTGCCCCTTATCACCCTCAAGCTAATGGACAAGCTGAGAGCACTAATAAGATCTTATGCAATGTACTGACCAAATTAGTGAACACTAAACGCTCTGATTGGGACAAACAGCTACACCATGCTGTTTGGGCATATCGAGTTGCCTACAAAACGGTACTCCAAGCCACCCCCTTTCAGATGGTATTTGGCCAAAATGCTGTGCTACCCTTGGACTTCCTGATTCCTACATTGAGAGTAGCACAAGAGCACGAGTGGACAGGTCATGAGCTCTCCTCTAGAATTTTTGACCTTGAACGATTAGGAGAAACAAGGCTGAGAGCTGCTGCAGGGATATATGCAGCCAAGAAGAGACAGAAGGCATACTTTGATGCCCACGTGAAGGATAAAGGCTTGAAAGCAGGAGATCTAGTCTTAGTCTATACGCTAAAACAACACGCGAGGAAGCTAGAAAAGAGAGGCTACGGACCTATGATCATCAATAGGATCTCCACGAGCGGAGCAGTACAATTGGCCACACTAGAGGGTGATGTTCTCCCTAACTATATTAGCGGATGCAGAGTCAAGTTGTACCAGGAACCCCTCACGGAGGAAATGCTCAGCCGACTCAACACTGCTAAGAAACGCAAAGAGGAAGAAAAGAGAATTAGAGAAGAAGCTCAAGCAGAGGCTTTAGAACGCATCAGAAGGATGAAACTACGAAGGCAAGGTAGAGATCAGCCTGGAGTGAATGACTATGCCGACCAAGGATTTCCCATAGCCATGTGTGAAGTTGCAGGAACAAGTTCGAATAGAATAATTGATAGACGTCCTTTCATAACCATAGACATAGGACAAGGAAAGAGTACAAGGACCGTAAGAGCATTGATTGACTCAGGTGCTGCCACTAGCGCTGTTAAGTTGTCTTACTGTCAAGAGTTACAGTTAACTGTCCATCCTGTGGAAGCATACCTCATAGGATTGGGAGGTGTGGAAACCCCTTGCATGGGCGAGGTGGAACTTCCCCTCTACATTCACGAGGAGGCAATGACAGTTAAAGTACTAGTGTGCCAGGACGAGGATCTCACTGAACCTCTCGTCCTGGGTCAAGATTGGATTTATGACCAAGCAGTCAATCTAAACCTAAGAAGTGGACTTCTCCAGGTTTGGGTCAATCATAGTCGAGTTACAGTAGAATTAGACAATCGAGCACTCAAGGAACTAGGAAAGGCACAGACTCCTGGTCCTTCCAGGGGTACACATGAAGATGACCATGCTGTTCTTGTCCAAAACTATGTGTTGCAGAGGAATGATATTCGCAAAAAAGGAGTCAGGAATGCAACGGAACTCCCTTCTTTTCCAAAGGCTAGAAAGAGGCAGCAACCCAAGATGGATCAAAGGCTGAAGAAGCAGGGTACTACCTATGTCCGAGATCAAAAGTACCTGCACAGCAGAATGGCCCAGAAAATAAACCAGGTGTGGGTGCGAAAAGGCGAACAACCGGTTGCACTACCGCCAACTACAGGGGCAAAGCCTCTTATTAGTGACCAACAACACAACGCTAATAAGAAGTTTTTCAGAAATTCTTCTGCTAAAGTAAAATCTATTTGGGTGCCCAAGAAGTCGATGAAGGCAAGCCCACAATCAAGACAAATTTGGGTGCCTAAGGCTTGCTTAATGGCACAAGTTGCTACGCTGAGGCCACAACCTAAACGGCATAACGCAGTTATGCATGCTGCTAGATTTCACTCGTTCTCGACACTCATGTACACACCAAAACCCAAGAACGTGCATGTAATCAATTGTATATGGGTCCCAAAAAGGCCTCGTTTTCAAACCACGACACCGAGAAAGCTCTGTAGAGACTCTCCGAAACCGAAAGCAAAGCCCATTCACTGCATTTGGCAGCCTAGGGCCTGTAATAAACCCCCCGACCCCAATTTGTAAATTCATAACCCACTTACTAACTGCAATAGTTTCCTAGGACAACACAATCACTAACTACACACACTGTCTTCATGCACTTACTAACCACTAACTCACCATCTACCTTATGTTAATGTTGTAACGGGGACAACAACGGATTTATTTTGTCCATTACGATGTTAACACTTGGTTCTATATTCTCACAGAACCAATCAGCAAACAGGGCCATGGCAGAAGCAGGTACCAGCTCTCAAGCCGGATCTGGTCCCCAGATCGTGGACATAGAAACACTTCTCCTTGAGCCACATCTCACTGCAAGACCGCAAGAGCTTCAAGAAGTGCATGTGCTCCCCATCCAGGATCCTCCTCAAGGACACACTTCTCAAGTAGGTAAGCATGCGCATTGGTTCAGTGATGTTGCTGGACCACTGGGCGATGGAACCTACTTCTGGGAAGCAGAATTGGAGTTCAATGGCAAATGGGGTCGATACCACTTTTTCACACGCGAATTTGAAAGCTACCAAAATGCCGAAGTCATGAGATCAGTTTGGGTCAAAGCAGGTGTGGAAAGTTATTTCAGGACTCACTTACCAAAGCCGGATTTTTTACGATGCTCTTATCTGATCAGTACCATCACGCCAAGGAGAGCCAAGGGCGGCGACAGCACCTTTGTGTTGCCATCACTGCTGCCGGGTAATGAGCTCAAAAGATTCAAGTTGACCCTCAATCTGGTAAGAGAAGCGTTGGGTATGTATGGCATGCACATCCCAACAGAAAAGGAAACCATGGTTCCAGGTCGAATGAAGCACAAGGATCTTAATAAGCTCAAGGACATGGTGGCGATGACACCTACCATTGCGCTTCATCTGCGAACCATCATGCAACATTTTGCGTTTCCCGCCCAAGAACGATTCACAATGCCCCCGAAAAAAATATGGTTCAGTTTATATCTAGCAGAAACCGAAAGCCTGCCCATCAATGTGCCACACTGGATCATAGATCAGATCCACCTAGCGCATCAAAGGTGGAACAAGAAACAGAAGAATGTGCTCCACGGGTGTTGTGCTCTGACCAGAATAATCTATAGATGCTTGGCTTATGACGTGCCTGTTCAGCGGGCACTCGTATGGTCCCGAGTCCAAGAATTCCAAAGAAGACTATCAGCAGCAGGTCCCCCATCAAAGAAGATGAGGGGGGGAGTCCAACTACCCTGTGCCCAACCAAGGGGAGCTACCGCTACACCAGAAATCACCCCTCCCCAGACACGACGAGTTAGGCCATTCACAATCCGGCTACCACGACCAAGCACGGAGGGGCCTAATCTGGTGTTTCCACCCATTCCATCCGATTTGGAATTCCCGCAGGGATTTACTCTTGAGGACCTCACGGATGAAGAAATTGCCAGATTAATCTATGACTCTAACCTCGAAGCGGAAGCAGCGCGAGCTCAGGAACCACAACCCAAAACAACATCGGCCCCCACCCAACCCCAAGTTGTAGAAGTCGATGTAGATGAACAAGAGGCAGGAGGAGACGAAGAAGAAGCCGACGAAGAACAACATGAAGAATATGACGAACTCTCCGAGTTAGCAAGTGCCCCAGCATATTCGGCACAAATCAAGAGACTATATCGAACCATGCGACTGGTTCAGGAACAGCATAAGATGTCTCTAGAACAGGGCAAAAGACTCATGAACGACTTGCTAGCGGAGGAAGGTGTGGACGAGTTGTTCATTGAGTCCATGAACCTTCATGCCGACGCCGTAGGACTGGATGAGGCCATTCATGAGGCAGTGGCCTACATCCACAGGTTTGAAAAAAGAGTTCCCGTTCGTCCCAGGAGGTCCGGGAAGCAAATTCACATCAATACATCAGCACCAGGCGAGTCAGCGCAAGCAGAAGAATATCACGAAGCACCGTTGTCACCACCATCCCCACCTCACACTACACAATTCACTCCACCACAGGACACTAGCACCACCACATCCACTACCACTACCATTGTCATGGGCATCCCACTCTCTCCGGGAATCCATTACGGGGGAGTCACCATGCCCACCTTCACCACCTTGTTCACCGATGTCACATCCACTCCACCCACGATTCCCATCTACACCGTCACTCAAACAGTTGACACGATGGAAACCTCACCTGCCACAGCACCACTTCCTCCCCCCATGACACCTTCCTCACCTATACCCCCTCCACCCACATCTCCGCCTACATCCACATCATTCACCTCTCCCATTCCCGCCCCCATTCCCCCTGCATCTTCACCCTTCCCATCATTATTTAATGTAAATAACATATTTTTAGCATTAAACCAATGTGTATACCAGCTCCAGCATGAGTACAAAGCTCTGGACAACCGATATCAGCAACTGGAAACGCACCATCAAAACTTACAAAGACAGTTTCACATTCTACACACAGACAATGCAGAACTGAATCAACGTTACACGACGCTTGAGCAAGCTCACCAAACATTATTGGCGGCACCCCAACCATCGACAGAATCAGGTGCCAAACAACTAGAAGCTTTGCTCGAGGTATACCAAGCCGATAATCTCAAAGTCCGGCGTAATCTGGCACTTCTCAGAAAACACATGGCGGCCGCCCTTGAGGAAAACAAGAGATTGCAGCAGCAAAATGAAGCAAATCTAGAAGTTGCAATGGAAGGCTCTCCACACGAAATTGATCCAGAGCAGTTTAAAGCTGTGCCCTCAGAGACAATGAAGACCATCTTGGACAGCTATGCAGATCTATTAGAAGCTCATGATGACTTAGAAAGGGAACGTGATGCGTTGCGCAATCAACTCCAAGAGCAACAGACAGCACCCAAAATCACAGAAACGACCACGACTTCAGAGGAAGTCAAGGCATTGAAAGAGCAGGTGGCCGAATTACAGGCAAGATTACTCACACATGAAAGGCAACCCTCTCCAGTTGTCGAACCAGAACCCGAGGATTTGGTACCCATCGAGGTAGATGAGACGTATGAGGAACCTTACGTTCCTATGCCAATGCCAGGTGGTGAACAAACCGCAGAAGGAATGGATACGTTAGAAATCGAAGTACCTGAGTGGCTCCAAACACTAGAAAAAACGGCATCAACTCATGAAGATCGAGTGGCAGTTCAAATCCAATCTATGGCAAAGATAGAGGACACTATTATTAAATCAGAATACTTCCGCAGCATGTCCCACCATAGATGGATTGGAACCAATGATGATCAATACGTGCCCTATTGTATACTCCTGGCGGACTACAATGCAGAAATCCAACATAGATGTGGCAAACCTCCAACGTTTGCTACACAATTTGGGCCAGATGATATCCCAGAGAGCGCCAAAAAAGGATCCATTCATCAACCCACTTGGAGGATCCGACTCCTCGAAACCTACCCGGAGATGGTTCGCACCTGGACGAATATGCCTCTTTTTATTAAATATAACCCTTGTTATGTTCCTGTACTCCGCAGACGCACATGGCCAGAGTTTACCATTGCAGTCAAGACTATCAAGGGATGCGCCAAATGGTTAAACTACGTCTATCTAGCACCCCCTTAAGGACCTCCCACCGTCAATTACATGATTTCCACTATACGGCATTGGAGCATCCGATTAAGGAATACCCCTGATGTAATGGCCCAGATGTGCATGAAAATTTTTGAGTTAATGCTTATTACATTCAGGACATTCAAGAATATCAAAGACCCACACTTCTCAGGTGTCGGATTCCTTACAGGAAACCAAGATTTAGTTTATGACATGAGCACCACTCCTTCCATAGAGGTGATATACGCTTGGCACGCCAGAATAAAATACCTCCCAGCCTGCTTCAAACAAACATTCGAAGAGATGTTCATAACAGGGTTCTGGGAATACCACTCAGAAATATTTGTACCCAGACCCTCACATCTCCTCCATTTATTTGCTGTGGAGCGAACCATTCACTCAGAGCAATTACGGGTGCCACATCCAGATGTCCCAGGGCCAGTCAATTGGGATGCATTGCTGACAGATCTAGCAAGGGGACTCAGGTTAGAAGAACACCACCTCGCCGCCGATGTTGTACAATACTACGTCCAAAAAGCAGCTAGACAAGGGTCTGTCAGGGGCGACAGACGCGAGAGTGGGGGGGGTGTTGGCAGTAGCCTTGGTACATCAGGACTTACAAGACGTGAAAGTCAAAGAAGGGAGTCAGAGCGAAGGGACAGCACAAGCAAACAGGGCAGCCAAAGAAGATCTGGCAAGTAGGCCAATATTTTTTCAAGACATTAATGCAAATCAGAGAGATGGACATGCAGGGAGGAAGAGCAAGTAGGGAGCTCGAAGATATGAATGGCAGATCACTAGAAGAAATCCCTACAACAACAGTGATTTTTATCACTAACAATCATTGTAAATATCATTTCACCTTTTTGTAGCTCCATTTTGTGCAAGCCAAGGAGTCCTTGAGCTTGAGGAGCCTTAGAAGTAGTTGCGTACCAATTTTCGTATTTTTTAGATCTCGTTTGAGCCCCCAAATAAGCCCTGGAACCTAATTTTTAACTAGGCCGGACACTAGGTCTGGACAGGGCCAAAAGCTAGTCAAAAACTATAAAAAGAGCTAGAGAGCTCATTTTGGGGGTTGGATTGTAATTGAAACGAACTTGTAAGAGCATTTTGAAAGTAATCTAACAAAGCTCCATTGATTCTCACTCTTTGTCTTGCCTTGTGTGCGTGTGTGTGTGTATGTGTGTGCATGCTTGTGTGCTTCTCACTCACGCACTTGTGTCGCCACTTGCTCGAGGTCTTCATACCATCCTCACGTCTTCCCGGATTGACATTAAAGGAGGTGCTACTCATCATTGAGCTACACTCAGCTTGGTCATTAAGAATGGAAGCTTATCTCCAAGGTAGAAGTTTATATGGTTATGTGGCTGGAGATGAAGTTATGCCAAGTTTCAGGAACAAAAGTCAACCAACACAAGAAGAGCAAGAAAGATTGAGCACATGGTGCTCCAAGGATGCACTTGCAAGGTCTTATCTCCTCAACTCTATCTCAGATTTTTTGTTGCCTCACATTAGAAGTTGTAAGACATCTCAGGAAGTGTGGGATGCACTTGAAGCTTTCTTTTCTTCAAGTACCAAAGCCAGGAAGCATCAACTATGGCTGGAGTTCACAACTCTCAAGAAGGCTCCCAAACAAAATGTGACTGATTTTGTCACAAAGCTCAAGGACATAGCGGATCAGTTGGGAAGCATTGGAGAGGTAATAGATGAAGAGCAAATTGTAAGGCAGATCATCAATGGCTTGAAGGCAGATGATAAGTGGGAAGCATTCACCACAGCTATGGATTTGTACATGGACATGCATGTACCTGATTTCAACACACTCATTGGACAATTACTTACTCAAGAGGCAAAGCTTATCAAAAATGGAGAAAGCTCTAAAGGTAATCAATCTTCAGCTTTATACACAGATAAAAGCAAGTCTAAAGATAACAAAGGAAAGGCAAAGAAAGTGGATGATGAAGCAGGTACATATCAAGCTAACTATGCAGGTAGAGGAAGACATGGCAGAGGTAGAGGAAGAGGAGGTAGACAAGGCAGGGGGAGATCCCAAGACTCCAACTCATGTTCTATTTGTGGATTAACTAATCATACAACTGAAAATTGCTTTAGGAATTCCAGGAATCAAAGAGGCAGAGGATACAATAGAGGAAGTTATGGCTACTCAAGAGGAAGGTTCAACAACTACCATGGCAACTACAACAACTACAATCATTCAAACTATCAAGGAGGCTACAAAGGCAGGAGAGACTACAATAACTACACAGAAGACTCAAACAAAGAGGATTCATTATTGATCATGAACATGGCTATGCCACAAGGTAAATCTGATGAGCATATTTTCTACATAGATTCAGGTTGTTCAAATCATGTGGCAGGAAATGTGGCACTCCTATCAGATTTAGAAGATCCAAGGAATAAGCATGAGGTACAAACAGGAGATGATACAAAACATCCTGTGGAGAAAATAGGCAATGTCAAAGCACCTGATGGAAACATCAACCTACTCGGTAAGGTACTCTATGTCCCTACCATTACAAAGAATTTGATAAGTGTTGGGCAGATAGTAGAGAAAGGGTTGCAAGTCAGGTTCACAAAGGCAGGAGCATTTGTTGAAGATCCAAGTCAAGGATTCAGAAGAATTGCAAAAGGTGAAAAGACAGGTAGATTGTTCACATTTGAATTACAGGACACTAGAAACATTGCTCTCTTTAATTATGGCAGTCAGACACTCACAGAATTGGAAGTATGGCACAAAAGGTTAGCACATATTGGTGAAAGGTCATTAAAGCAAATTTGCAGGGACCAAAGTGTACTTGGACTCCCTAACTTGTCAAAACAACATATGATTTATAAGTGTAGTGCATGTCAGTTTGGAAAGTCTCACAGGTTACCATTCATGAAGAAAGGTTATATGCATGGAGATCTCTTGGAGTTGGTTCATACAGATGTATGGGGACCAAGCAAGGAAGCTTCAATATCTGGATCAAGGTATTATGTTTCCTTTATTGATGATTGCAGCAGATGGACTATCCTATTCTTTATGAAACACAAAGATGAAGTTTTTTCATGTTTCAAAAGATATTTGGCTCTTGTGGAGAATCAAACAGGTAAATCACTAAAAAGGCTAAGGTCAAATGGAGGGGGAGAATACTTCTCCCATGATTTTGATTCTTTTCTTCAAGAAAGAGGAATCAAAAGAGAGGTAACTACAAGGTACACTCCTGAGCAAAATGGAGTGGCAGAAAGGAGGAATAGGACAATTGTTGAAGCTGCAAGGTCTATGTTAAATGAAAAGCATTTACCTAATTACTTATGGGCTGAGGCTGTATCTACAGCCACTTACTTGATTAACAGGTTGCCTTCAAAATCCCTTGATGGAATGACTCCATATGAGGCTTGGAATGGAAGAAGACCAAGCTTAGATCATTGTAAAATTTTTGGATGTATTGCTTTTGCTCATGTTCCTTCACAGGTTAGAGGCAAGATGGATCCAAAGGCAGAAAGGTGTGTATTTATTGGATATGACAACAATCAAAAGGGCTACAGGTTATACAACCCTACCAACAAAGGATTCTTGGTAAGCAGAGATGTAGTTTTTGATGAGAACAATTCATGGTATGAAGATTCATGCAGGAAGATCAATTTACCATATGATCTTGAAGAAGATTTTCCAAAGCTTGGTAGAGAACAATCAAAGATTGAAGAACAAGACACCTCAGAGGATGATGAAGAATCTCACATGGAAAAGATCAAAGCATGGAAGTCTAAAGGTAAAGCAAAATTGCAGGAACTTGGACATGAAGCAGAATCATCACATCATGGCCTAAGAAGATCTATGAGGGAAAAGAAAAAACCAGAAAGGTATGGGTTTGACACCTCATTAGTAACTAAACATTCTATCTACATAGCACAGGACATAAATCAAGAGGAGCCATCATCATTTGAAGAGGCCAAAGGAAAAACAGAATGGAAGCATGCAATGAAGGAAGAGATTGAAGCACTTGAGGAAAACAACACTTGGGATTTGGTGCCCAAGACTTCATCCATGAAGGTAATAGGCTCAAGATGGGTCTATAAACTCAAGAAGAATTCTGATGGTTCAATTAACAGGTATAAGGCAAGGCTTTGCACAAACTCAGGGAATTGATTATGAGGAGACTTTCTCTCCTGTGGCAAAGATGCCTACTATTAGGGTTTTGCTTAGTATTGCCTCTTCCAAGAATTGGAAGATACTTCAACTAGATGTAAAGAATGCATTCTTGTATGGTTGGATAACAGAAGAGGTATATATGGCACAACCACCTGGTTTTGAGAATCAAGTTTATCCTGATTATGTGTGTAAACTTAACAAAGCATTGTATGGTCTCAAGCAAGCTCCAAGAGCTTGGAATTTCAGGCTTGTTTCATTCTTGCAGGACAAAGGCTTTCAACCAAGCAAAGCAGATCCTTCACTCTTTATTAAAAAGAGTAATTCCGAGGTCATCTACCTATGTGTATATGTAGATGATATTATATTGACAGGAAATGATGCAGATGGTATGAAGAAGATCAAAGATCAGATGAGAGAAGAGTTCAAGATAAGTGATTTGGGTTCACTTACCTACTTCCTAGGTTTGGAAGTTGTCTACAAAGATCATGGTTTGTTTCTCACTCAAAGAAAGTACATTAAGGACATGTTGGCAAAATTCAAGATGCAAGATTGTAAGATTGCAGGTACTCCAATGGAGGTCAATCACAAATTGAGCTCACATGAAGGTGAACTCATAGAGGACATGACATCATATCAAAGTCTAGTGGGTAGTCTCAACTATGCCACATTGACAAGAGTAGATATATGTTACAGTGTGAGTGTGCTAAGCCAATTTATGCACACACCAAGGAAACCACATATGGATGCTGCCAAAAGGATTCTCAAGTATCTCAAAGGAACCATAAATGAAGGACTTTATTATCCTTATGTATCTGATTTAGGTTTGAAGCTATTTTCTGATGCAGATTGGGCTGGCTCCAAGGAAGATAGAAGGAGCACTTCAGGTTATCTTACCTTTGCAGGTTCAAAGCTTATTTCATGGTCATCCAAGAAGCAACCCACAGTTGCTCTCTCTTCTACTGAAGCTGAATATAGAGGTCTTGCCATAGCTACACAAGAAGCTATGTGGATGAAGACATTGTTCAAAGATCTTGGATTGGAGTTTGGAACTCCAACTATTTTTGGTGACAATATGAGTTCTATTCATTTGGCTGCTAATCCTATTTTTCATGCAAGGACTAAACATATTGAAGTTCATTATCACTATGTACGAGAGAAGGTTCTAAGCAAAGAGATTCAAATATCATATGTGTCCACTCATCAACAATGTGCAGATATTCTAACCAAAGCATTGGATGGTACAAAGCTTTGCAAATTCAAGGCTATGATTGGTTTGCAGGTAATCTTGGAAGATTGAAGACCTCAAGCATACTTGGCTTGAGGGGGAGCTGTTGGAGCAAGTCTATGACAAGCCTAAGTATTGGCTTGAGTCCCACAAAGTCATAGAAAAAGCCTTAAAATGAAGACTATGTAAAGTTCACTTGTGAACTACCTCTTGTAACTTTTGAAGAGTTTACTTAATGTAAAAGTAAGAGAATCTTAAGTGGTTGAGTCCACATGATCAAGAATGGAAAGAGGAGCCACGAATTCGTGATTTGTGGTAGGTAGAGAATCAAATCAATCATTGATTGATTGGAGAGTGATTGAGGGAAGTTAGCCTCCCAAACTCAACTATAAATAGATGGCAGTTTTAGTCGTGGTTAGAGAGACCTATGTGAAGACCTCCAAGAGCTGAGCTTTATGCCATATCAAGGTGTGATTACAAGGCACACATATGTATCAGTAAGTCATTGTATTGTACAAGCAATATACTTTCATTTTCATGATTATTTGAGTTCATCTTTCCATGTTCTTGTGATGTGTACTACTCACTGCCATTACTTCAGTTTTTCTCAGTCAGCTTGCAGAGATTGTTTCTCTGCACTTGGTTCATCATTTTCAGTGATTTAACTTGGTAAAGTTAGCTCTATAAGTCTACTATATGCTCACAAATTTTCATGTCATTTGGATGTTGGAATCTTCAGTTATGTTCATTTGAAGTCAACAGGGTATGTTCATCTTCACTTCTCTGTCAGGTACCCGACTTTTTCAGTCATCTTGTCAGAGTCATTTCTCAGTGTTTACTCATCCAAATTCAGTGATTTTAAGCTTGTGGGATTTCGCTTACTGTCTAGTATAAGCATACAAATTTTCATGATCATTGGATTCTTACATCTTGAGTTATGTTAATTTTTCTACTCACTGGTCTATTTCTGTAGCAGCCCGTGAAAATCGGGATGATGTCATCACTTGTTAAAAGTCATTCTCAGTGTGTGGTTTGTTATTTTTGATGAGATTACTCTCTAAAGTTAGCTCTTTAAGCTACCTAGCCTTCCCCAAGAGGAATTAATCTAATTGCTGCTGTGCTCAGAGAATTATGTAAAACACTGGACAGGTGTATCAACCAAGAATAGCAAGTTTTCACCTCTGAGCTAACTCCAACTTATCTGTTTTGATCTATCTTTTTGAGAGTGATCTTCCAAGGTACATAGGGTGTCTAATACATCCATTGGCAAGCTAAAAGGGCCCACCATCTACTCCTGGAGTTCATTTGGCTGGTGTAGAGCAAAGATTTTGCAACACCTCTTCATCTTCAACACATACCTATCCATCTCTTCACATTCTCTAGGGTTCTCACATAGTACTTGCTTCCCCTTAGGTCCAGTTTTGTCCTCAAGAATGATATTGGAAGGCTCAAATGATGAAAAAGAATATATACCAAGTGCTCCCACTAAACCCCATGTATCCGATGTACATGGTCATATCTCCATGATGTTTCCATCTATCCTTACCCTTAAGAATACTCTTGGGAAGGCAATCTAAAATTGGGAAATCATCTCTGAAGGGTGCTAACCCACTCCCATCTAGCACTATCTTCTAAACTATTAGTCCACTTTACTAGGCACTCTTTATATGGATGACTCCTCGTCTCTTTCTCTCGATTGCGTAGTATGCTCTCAGGCTCATGTGAAATATATTGAATAGAAATAGGCTCTAGTACCTCACTATATGGAATGAGGTAGTAGAGCCTCCAATACCTCTAATGAACCCTCTCATTTTGGGGTGTTGTGGACACAAGGAAAAAGGAAAGAGGAAGATGATTTGTTGGCTACCTTCATGGATAAGAGTCACAGAGGATCAAAAGTTAGTCTAACCACTATGTCAAACACTTGATATAAATATTCCCCCTACAGTTCCATACTAGGGAGAACTATAGTGGCTCCTCACATGAGTGCCACTTGGCACCCATGTGAGAGCCCATATTTCTTAGAGACTAAGGGAGGGTTCACACCTCCCTTCTCTAGATTTCTCACAAGAACCTCTCAATAAATGCCAATATGGCCAAAGTGAAATATGGGAGAAAAAATAAATAATGATAAAGGATACCTGAGTGCAAGTATACAAACTATACCTCCCACCGTATGGGCATTTCTACATAGTGTATGAGGAACTATGCAAAATCATGAATCAAGTAACACCCATTAAGTGTCAATAGTGTCAAAAGTTATCTTGTGGTAGAGCTTTAGTCAACGAATCTACTACATTATCTCAACTATGAAACTTCTCAAGAATAATGTACTTAGTGGCTAAGCAGTCTCTAATGAAGTGATACCTCACCACAAGGTGCTTGGTCTTTGCATGGCAGACCAATTAGTCAAAGCAATGAAACTCTAACTATCAATGAGAAAACAAGGTACATTTTGGGGTAGATCCATATCAGAAGCAAGATGAGAAAGCCATAATGCTTCCTTACATGTATCACTAGCTAGAACATATTCTACTTCTATAGTGGAAACAATCTTATGTTCTTGAAGATGAGGTCTCCAAGAGATTGTTGATATATTTAGGTAGTGATGTGTGTGAACACACTAGGACCCCCAGGGCACTTTTTCCCTCTTTAGGAGGTTTTTTTCCCCGGCTTGTACATACGCCTATTGCCCTAATGGGCTACTTATCTTTGTACATTCTCTAGTAATACATTCAGTATTGTGTGTTTTTGCTCCAAGCTTCTTCTTCTTCCTTGTGCTATTCGCGTGCTTCTGCAGACTTCTATCTCCAACAATTGGTATCAGAGCAGGTCGTCGCTTCATCTAGGGCACCGTCGATACTCCTCCGTTTGCAGTCTCAGATTCGCATGAAATTTGGTGAGCATACTCAGGGTGTTTCAAAGATCAAAACATCTTCGCTTTGTGGTGCGGAAATCGCGATCTGAGCTCATTTCAACCTCCAAACGCACTATCGTAGTGCTTGTGCAGGCTATTTCGTCTTTTTGTGCCAAAGGTATATACCAATTTCTGTTCGCCAGTATAAGCGTCTTGAAGTCTGCTACAAGTCTAGCAGAATTCGTCTGGGCATTTCTGTTCAACTTTTTGAGATACAGTCAATTTACTGCATCAAGGTATTTTAGTCACTGGCCATGGCTGAAAGCAGTGATGTATTCCGTATGTTGGCTGTTGAGGATAAGTTGGATGGTACCAACTACCCGTTATGGGCTTATATGATGCAACATGTATTGGTTGCAAAAGGATTGTGGAACATTGTGCAGGGTGTTGAAAGACGTCCTATTACACCTCTGACTACATGTACTGCAAATATAGGTGCTGGAGCTTATGAAGATGGTGTCGAAGATGATATTCCGCAGATTCCTGTTCGTGCTTCTGTTTTTGCTGCACCTACTGTAGAGCAAATTCGTGGGGATGGCAGAGATGCCTAGGCACATGCATTGATAGCTTTGTCTATCAAACGTGCCATTATTCCTCACATTCGCTCTTGCAGAACAGCCAAGGATGCTTGGGATACACTTACCACATTATACCAAGCTAGGAATGAGGCTCGTGTTGCTTACCTCCGAAAACAGTTGGAGAGTGAGCACATGAATGAAGGTGATTCTATGGATAGTTTCCTAACGAAGATCAAAGACTTGAAGGAACAATTGATTTCTGCTGATGAGGTTATACCAGATAGCTCACTTGTGCAGACCGTTCTGAATGGTCTTCCTAATTCATATCAGAGTTTTGCTTCTACTCTTCGTTTGATGATGAAAGGCAATCTGAATGCCTTATCATTTGAGGAGTTAGTCTATGTTCTGTTGCAGGAACATCAGTCTAGGCAGAACAGGTCCATTATGCGAGTTGCAGATCAAGCTTTCCTAGCTAGTCAGAAGGGCAAAGGAAAATGGAGCTCTTCAACTAGTAAGCAGAAATCTGCTAATTCTGCATATTCGAAGAAGGAAGATAAAGATGAGAAAAAATCAAAAAAGCAAAAATTGTTTTGTAAGTATTGTAAAGGGAATGGTCATATCATAAAGAATTGTCCAAAACTGGCTGCTAAAGAGGCAAAGAAGAAAGAGGTTGGAATGGTTGTTGCAGAGGCCTCTACACCAAAAACAAAGTCTGCAAATCTTGTGCAGGAAGAAGAATGGGTGTTTACTATTGTATGCAGTTTTGACCCATCTTCTCATAAGCAGACATGCTGCAGTAGACTCAGATGTTTGGTACTTTGACAGTGGGGCGACCAAACATATTACCTCGTAGCGTAGTTTCTTCTCTTCACTCGAGCTTGCCCCTACAGGGAATACTGTTACATGCGCCAACAACTCCTCTTATCCTGTTATGGGAGTTGGTAAGATCATTTTGACTACTGCTGATGGTAGTTCTTTCACTTTGTCAGATGCTTTATTTGTGCCAGGGATAAAAAAGAACCTGTTATCAGTTTCTGCATTAGCCAAGATTGGCTTGGTTGTGAAATTTGTTGATGACAGGTGTACAGTTCATGATCTATCAAATGGCAATGTGATTATTGCTTCTGGCATTTTATGTCATGGGATGTATAAGCTCATAGACTATGAAAGATCTAAAAATGATTTGGCATGTGCAATAAATGATTCTCAGGCTATGTCAGATGCAAAGCTTTGGCATGCACGATTTGGTCATCTGAATTTTGCTAGTTTGCTACGCCTGCAGAAATCTGAAATGGTGTCCTCTTTGCCCAAACTTGAGGCACCTGGAAAACATGTTTTTGAAGGCTGTATTTTGGGCAAAATGCAGTGTTCCTCCTTTCCAAAAGATGGTTCAGTTCGAGCTACACAGAAATTATAGCTTGTACATAGTGATGTCTGTGGTCTTATGCAGACACCCTCTTTTGGAAATTACCTTTACTTCGTGACTTTCATTGATGATTTTTCCAGGCATGCATGGGTATATCCACTCAAAGCAAAGTCTGAAGTGTTCATATGCTTTAAAGAGTTTTTGGTTTTGGCTGAAAATCTATCAGCATGTAAAATGGGCACCCTCCGTTCTGATCGAGGGGGGGAATATATGTCTTTTGATTTCAATGCGTTTCTGGCTGAACGTGGGATAGAACACCAGTGTACAGTGCCATATACACCTCAACAGAATGGATTTGCTGAACGAAAGAACAGGTCACTCATGGAGATGGCGAGGTGCATGGTCAAAAGTCAGGCTTTACCACATAGTTTCTAGCTTGAGGCTGTCATGTGTGCAGCATATGTACTAAACAGGTGTCCCACTAAAGCACTGCAGTCTATCACTCCATATGAGTCTTGGCATGACTGCAAGCCATCTGTTGCTCATCTGCGTGTTTTTGGTTGTTTGGCATATGCACTAGTGCTTGAACGATATCGCAAAAAATTGGATGATAAGGTAGTAAAATGTATTTTTGTTGGGTACAGTTCTCAAAGTAAAAGCTATCGTCTCTATCATCCATAGACTAAACACATTAGGGTTAGCCGTGATGTTGTCTTTGTGGAAGATGCATTCAGCCATTGCTTTCATGTACTAAGGAGACATCTGTTAGCTCCAAAGACATGTATGATACTTTGATGCCTCTTTTTATAGGTGGACAGTCTAGTGCTGGTCCTAATGAGGCAACTTCTCAGCCTTCGCAGGTTTCATATGATGATGCAGATCATTCCATTTTTGATGCAGATTTACATGATGCACTTGTTGATGAGAGAGCTGATATTGAGCAGGCAAAAACTATGCCAAAATGGCTGGTGCAGACTTTGCGTGATAGCAAATTAGATGCACCTTTGTCATATCGTACTCGTTCAGGCTCTCATAGTGCCTCCTTTGCATCAGATTGCTATGCTATGGTTGCCTCTAGTCTCTGTGATGAGAATGAGCGTGTTTCTTTTGATGAAGCACAGAATTCTGAAAATTGGATGGCTGCTATGCAATCTGAATATGATGCTATAATGAACAATGGTACATGGTCTTTATGTGACTTGCCTCCTAGCAAGAAGGCCATTGGTACTAAGTGGGTATACAAGCTGAAGCGTAAACCTGATGGTACAGTTGACAGGTATAAGGCTAGGCTTGTTGCAAAGGGTTATGCGCAGGAAAGAGGCATTGATTTTGATGAGACCTTTGCACCTACATGCCGTATGTCTACTGTTCGGACCATTTGTGCACTTGCAGCCCATCATGGTTGGAATGTACATCAGTTGGACATTAAAACAGCATTTCTGAATGGTGACTTGCATGAAGAAGTGTATGTTTTTCAGCCCTGTGGCTTTGTGCAGAAAGGGCATGAAAACCAGGTGTGCAGATTAAAGAAGGCATTATATGGTTTAAAGCAAGCACCACATGCTTGGTATGAGAAGATACATGCCTATCTGGTTGCACATGGTTTTGAGAACAATCCAACTGAAAGCACCTTATATATTAAGCGTGCTAATGATGTGCTTCTGATCATTGTTGTCTATGTTGATGACATGCTGCTCATTGGTCCTATTGAGAAGCATATTGCTGATTTCAAGGCTGATTTGCATGCCTCATTTGAGATGTCTGATTTGGAGCATTTGCATCACTATTTGGGCATTCAGTTTATGCAAGTTGATGGTGGAATGGGTTTTGGTAAACGAAATATATTGACACATTATTGCAGTGTTTTGGCTTTGAAGACTGTAAGCCTTTTGCCACTCTTATGGAGACAGGTTTACAATTGAGTCTTCATGATGCTGGAGATGCATTTGATGTTGTTCTCTATCAGCAAGCTGTTGGATGCTTGATTTACTTATGCATTACTCGGCCAAATATTCAATTTGTTGTCTCACAGATGAGCAGGTTTATGCATTGCCCAGGAGTCATGCATTGGAAGGCGGTTAAGTGCATCTTTCGCTACTTGAGTGGTACTCGGCTACTTGGGTTGTTTTATCCCAAGGGGAGATCACTACTGCTAGATTTGCATGCTTTTTCTGACTCGGATTGGGCTGGTTGATATGACACTCGTGTGTCCACCAGTGGTTTTTGCTTCATGCTTGGTAGCTCATGTATATCTTGGTTGAGAAAGAAGCAGCCTACTGTGGCCACTTCTAGTTGTGAGGCTGAGTATAGGGCAGCGTTCACAGCGATTGTTGAGTGTGTGTGGCTAAGATGCCTTATGGTTGATTTGGGTGTTGGCCAGTCTTCTGCCACCACCATCTTCACTGACAGTCAGAGCGCATTGGCAGTTGCGAGGAACCCTGTGTTCCATGCTCGCACTAGGCATTATCACTATGTCAGGGAGAGGTTCTCTGCTGGGGAGATCAGCTTGGCATATGTGCCCACGCAGGAGAACATTGTAGACCTTTTCACGAAGGCTCTGCCTAGGGAGAAGTTTGAAGCTTTCCGCAAAGTTTTGGGCTTACTTCCTTTTGTGGAGTGATTTCCACATAGCTTGGCACTTCCTTATACATGAGTGCCAGCTGCTTGTTCACCGCATCACTCCTAAGGGGGATTTGTTGATATATTTAGGTAGTGATGTGTGTGAACACACTAGGACCACCGGGCACTTTTTTCCCTCTTTAGGAGGTTTTTTTCCCCCGGCTTGTACATACGCCTATTGCCCTAATGGGCTACTTATCTTTGTACATTCTCTAGTAATACATTCAGTATTGTGTGTTTGTGCTCCAAGCTTCTTCTTCTTCCGTGTGTTGTTTGCGTGCTTCCGCAGACTTCTATCTCCAACAGAGATAGCACCTCCAACAAAGTGAAAAATATAACCTGATATAGACTTTCAATTTTCTACACAACCAACATAATAAAAATTTGTGTAACCAATAATGTATGCCCCTCCTCTACCCAAGCATAGACACTTGTCCTTAGCACCACTCAAATATCTCAAAATCATCTTGATGGCTTCCCAATGCCCTTTTCCAAGGTTATACCTATTATCTAATCACAACTCCCATTACAAATGCAATGTTTGGCCTTGTAGCTATCATAGCATACATGAGACTACGAACAACACATTGATGAGGAATCTTGTTCATGAATTCCCTATCCTTGTTTGATTTGGGGAAATCATCCTTGCTTAATTTCTCTTATGTAGGTAAAGGTGTACTCAATGCCTTTCCACCCTGCATATTGAACTTGTGAACACCTTGGATATGTAGTCACTTTGAGACATGTATATACATTTTTTACTCCTATCGTGTTTCAAGATCCCATAAGTGATAGCCAAATTGAATGGCTCGATCACATCCAAGAAAATTGTATTTCTTTGACTTATAATTCATCTTTTGTCTAAGATTCTTGGGTATATGAACATATGCTTCAACCCAAAAACTCAAAGATGATCATAATATGGTGGTTGACCTTTCCATAATTCTTGTGCCACTTTCAGACCTTTGGTAGTATTATGTGAAATATTAATCATGTGAACTACAGTGAACATTGCCTCTTCCCAAAAGCCTTGTGAGAGATTTGCATGATGCAACATAGAAACTACTATGTCTTGAATAATTCTAATCATCCTCTCAGCTACACCATTCTATAGTGAGGCATATGGAGCTAGAAACTCTCTATGAATTCTCTAGACTGACCAAAAAGCCTAAATTCATGTGAGGTATACTCACCTCCATTATCTGAATATAAAGCCTTGAGTTTATTTCCTTTTTCACTCTCAATTGAATCCATTTTTTGAAAGTAGAAAATACCTCATTCTTTGTCTTGATAGGATATACACATACTTTTCTAGTAGCATCATCTATAAGAGGTGACAAAGTAGAGAGAACCACCTAATGACCTTGTGGGCATAGACACACACACACATCTATGTGAATGAGATTTAACTGAAGAGTCAATCTGTGCACATTCTTTCTTCACTTTTCATATTGATAATGCTCACAAAATGAAAATCAAAGAAGGATGACACAAGTAGCGAGAACGAGAAAGTTTTTCCATTCCACTATGAGATATGTGGCCCAAACGACCCTGAAATATTCAAGACATAGGTTTCTTAGTGACAACTAACAAGTGTTCTTTCTGTAATACAAATAAAAGATAAAGTGAGTCAACTTTGATTTCTTTTGAAATAACCATATTTCCCTCTGATATGTGGAAGGATTGAGCATAAAAAACCACTTTGTAACCAAGTTCATCAAATTGACAAACTGGCATCAAATTGTGTGATAACTAAGGCACATGGCATACATTATGCTTAATAAACTTTGAACCCATCAATGAACTGCACAACTACATCTCCAATCCCAACAACATCATAATGGTAATAATAACTAAGTCTCATGGTACCAAGAAACTTTGCTACATGTGTAGAAACCCATTATCTATGTGATGTCACATGGTAGGAAGCACCAAAATCTAGCAACTACATGTGGAAAAGAGAATCGGTCATAAGAGCATCACTAGGCATAATACTGTCAAGTGTCAACACATCAACATCATAAAAAATAGCATTATTTTCTTCTATCTTCACAACCAAAGTAGATGGTGCACGTAACTGCTTAACATGCCCATCAACATGTTGCCCTTTATTCTAGAATACTTTAATGCATAGTAGCCTTTCTTCATATGTCCTTTCAATAATGGCATCCAATATCACTCTTCCTTGATTTACTTCTACTCTTATTCCGCTGACCATTCTTTTCCTTGTTCTTGCTTCTACCACATTGCTGATTCTTTCCTTGGCAAGAATCATGAACACTATATGCATCTCCACTCTGAGTGGCAACCATAGACTTTATACAGATCTCTTCACTCAAAAGTGATCCACATATGTCACCGTAGAGTAGCTTACCTTTAGCTGCACGATTGCTAATAGCTATGCAAAATGTAACCCATGATGATGGAAATATGCATAGAAACAAGACTATTTTCATTTCATCATCCATATCCATTTTTTGAGTCCGTCGCTGAGAAATATAGCGTCAAACTCATTCAGATGAGCAACAATAATATTTGTGTCCTTCATGGGAAGGCCATATCACTTTCTCATGTGATACACTTTATTTGATGTCGTTTCTTTTTCATAACTATTGCATAACTTCTTCCAAAGATGAAGTAATTTGATGGTGATGCACCACATTGCACTCTCCTTCTCAAGAACTTCAAGACAATATCCTTGGTGTAGAAAATTGAGCTCCTAGGGCCGCACATGGTACTCCGCACAGAGGCTTCAGAATACACAAGAAAAACACAGTACACAAGCAGCACAAAGACAAACTTATTAGCTCTTACAAATGCAGTTGAACTTACAATCTGTGGCTAATCAAGCCATTATATGTTTTAAAGAACATATACAAAGAAGTTTCTAGTGGCCATTTGGCCTTTCACATGGACAATAATGGTAACAATCTCCCTCTAAAGGCCAATATGGCCAAAGTAACTATGGGAGAAAAATAAAGAATGATAAAGAATACCCGAGTGTAAGTATACAAACTATACCTCCCACCTGATGGGCATGTTACACAGTATACAAGTGACTGTGTAAGATCATGAATCAAGTAACCCCCATCAAGTGACAATAGTGTCAAAAGCTATCCTGTGGTAGAGCTTTAGCCAAAGCATCTGCAACATTATCTTGAGTGTGAACCTTCTCAAGAATAACGTGCTCAATGGCTAAGCAATCTCTAATGAAGTGATACCTCACGTCAATGTGCATGGTCTTTGCATGATAGACCGGATTCTTAGCCAAAGCAATGGCACTCTGACTGTCATTGAGCAAATGAGGTACATGCTGAGGTAAACCCATATAACAAGCAAGACGAGAAAGCCACAATGCTTCCTTACATGCCTCACTTGCTGCAACATACTCTGCATCTGTGGTGGAAACAATTATACATTCTTGAAGATGAGATCTCCAAGAGATAACACACTCTAGCAAAATGAAAAATGTACCCTAATGTAGACTTACGATTGTCTACACAACTATCATAGTCAAAATCTATGTAACCAATAATGGATGCTTTCCCTCTACTTAAGCATAGACACTTGTCCTTAGTGCCACACAAATATCTCAAAATCATATTCACTACTTCGCAATGTTTCTTCCTAGGATTAGACATATATCTGCTCACAACTCCCACTGCAAATGCAATGTCTGGTCTCGTAGCTACCATAGCATACATGAGACTACCAACAGCAGACTGATAGGGAATTTTGTTCATGAATTCCTTTTTCTCCTCTGATTTGGGGCACTCATCCTTGCTCAATTTCACATATGTGGCTAAAGGTGTACTGAATGCCTTTCCACCCTGCATATTGAACATGTGAAGTACTTTGGATATGTACTCACTTTGAGACAAGTATATGCATCTTTTACTCCTATCACGAGTAATGCGCATGCCAAGAATATGTTTGGCATCCCCCAAATCCTTCATATCAAATGTCTGACTCAACTTCTTTTCGAGAATTGACAAGTCATAAGAGGACTTCCCAGTAATCAACATATTATCAACATAAAGTATCAAGCATATCAAGCTTCCATCTGAGCATCTCTTTGTGTAGAGACAATGATCCTCATTGCTTCGCGAATAGCCTTGAGACTTCATAAAAGCATCAAAATTTTGGTACCATTGTCTAAGGGACTATTTAAGTCCATACAAGCTCTTCTTGGGCTTATAAACTAGAATTTCCTTGCCAGAAACTACATAACCCTCTAGTTGTTCCATATAGATCTCATCTGTAAGATCTCCATGCAAGGAAGCAGTTTTCACATCCATTTGGACTAGTTGCAAGTCCTCCATTGCAACGAATCCAAGCAACATGCGCATGGTAGTCATCTTGACCACTAGAGAAAAGATTTCCTCAAAATCAACACCATGTTGTTTCTTAAAACCCTTTGCAACAAGTCGTGCTTTATACTTTGGAGAAGCACTATCTGATGTGAATTTCAGCTTATATACCCATTTACATGGTAAAGCTTTCTTGCCTACTAAATCCCAAGTACCATTCTTGTGAATAGAATCTAGCTCACTCTTCATGGCACACTCCCACTTGACATGATCCTTTGTCTGCATAGTCTCTTTGTAGCAAGAAGGCTCATTGGCATTTGTTAGCATAACAAAATCTAAACGTGGAACATATCTATCATGTGGATGTGAGACATGTGCAAAGCATCTCAATGGTTGCTGAACAGGAACATCTACAGACTGATCTGATCGGACATTCTCTTGAACGTCCCTATGTGCAACATTTTTGTGCATGCTAAGTGGAGGACTAGTATCCTCAAACATCACTCTTCTCACTTCAACCTCCTTGATGGGCAATTTATGCATCTTAGACTCATTGAAAATGACATCACTACTTCTGATCACTGGCCGCGATATCCAAATTGTCCTTCTCGACCACATCCAAGAAAAATGCATTTCTTTGACTTATGGTCCAACTTTTGTCTAAGATTCTTGGGTATATGAACATATGCTTCACACCCAAAAACTTGAAGATGATCATAATATGGTGGCTTTCCTGTCCGTAACTCTTGTGCCACTTTCAGAGCTTTGGCAATACTAGGTGAAAGGTTAATCACATGAACTGCAGTCAATACTGCTTTTGCCCAAAAACCTTGTGAGAGATTTGCATGTTGCAACGTAGAAACTACTCTATCTTGAATAGTTATATTCATCCTTTCAGCTACACGATTCTATAGTGGGGTATAATGAGTTGTAACTCTCTACGAATCCCTCTAGATTGATAGAAAAGGCTGAATTCATGTGAGGTATACTCACCCCCATTATTTGAACGTAAAGCCTTAAGCTTAATCCCTTTTTCAATCTCAACTAAAGCAAGCCATTTTTTGAAATTAGGGAATACCTCATACTTCGATTTGATAGGATATACCAAAACTTTTCTAGTAGCATCATCTATGAAAGTGACAAAATAAAGAGAGCCACCTAAGGACCTAGTGGGCATAGGACCACACACATCTGTATGAACAAGATCTAAAGGCTGAATTAAAGAGTCAATGTGCATTCTATGCATTTTTGGTTTGCTTTCCATATTGACAATGTTCACAAAATGAAAAATCGAAGAAAGATTACGCATGTAAGTAGTCAAAACGAGAAAGATTTTCCATTCCACTGCGAGATATATGGCCCAAACAACCATGCCAAATACAAGCCATAGGTTGTTCAGTAACAACTAACAAGTGTTCTTTCTGTGATACAAATAAAGGATAAAGTGAGCCAACTTTGCTTCCTTTTGCAATAACCATATTGCCCTTTGATATACGAAAAGACTGAGCATAGAAAATCACCTTGTAACCAAGGTCATCAACTTGACAAACTGACATCACACTACATGATAATTGAGGTACATGGCATACATTATGCATAGTAAATTTTGAACCATCAATGATGTGCACAACCACATCTCCAATCCCCACAACATCACACTGGTAAGAGTCACAAGTCTCATGGTACCAAGAGACTTTGCTACATAATTAGAGAACCATTCTCTGTGTGGTGTCACATGGAAAGAAGCACCAGAATCTAGTAGCCACGTGTGGAAAAGAGACTCAACCATAAGAGCCTCAGTTGGCATAGTACTATTATCAAGTGTCAACACATCAACATCATCAAAATAGCATTAATTTTTTCAATCTTCACAGTCGAAGTAGATGATGTTGGTAACTGTTTAACATGCCCATCAACATTCTGTCCTTTACCTTTATCATTCTTTAATGCATAACAATCTTTCTTCATATATCCTTTATTATGACAATAATGGCATTTGGCATCCCTCTTCCTTGATTTACTTCTACTCTTATTATGTTGACCATTCTTTTCCTTATTAATGCTCCTCCCATGTTGCTGATTCTTTCCTTGGTAAGAATCACGAACATTATATGCATCTCCACTATGAGTGCCAACCATAGATTTTCTACGAATCTCCTCACTCAAGAGTGCTCCACATATGTCATCATAGGGGAGTTTACCACTAGGTGCATTGTTGCTAATAGCTATGCAAAACGTATCCCATGATGATGGCAAGGTGCATAATAACAATACTGCTTTCATTTCATTATCCATATCCCTTTTTTGAGCATGTATCTGGGAGAATATAGCATCAAACTCATTTAGATGAGCAACAACACTATCTGTGTCCTTCATAAGAAAGTCATATAATTTTCTCATCAAATACACTTTATTTGATGCCATCTCTTTTTCATATGTATTGTATAACTTCTTCCAAAGCTCCTCTACACTTTCACAGTCTAGTACTATAAAGTAAACATTATCTACCAGGTGCAAGCAAATGGTAGACTTAGCCATTTCATCTAACTCATCGCAATCATCTTCATCCATGTCAACAGGCTTCTTTGAAATTCCATTTACTGGCTTCGATTGCCTCCTTTGAATCAGCCCATCTTTAATCTGATTCTTCCATAGAGAAAAGTTTGTGCCATCAAATTTTTGGATCTCAAAAGATCTTTTCCCTGCAAGTTATAGCTCCTCCTTGGAGCACTAGCACTAGAACCTGATCCACCAGATGTGCCTTAGACCTCTGATGCCATGATGGTAGAGATCTGAATCGAATGATAATGGAATTAGAAGAGTCCAAACACCAACAAATAAGTGTATCAAGGAGTAAATCAGCCACTGTATACTTGACTAAACCAAAAATCAAGAAAAATTTTGCTAGAATATCCTCTGCAAAATGAGCATATGACTAGTTTCAAAATATCATAAAATTGCAAGTATTGACATGTTTACCTGAATAGTGAATCACTGACTCCATTGCATATAATCATTTACCCAATAGAAGCCAACTAGAGTTATCGAGCACCTATGAACAACTGTCATACATCTCCTATGGCGAGGCTGGGTAAGTCTTCCACCTGGATCACAAAAGAGACCCCGACAACTTGGTGTCTCCCAGTTAAGAAAACCTCACCACGACCCTCTTTATCAAATGTAAAAGGCTTTATGCAAAAACATTACCGCTATATCAATGGTGTGTATGTGCTCAACATAAGTGGTATCCACAGATGCATACATGGTGTGTATGTGCTCAATATATGCAGTAAAATGACACTAAAAAAGGCTGAATGCACAACCCAAAAACTAGCCAACAACACCTGCAAGTGTTTGTCAACTTTGATGTTTTATGCTCAAAAACCTGCATAAACTTGTAGCGGCTGCTCCCACCAAAACTGAAAACCTTGCGAGAAAGCTATAGTTTTATGAGTGTGGCTAAAAACACAACCCTAAAGGTTTATATTTATTGTTGAAGAAGTACAAAGAATACTCTTCTTGATTTTCTTGGACCTGTGTGAAGAGAACTATGTGCAAAAGTACTCCAAAATGGCTCCAAAAGACACCCCAAAGAATGAAGCTTTGAGGGACCAAAACATAATCAAGGTAATGTTAACCTTAGTCTTTCCCATTCTTCAAACAATACAAGAGTGTAGCTTAGTGGCAAGAGATTGCCATGGTTAAACGAGCTTCGGGGGGGGGGGGGGGGGGGGGCGAACAGTACTTGAATGGATGACCTCCCAGGAAGTACCCGGAACCTCTATCTTCCTTGATCATTGAGGTCCTCTCTCGTGTGCAGCCAACGACACCAACGGTGACTTGGATGACAAGGTATGCCAAGGTCTATGCCTTGGTCGCCGCCTTAGTCATAAGCCTTGGAGAAACCGGGGGGAGGGGGGGGGCTCACACAAAAGGAACAAAGATTTTGCATAGAACTGCTCTGATACCAATGAAGTAATTCGATGGCGATGCACCAAAGTGCACTCTCCTTCTTGAGAACTTCACGGCAATATCCTCAGAGTAGAAAACTGAGCTCTTAGGGTGGCACATGGTACTCTGCACAGAGGCTGCAGAATACGCAAGAAAAACATAGAACATAGGGAGCATGAAGATAGACTTCTTAGGTCTTACAAATGTGGTCGAACTTACAGGCTGTGCTTGACCAGGCCACTATATATTTTATTAAAGAACATATAGAAAGAAGTGACCGGTGGCCATTTGGCCTTTCACATGGACACTAACAGTAACAAAAGATCCTCTGCACTTTCATAGTCCAATATAACATTATCTACCAGGTGCAATTGAATGGTAGGCCTAGCTATCTCCTCCAACTCATCCCAATGATCATCATCCATATCATCAAGCTTCTTTTAGATTCCATTTACTAGCTTCCATTGCCTCCTCTGAATCAACACATTTTTAATCTGATTCTTCCATAGGGCAAAGTTTGTCAGATCTCAAAATGATCTTTGGCTGCAAGCTATAGCTCCTCTTGGGAACACTAGCACTAGATCTTGATCCACCATATGTGCTTGAGACCTTTGATGCCATGATGATAGAGAATTCACAAGAATGATAATGAAGCTAGAATAGTCCAAACAACAATAGGAATCAAGAAAGATGACCAAGTGTCAAATTTTGGGAGAATTTTGATAGAGTCTTTCTAAAAAAAGGATCCGTGAACAACAACAACCAACCCAAGAAATTATGTGAGAATATATGTGCCCTAACATTTGGGTTTCTCTTGGTTAAGAAAGCCTCACCACTACCTTCTTCATCATTGTCAAAGGCTTTATGCAAAAAATGTAATCACTATATCGATGAGCACATGAGCATACATAAGCAGGATCCACAAAAGCATACATAGTGTGTATGTGCTCATGTATGCAATAAAATGGCATGGAAAGGCTGAAATTACATCCCAAACACTAGCCAAAAACACTTGTAAGTTTCTATTAACTATGTTCTTTTGACCCAAAAACTTGCATAAACTTGTGGTGTCTACTCCCACCACAACTAAAAGCCTTCCAATAAACTCGTAAGAATACTTGAGAGCTAAAAATTCAGATATAAATCTCAATGTATACTACTAAGGAGTCACATTCTCAAGTGCATCTAATACCAAGATCGAACTTTGGACTAATCTTTCCAAGTGTATAGTCAAAACTATGCCAAAAATTTAAAATCAACCTCGAATTTTCCCCAATTTTGCATCCAAATAAACTCTCAAAAAATGATGTAGACAACCCAAGAAGACTCTTTGAAGACTCCAAAATAATTTTGACTTGAAGTATCTTCACTCCTAATATCACCAAGCAACTAGGGCTTAGTGGTAGGGAAACCTTCGAGTTAAGCAAGCCTTGGGGGGAACAATAATGGAATGGGTGTCCTCCTAGGAAGTGTTCGTACCTTGTCTTCCTTGATTGTTGAAGTCCTACCTCATGTGTAGTAAATGGTGCCAATGGTGACTTTAGTGACTCGAGTGACAAGGTATGCCAAGGTCTATACCTTGGTTGCCACCGTAGTCGTAAGCCTTGGAGGAAGCCACTACAAGCCACATAAGTACAATGAATGGGTCGTGCTCGCTCCATTTGCACAACAGTGAAAACATTTTGCTATAAACTATTGTGATACCAATGAAGTGTGATGGAGATGCATCACGATGGATTCTCCTTTGTGAGAGATTCGCAAAGACTCCCTCATAGTAGAAAGTTGAGCTTTGAACAATGAGCATGGTGCTCCACACATACTTGGAGATGCAGAAACTATAGAGCACATAGAGACCTCAAACACAAATCTTCTAGGTTTTATAAATGTGATCAAACTCACAGTCTCTAGTTGATGATACTAGTATATGCTTTATTATTGAACATATAGAAAAGTGTTCAGTGGCCATTTGAACTTTTCGTGGACATTAATGGTAACACTAGCATGACTCTTTCCTTTTTCCCTTTTACAAAAGCAATTAATTTGACCAACTCATATGCTATAAAATTTTTTTGGATCCATATTGAGTGAGACAAGCAACGTTGATGTCTATTATCCTCATGCAATCCTTCCATCTTTTTCCAAACATCACCAATTTTTTATGTTCAAGGTTTGAACTAGGTGGATTGCATTTTTCTCCTTTCCTTTGTGCTCATGAGTGGGTTTCTGTTGTGTCCCAACATTATAATTTTTACTCATGTGTCCTAAAAATAAGAATTCTAAGTAAAGGTTTTCATTCTTTGCTTTTTCTGATACCTCAAGGTCAAGCCTTGGCCTTGAGATTTGTGACTTTTTTGAAGAGTCATATTTCCTAAAAGTGCTCATTTTACGTTTGTTTTTCTTATATTTCATTCTCTAGATAAGAATCCATTTTAGGAATCCATTTCATTATGAGCGATAAGAATCGATTCTGTGATATTTTAATTGCATCTTTTGAGATTTTAGAAGCACTCCTCTTTATTTCATGTTTTAATGTTTTTTCAATTCCTTGAGTGAAACCTTTGATTTTATAAAAGTCATCTAAGTCCGAAAATTTAAGGATTTTCTCGATATTGAGAAATGAAAAGTGAGAGTGGTCATCCTCCTCTTCGTTTTCAGGTACAAACTTCTTTTTGAAGAGTTCCTTGAATTGGATCTAAGTTTCACGAATCCATTAGGATTCTTTTAACTTCATTCACCTATTATAGGCTTTAGGCCTAATTGATAGTTTTTTATCTAAAACTTGGTAGTTTTATTCTCTAATTGATGCAAGACTTACCATTCATCTAGAAATACTAGGACCACATCTTGATTTCAATTTGTTTCTTCTCCTAGATAATAAGGAGCTTTCATATCTTTTGAGAATGGAAGATTTCTAGGTTGCAAAGAGCTAGAGAACTGAATTTTATTGCATTTTCATCACAAAAAACTTTCACTTTTTGCGATACAAATGCTATAGTTGAAGGATTACTTCAATCCAATGCAAAGTTGCAACAAATTTTCAAATTTGGAGCCTCAATCCTAGGTTTAGATGAAACTCTACTAGGAAGAGTTAGGGAGACATCCTGTCCCCTACTTGAGGAGGTGTGCCTAGGTCAAATCGACATGGAACCTTCTTGAGTAGGTGTAAGTTGATGGGGGTGATTCATTCCTACGATTTATTGATATATTTAGGCAGTGACGTGTGTGAACACATTTAGGACCGCGGGGGCACTTTTTTCCTTATTTAGGAGTTCTTTTTCCCTCGGTTTGTATATACATTTATAACCCTAATGGATGACTTATTTTTGTACATTCACATGGTAATACATTCAGTATTGTGTTTTGTGCCCCAAGCTTCTTCTTCTTCCTTGTGTTGTTTGCATGCTTCTACATATCTCAAATTTCAACAATTAGTATCGTAGTAGGTCGCCACTTCATCTAGGGCATCGTCGATACCCCTTCGGTCACAGTCTCAAAATCGCACAAAAATTGGTGAGCATACTCGGGGTGATTAGGACTTCGAAATTACTTCTCCTTGATATGAGCTCGTTTTGGCCTCTGAATGCACTATCAAAGTGCTTATGTAGGTAGTTTTATCCTTTTGTGCCAAACATATATACAAGTTTCGGTTCTCCAATACAAAGTTTACTACAGGTTTTGTAGAGCTCGACAGGGTAGTCCTATTCAAACTTTTGAGACATATAGGATGGCACTAATTAGCCATTATGAACATATATGATGTGTCATGTATTGGTGGCAAAAGGATTGTGCAGATGTTGAAAAATGTCCTAGTACACCTGCAAATACAGCTATCAAAGGTGATGCAGATGGCATTGAAGATGATGATCTTCATATTTCCATTCATGCTGCAACTTGTACCGCACCTACCACAAAGCAATTTCAACACAATGGTAGTGATGCTCATGCACATGCATTGGTAGCTTTGTCAGTAAAACATGTCATTGTCCCTCACATTCACTCTTGCAAAATAGTAGTGGATGCTTGGGATCCATATTCATATAAGAGTTTTGCTTCTACTCTTCGATTGATGATGAAAGGCAATCCAAATGCCTTAGCATTTAGGGAGCTAGTCTTTGTTTTGTTGCAAGAAAATCAATCTAGGTAGAATAGGTCCACCATGCATGTTACATATCAAGCTTTCTTAGCTCTTCACAAGGGAAAGGGTAAATGGATCTCATCTACTAGTAAGCAAAAATTTAATAATGTTGCACAATCGAAGATATCAAGCTTTCTTAGCTCTTCATAAGGGAAAGGGTAAATGGATCTCATCTACTAGTAAGCAAAAATTTAATAATGTTGCACAATCGAAGAAGGAAAACAGAGATGAGAAGAAAATAGAAAAGCAGAAACAGTTTTGCAAATGTTGTAAAGGAAATAATCATGTCATAAAGAGGTGTCCAAAATTGGTTACAAAAGAGGCAAAGAAGAAAGAGGTTGGAATGGTTGTTGCAGAGGCCTCTACACCAAAAATAGAGTCTCTTAATCTTGTGTAGAATCAAGAATGGACATTTACTACTATTTGTAGCTATGACCCATGCTCTAATGAACACTATATGTTTGCAGTAGACTCAGATGTTTGGTACTTTGATAGTGGGACAACCAAACATATTATCTTGCAAGGAAGTTTCTTCAATTCACTTGAGCATGTCCCTACATGGAATAATGTCACATGTGCTAACAACTCCTCTTATCTTGTAATGGGAGTTGATAAGACCATTTTGACTACTGCAGATGCTAGTTCTTTCACATTGTCACATGCTTTATTTGTGCCATAGATAAAGAAAAATCTAACGTCAATTTCAACATTAGCCAAAATTGCTTTGGTTGTTGAATTTGTCAATGATATATCTATAGTTCATGATCTGTCAAATGGATATGCCATCATTGTTTCTGGCATTTTATGTCGTGGGTTGTATAAGCTCATAAGCTATGCAAGATCTATCAATGATTCAACATATGCAATTCAAGATTCTCAAGCTATCTCAGATGCAAAGCTTTGGCATGCACGCTTTCATCATCTGAATTTTGCTAGTTTGCTATGCTTGCAGAAATCTAAACTGGTGTCTACTCTACCCAAACTTGAGGCACCTAGTAAACATGTTCCTAAAGGTTGTATTCTTGACAAAATGTAGTGTTTCTCCTTCTCAAAGTATGTACTTGGTTTGCAATTGAGTCTTCATGATGTTGGAGATGCATTGTTCAATGCTTACACAAAGCACATTGAGGTGCATTATCATTATGTTAGGGAGAGGTCCTCAGATGAAAGATCAGTTTGGCATACATACCCACACAAGATAACATTTTATATATTTTCATAAAGGCTCTGCTTCGGAAGAATTTTGAAGCTTTCCAAAGAACTTTGGGCTTGCTTAGTTTTGTGGATTGATCTCTTTTCACATAGCTTGGCACTTCTTTATACATGAGTGCCAACTCCTTGTTCACCACATAAATCATAGGGGGAATTTGTTGATATATTTAGGTAGTGATGTATCTGAACACACTTAGGATGGCCGCACTCATTCCTCCTTGATTGAAATCCTTCAGGAGATTGAAGATGCTTCAAAAGCTACTTTGATGAATGGTTGGCCTCTATAGTTAATGAATGGAATGAAAAAATGCGAAAAAGAAGGAAGAAGCTAAGCTAAAGTGCTCTGTGAATAGCAGAGATAAACTTGTTAGAAGCTAAGGTGCTCTATTGTGGAGTAGGCGGTGGTTCGCCTTTTTTCGTTTGTCTGATACATGTTCAATCAAACAGAAATTTCCCTAAAAGACATAAGAAAAAGAATGATGCTTTGATTTGCCTTTTTCATATGACCACAAAGGCAGAGGAATCCAAGGAATAGAGCTATAGGTTGTTGCTTTCATGATTCTTGGTATTGGTTCACGAAGCTCCTCCATTCTTTCCACATTTGAAATGCCTTCTTGAAGTTTTCTCTCCTTGGAAAAAGATTTGGAAAGATGTCGGATAAACAATCTCACAAATCTTTAGAAGTTTTGTGGAAAGCTTATTGGAAATTAGCTTGAAAGAGCTCTTTAAAATAGATGACAATACTCTCAGGTTCTCCAAAAGAGTTGTAGAGAATGCTTTTTGGTTTGTTTGATACATGTTCAATCAAACAAAAAGTTCCCTAAAAGACATAAGAAAAAGAATGATGCTTTGATTTGCCTTTTTCATATGACCACAAAGGCAGAGGAATCGAAGGAATAGAGCTATAGGTTGTTGCTTTCATGATTCTTGGTATTGGTTCACGAAGCTCCTCCATTCTTTCCACATTTGAAATGCCTTCTTGAAGTTTTCTTTCCTAAGCTTTGGAAAGATTTAGGATAAATAGTCTCACGAATCTTAAGAAATCTTGTTGAAAGCTTGTTGCAAATTAGCTTGAAAGAGCTCTTTAAAATAGATTATAATGCTCTCAAGTTCTCCAAACGAGTTGCAAAGAATGCATTTTGGCTCTCCAAAGCCGCAAGAAAGATTAGCTTGTTGCAAATTAGCTTGAAAGAGCTCTTTAAAATAGATGATAATGCTCTCAACTTCTCCAAAAGAGTTGCAAAGAATGCATTTTGGCACCTTTCTAGCCGCAAGAAAGATTAGCTTGTTGCAAATTAGCTTGAAAGAGCTCTTTAAAATAGATGATAATGCTCTCAAGTTCTCCAGAAGAGTTGCAAAGAATGCATTTTGGCACCTTTCTAGCCGCAAGAAAGATTAGCTTGTTGCAAATTAGCTTGAAAGAGCTCTTTAAAATAGATTATAATGCTCTCAAGTTCTCCAAAAGAGTTGCAAAGAATGCTTTTTGGCACCTTTCTAGTTCTCAACGAGTGAGAAGGATGAAGAAAGGTGCCTCAAGAAAACTTCATGGTTTTTAGTATGCTCTAAGTAGCTATCTAAGTGGGGTGCTCCTCCGACTGCTTATGGGTGGGCTAGGGATTGGTCCCCTTGACCTTTGTGACCTTCCTCATTTGGGGGGGGGGTCATATGTGACCTACAAAGTGGCTAAGAAGAGAGCATAGCTCAAGGTGGGGATAAATGTTTTGCAAAGAAGAGAGAGAGGATAAACCTATATGTGGGTACACATCATGAGGGGATATCTCACATCTTTGATGGTATAAAAACCAAGAGAGAAGACGGAGGAAGCTATGGTTGGATCAAAATGGCTCTAAGATAGAAATGTTGTGAAGAAGATCATTCCTTCCACACAAGAGATTGGGAAAGTATGTATTCACATGTAAACCAAGATGGTGCATGTCCTAGCTGTCTTCCAAGTGTCCAACCAAGTGTCTCATATGTGGACGCTTTCCCAAGGTCCATCACATGCTTTCTTAATCTAATGAGGCTTCTCCTCTCATGTACAGCCCAAGGTGGCACTTTGAGAAGCTTCTCTCAAAACTAAGGTTCCCAAGCCTTTGGATAAATCAAGCTTAAATAGCCTCACAAAAAAATATACCACTTCAACTATTAGTTGTGTCATCTTTAAGAAAAGAACCTATTGAGACTAGGTCAAAGTAGATAAAAACAAGAGAAAATGAACCGCAAAGGAAGGAAGAAGCTCAAAATATACAACCACCAAAAGTAGTATAAGAGCCTGACAATGCATAAACCTCATGGCTATGGATTGAACTTATACAATTGCATCCACGAGTACAAAATGGTTTAATAGAAAAAATGGATGATGCATCAAGTTCATCCATTATGCATGATGCAAACTAGTAGACGCAAAAGTTAAAAGTCAATATTTTTTTAAGGAAATTCGTCTCATACAAGTCATAATAGACAATGGCTTTGACATGAATTTCATATTACATAATTATCACAAAGAAGAATTTATAAGGGGCCTTTTTGAATAAAAAAGAAGAGAAACATCAAGTGAAGAAACTTGCTTTTGAATTTGATATCATAGTAGTGGAGTTTTCTCATGAGGCTTCTTTCCTTTACACAAATCAAGACTTACACAAATCAAGACTCTCCAACATTGGGAGAAAAATCTTTTATGGACATTGTCAAGCTGACGAGAAGACCAAGACCAAGACCATGATGAAATGCAACCAAATGAATGAGGCAAATGTGATGGATTGCTTGAAGCAAAAGGTTCACACTAATCTATCCTTAATCATAGTGGACACCATAACGACTTGACTTGCACTCTATGAGTTAAGGAGGGTAAGACTCCCACGGAGTCAACAAAAGTCTGCCGCTCACTTCTCAGTTTGAAGTTACTCATTGCAAGTTTATATGAGTATGTCAGTCAGCATATGCTAGGCTATTTGGTTGGGTTGTTTGTCTTTTGAGGTAGAGGTGAGGGTTCAACTCCTCTCTATGACATAATAGTTGTGAGTCTTAGGTGAGTGTATTGTTTTCGGGCTTACTTTTGTTTAGTCCTTTTCAATTATGGCCTTCTAGAAATCTAACCCTTGTTTTGTGGAATATGAGAGGTCCCATGAATACTATGCCCGTTTATTTCCGTTTATTTGTAGAGACACGCATTTGTGAGGAACTCATAAATACATGTCGAATCAAGACTTGAATTCATAACTTACTCCTTAAGACTCTCGCTTTTTTATTACCTGACTGAGGCTATGAAATTTGACTTTCCATTGGATAGACCTCCGATGCCTCCGGCTCGCTCGTGAGTCGGGACTGACTTGGGAGCTCCAGTTCGCTCCTAGGTCATACTAATTCGTAAGTGCCGCAAAATAAATGCAGAAATCTGTCCGCTCACACATGTTTTGTGGCCATCATACCAGAGAGTGTAGTAATGCTGCTTGGTTAACGATGTCAATCACACCCAGATGAAGATTTATGAGGCTGGACGAGTACATGGTTCAAGCCTCAAGAGTCAGGCGCATCACCAATGCATGTACGCAGTCATATTATGAAACCTGATTGTTCTTCCCGGCATTTTGATAAGGTTGATGGTCTCATATCCGCGTTCTTCGCTTGATGCTGTATACCTTTTATCTGCTGCTTTACGCTGTATTTAGTCTCTGAGAGGCCCATCATCATGCAAGTACGCAGTCATATTATGAAACCTCATGATTCTTCCCGGCATTTTGATAAGCTTGATGGTCTCATATTCGCGTTTTTTACTGTCTTTGCGTTGTTTCAGTCCCTGATGCTGTATACATTGTATGCCAGGAGCACATACAATAGTGAAACGTCTACGTTAAAGCATTTCTCTGTTGATTTGGGCTAGTATTCGCGCATAACCCTTTTTATGCGTCTTCTCCCTTAACCATGACGTTGCTGCAGCCAGCTCGGGATCCAGGCGTTTTATTTTCTGCACACGCAATTAAACTTGCGGGGTGTTTGTATTCCAGGAACAGACAACTGCATTCGCTTCCTCTGAAGAGATTCAGTAAGTTTGAGGAAAAAGAGGAAAAATCCAGAAGGTTCAGGTGCCTATTTGTCTCTTCTTCCTCTTCCTCTGGTTACGGTGATTTTCAATGGCGATTGGCAAGAAGTCCCTTCTCATCATTGTACGCACTTGGATGTCTGACCGCCCGCTTCTCACATGCTGTTTCAACTCTTGCCCTCTTCTTGGGTCACAAAGCATTGCAGGCGAAATCAACTGGTCTGTCTCTTTTACATTTCTCCGTGCACAATGACAACGACTCTTCGGAAAAATCTGGTGGCCCTGCCTTGAGGAGGAGGCTTTCTAAAAGGTTAGTACAGCAAGGCGGCCTCCCCTTGGCTTTGATAAGCACCGCATCTATTGCAAAGGATCATGTAAAACCTATCATAGCCACATTATGTGCGAATCCCACGTTCATGTCCTCACTTTTAGCATGGGCGGTAGCACAGGTTCTGAAGGTATTCACCACCTTCTTCATTGAAAGAAGATGGGATTTCAAGATGCTGCTCGGATCTGGGGGCATGCCTTCCTCACACTCAGCTCTTTGCATGGCACTCACGACATCTGTTGCTCTTTGCCATGGTATAAGTGACGCATTATTCCCAGTCTGCCTCGGATTCAGCCTCATTGTCATGTACGATGCAGCTGGTGTAAGAAGACATGCAGGCATGCAGGCTGAGGTACGTACAATGTCACTTCTTAGTCACTCTGAACAAGATTCTAAGAATTGCATACTCCACAAATATTGAGCACTCTCAAACATCGTTGGCCAACGCTCGGTATATTCTATGCAATGTAAGGTGCAAGCTCGATCAATTATATTAATGTACAAATTAATTTGGAATGGTGCCTCTCAAAAGGTGAAAAAGATTATAAAATTTAGTACATACACATAGCTAGATAGATAGATAGATAGATAGATAGATAGATAGATAGATAGATAGATACATAGATAGATACATAGATAGATAGATAGATAGAGAGAGAGAGAGAGAGAGAGAGAGAGAGAGAGAGAGAGAGAGAGAGAGAGAGAGAGAGAGAGAGAGAGAGAGAGAGAGAGAGAGAGAGGACTTTTGAAGGGTTCCATCAAAACTTTCACATGAGATTTACATTTTCTGTGCTTGATTCTAAGTAGATTGTTCATGTTTGCCATTTTGTTCCTAGATGGAAAGTGTATTTTTTTTTCTTTAATATTTGGCATAATGAATAGTGATTGTACTTATCACACTCTTGTAAAGTGTAAAATTTGTGTTGGACGCTTGCGAGTTTGAGATGGAGCTTTCAACATTATTCATTCATTTGTTTTGATTGATTGGTAGACTTTATTGATCAGTACTTTTTAAGGTATGGAAGGTGTAGTTAGTGTGTTATATAGAATGGGGCCTCTTGAAAGATGGAAAGTGCCCCATGATACATGATGGGGTCATAATCTTGAATCAAGCATGCCTATAGAATGTCATTACACTTGTCTTTTTCATATCACTTTGCTTGTGGAGATCTTGGAGCCTAGACCCTATAAAACAAAGATGGGAGAATGTACACCTTCCCTATGAAACTTGAAGCATGAATGGCCTCATAGGTATGTTCACAGATACCTCTATTCACTCAAATCAACGGTTCTCTGAGTTTCTATAGAATACACGAGAGAGCTTTTGGTCACTTAAACTAGACTATGAGACCTTCCTAATGCAAGTTATCACACTCAAAATACTTGCTTCTGTTATGAGAACCAATGCCTCCACGATAGGCTACTCACTATTTTCACTAGGCATGCACACAGAGATCATTCTTCACTCCAGACTTGATTTCTCTCATAATTTGCAAAGTTTAGCTTCAAGCAAACTTTAGAAAATTATATTATCTTTCGAACAAGCCAAAGATTACAAGAAATGGATATAGTATGAATAGGGAACTCTGTGCAACACTCAGAGCTAACTAGATCTTTAGGAGACATAATGAAGTGTGAGCCATGGCTACTGAAATATGAAGAAGATACTCAAGCAAGTAGCGGGCTTGCTTAGCAAGGGGTCTACTAGCTTATTCAAAATCTAGAAGTGATAACATATGCGGGATCTCTTCGATCCGAAGTACATGATGAGTTTATATGACTTGGAAAAGATTCCTTAAATGATAGGACCCTCTTTTCCTAGAAATAGGGTTCATCACACGTAAGTCTGATAGGTGATTGACGGGGGATTCAAATTCAAAGTTGAATGCACGAATACTCGTGGTTGGCTCCATGCTTCATAATGCTCCTTGCCAATCACGAGTATTTGTGCATATGCTCTTAATTTAGATGGTTCATATGCTCTTAAGACTTGAGCTTGGTTTTCAACGCTCCCCCTCAAGTTTCAACCTTCAAGTTTTCATCCTAGCTCCATCATTCCAATGTCTCTTTTGAACTTTGTTAGCTTGGTTGAGTCCAATGCTTGGTGAACATGTCAACTCATTGATCCTTGGTACTTATATGTTGGACTTGTACCTCCTTAGCCAACATCTTCTATCTGATGTAGTGGTAATATACCTCTATATGTTGCTCCTAGCAAGGAACATAGGATTGGAAGATAACTACACAGTTCTCATGTTGTTACACATGATTGGAAATCTGCAATTTTAATTCAACCATAAGCTTATGAGCCACATGGGTTCTCATGTAACTTGTAAGTTGTGTCTATGCCCTGTATTCAGCTATCGTAGAAAATAGGGCAACTGTAGGTTGCGTCTTTGCCATCCATGAAATGACCTTCTTACCTAGCATCACCGCATATCCACTTACACTCTTCCTATCTTCTTTGGATCTAGCCCAATCAGCATCTGTATATGCTTTCACATGCAAATCATCTTGAAAAGGATAGAAAAGACTTTCATCTAAAGTACCCTTGAGATTTTTGTGTACTCTCTTAGCCTCAAGTAATTGAGGAAGCCTATGCATGTACATGAATTGAGATGACACACCAATTGTATATGATAAGTAAGGCCTTGTGATAGTGGCATAATTCAAAGAGCCCACCATAGACTTGTATAAGAGTGCATCCTTAACTTCATCACCTTCTATTGACTTTCAAGGACGTGTGAGGGGATCAATTGCATATATGTACTGCAGTTTTAAGAGCTTCTCCCCAAAAACCATGAGGGAGATTAGCTGTGGACAGCATGCATCTCACCCTCTCACAAAGAGTCCGATTATACCTTTCAGCCACACCATTAGAAGAGGGGCTGTATGGAAAGTAAGCTCCCTCTTTATGCCCAAATTTTCACAAAAATGTTTTAATTCAGCACTTGTGGACTCACCCCCATTATCCCTACGTAAAGATTGCAGCCTTTTTTCTGTTTGGGTAGTCACAAATGCATGAAATCTTTTAAACGCAGCAAATGCTTCATCTTTTGATTTGAGCAGCTTCACCCAAATTTTTCTAGAAAAATCATCAACAAAAGAAATAAAGTATAAAGCACCCCCCATAGATTTGGTGGGCATGCTACATACATCAGAACGGACAAGGTCTAATATACAAGACTTACGAGACACACAAGAGTAATAGGAACTTTTCACTTGCTTTCCATATTGACAATCATTACAAAAGTCTAGCTTGGTGCCTTTAACATCAAGCTTCTTCAAGTTACAAAGTTTGGATAGAACCTTTTGGTTCATATGGCCAAGTCTTTTATGCCATTTAGGGAATCTTTTCAGAGTCATATAGACCATCATGTGCTTCGAATTGGAGGGATCCCACGTGTGTTATCACTTTTAGATTTTGAATAAGCTAATAGACCCCTTGCGAAGCAAAGCTCCTACTTGCTTGAGTATTTTCTTCTTACTTAGAGTAGCCATAGCTCACACTCTGTTGTCTCTGCTAAGGAGCTCGATTGCACTGAATATTGAGTAGAGTTCCTTTTTCATATTGCATCCATTTCTTGTAATCTTTGGCTTGTTAGAGAGCTAATATAGTCCTCTAAAGTTGCCTTGAAGCTAAAGTCTAAACTGTATATATTCTGAGAGAAATCAAGTATGGAGAGAACAGTGGTCTTTGTGAGCATGCCTAGTGAAGGCAGTGAGTAATCTATATTAGAGGCATCGCTTCTCAAAATAAAAGAAAGTATTTTGAGTGGGATAACTTGCATTAGGAAGGTCTTATAGTCTAGTTTGAGTGACCAAAAGCTCTCGGGTTCATTCCATAGGAACTTAGAGAACCATTGATTTGAGTGAATAGAGATATCTATGAACATACTTGTGAAGCTATTCATATTCCAAGCTGCATAGGAAGGCGTAGATTCAGCCATCAATGGTATGAGAGCAATTTTGACACAAAAGGTCATTTAAAGAGGACAAGAAGGAGCTAGTGAAGGTCTTGGAAGAAGAGGAGTTGCTGATTCGAGTTCAAGGGCATACATAGAGCTCAAGGGAAGTGTACTAGTAAAGAAGCAAGGCATCTACATCATATGTTTCGGTACTTTATGTGAAGTTGTTAATTTTCATCACTCTTCTTGCATCAAGAACTGTTAGAAGACTACATGACTACATTAAAGTACAACGTGTCAGAATATAGCACCCAGGTTGACAAGCAAGATAAGAACAACTATCAACCATGAAGGTTTAGAATGTCTAGCTTTCTCATGGGCAAGGGTTTATGGGAGCTTATTAGTGTAACAACTGCCAAACCTAGATTGGGGAATAATCCAATTCCTGATGAGTAGAGGATCTTCAGAGAATGGAATGAGAGAGATAAGAGGGCTATTTTCATCTTATCTCATCATATTAGCAATGCAATGATAGGGCATGTTCAAGACCTAGACACTTCAATAAAAGTGTTGGAAACCCTAGAGAGGCTATACTCCACTTCAACCAAAGTTAAGAAGACTCAATTGAAGAATCAATTCAATCACTTGAGGAAGACACAAAGTAATAACATCAATGATTATATTCTGAAGATCAAGGAAGTAAGTGATGCATTGGGACTCATAGGTTATCACATAGAGGATGATGACCTAGTTGCATATACACTAAGTGGACTTAGGGACGATGAGAAGTATAAGGCTTTCACCACTTCTGCATATGTCAAAGATAATCTTCCCAACTTTGAGCAATTAGTGGCCTTAAGGATCATTGAGGAGATGAACATTGGAGGCTCAAAGGCAAAGGGCAATGAAGCCCAAACATTTCATGCAGGTAAAGGACGAGGTAGAGGACGATGTTGATGAAAAGGAAGAGGATCAAATGGAGGCTCTAATGAAAATCAAAGGAGCAAGTTCTCTTCATCAAGAGGAAGAGGAGGTTGGTACAATCAAACTCGAGACAACAACTCAAATGGATGCTACATATATGGTAAGTATGGCCACTATGCAAGCGATTGCTATTAGAGGGACAAAAAGAACATGTAATAAAAAGGGCAAGGTAACTATGCTTCTACTTCAAATGAGAATGAAAGTATGTTAATGAGGTTGCAGATGAGTGATTATAAGGGTCAAGGGTCAAGCATATGGTACATTGATAGTGGATGAAGCAATCACATGCACTGCGACAAAGACTTCTTCTCAAATATATAGATACCATCAACTAAAGGGCATGTGAAAACAAGTGATGATACCCCCAATGCCATCATACATATAGGTGATGTATGTTGGATGGTTGTCATAAGGCTAAGTGCTTGGAAGATGTTCTTCATGTTCCCACTATTACAAAGAACCTTGTTTCTTTGGGTTGAATGCTTGAGAGAGTATTGAAGGTCAAACTCAATCAAAAGGGATGCTTTGTGGAAAAACCTAAAGAAGGGTAGAGAATGGTGGCCAAAGACAAAAGGGGGGAAGGCTATTCACATTGGATGTGCTTGCTGAACCCAAATTTCAACCACACAACCTACTTCACATATGGAAGTAGAAAGCTAGCACAATTGGACGTTTGGCACAAAAGATATGGATATATCCATACTCAGAGGTTGAAGGACATGGAGAAGAAGAGGTTAGTGCTTCGATTACCAAATCTTCACAATCAAAATCTCAAAAACTTGTGTGAAGCTTACCAATTGGGTAAGCAAACTAGATTACCATTTAGGAACAGTAACTATGTGAGTCATCATCGACTTGATCTAATTCATAGAGATGTTTGGGGGCCAACCATGGAGAGCTAAAATGGAGGTAATAGATATTTTGTAACCTTCATTTATGATTGCACAAGGATGACTTGGCTTTATTGAACAAAACATAAATCAGATGTCTTTTACTACTTCAAGAAATTCAAAGCTATTTTCTAAGTATTGAGGTCATATAAATAGCTAATGGCATCTTGGACATCCCTAAAGAGGTTTGGTATGGCAAACATGCTTCATATGATCACTTACGCGTCTTTGGCTGTGAAGCCTTTGTACATATAAGGCCTGAGTTGAGGAGTAAGCTTGATGCTAAATCCATTAAAGGCCTCTTCATGGGTTATGGTGAAGAAGGTGAAATGCATTATAGGATATGGTTACCTCAGCTCAAGAGGGTCATACGCAGCCGGGATGTTGTTTTTAATGAGGCAAGGCTGCTACAAAACAATGTTGCCTCAAAACATGACCATAAAAAGGTCACATTTCAGCAAGACCAGCCACATGTTAGGCCCATTTCAGACTCTCAGGATGCACCACATATGGCTGAAAATATAGATAATCTAGTGGTTATTGAGCCAGATGATGTTGGACAGCAAGAAGAGGCTCTTGAAGGGCATATGCAGCCACCTATTCATGCTGAAAACAGGGCTGGAAATGATGTACAGCAACCCATTAACAATGAAGAAGTTGATGTACCTCCTGATGTAGATCCATTGCCTGATATTGTAGATCATTGGGTAAGAAGATCTACACGTCCTAGGAGGCCAGTGAATAGATATGATCCCTCCATACATTACATTATGTTATCAGATGAGGGTGAGCCTCTTACTTATAAAGAGGCAAAGCTATGTGAGCACAAGAAGAAGGGGGAGTTAGCCATGCAGGAAGAGATAAAGGCCTTGCATGCAAATGATACTTGGGATTTGGTTGAGTTACCCAAAGGAAGGCCATTCCCAACAAGTGGGTGTACAAAATCAAAACTGTTGATGGCAAATCCAAGTATAAGGCAAGGCTGGTTGCTAAGGGATATGCCCAAAAAGAGGGCATTGATTTCCAAGAAGTGTTCTCTCCAGTGGTTAAAATGACCACATTACGTGTGTTGTTTGCTCTCACAACTGCCTTGGATTTGGAACTATTCCAAATGGATGTTAAGATAGCCTTTTTGCATGGTGATTTAGATGAAGGGCTGTACATGAAACAGCCAGACGGATATGCCATGCCTGGAAAAGAGCATCTGGTATGCAAGCTGAAAAGGAGCTTATATGGGCTGAAACAGGCCCCCAGACAATGGTATAAGAAGTTTGATGCATTTATGCTCAAACATGGGTTTAAAAGAAGCCATGCAGATCACTGTTTGTATACCAAAAAGGATGAAGATGGCAGCCCAATTATTCTTGTACTGTATGTAGATGATATGCTGCTGGCTGGGAAGAAAAAGAGCACACTGAATGCTCTAAAACAGCAGCTGAACTCTGCATTCTCAATGAAACACCTTGGGGAAGCTGAGCATATTCTTGGTATGCGAATAAAAAGGGCTAGGCAGCAGCATACTTTGCATGTATCCCAAGAAAAGTACATTGAAAAAGTGCTGGACAGATTTAATGTGGCTGATGCTAAGCCTCTTGGAGTGCCATTGCAGCCACATGTTAAGCTCTCCAAGGATGACTGTCCCAAAGATGATGATGCAGCCAATTACATGAAGAGTGTTCCATATGCATCAGCTTGTGGTTCACTTATGTATGCTATGGTTGCGACTTGGCCAGACATTGCTCATGCAGTGGGAGTTGTGAGCAGATTCATGGCTAATCTTGGTAGAGCTCATTGGGAGGCAGTCAAATCTCTCTTGAGATATTTGAAAGGAACTAAAAACAAATGCCTTAGTTATGGAAAGGGTCCATTAGAGCTGAAGGGATTTTGTGATTCTGACATGGCAGGTGATGTGGATACACGGAAATCCACAAGTGGCTATATTTTCACTCTTGCAGGTGGTGCTGTATCATGGTGCAGCAGATTGCAAAAGATTGTTGCTTTGTTTACTACTGAGGCTGAATATATTTCAGCCACTGAGGATTCCAAGGAAGCAATATGGTTAGCACGTCTTTGCAGTGAGTTTGGTTTGCCTCACAAAGCACCTATGCTTGGTTGTGATAGCCAGAGTGCCATATGTTTGGCGAAAAATATCATGTTCCATGCACACACAAAACATATTGATGTGCGATATCACTTCATTCGAGAGGTGCTTGAGGATTGCCTTATCACATTGGTTAAGGTCTATACATCATAGAACCTTGGAGATGTTCTCACTAAGTGCTTACCCAAAGCACAACATGAGTTATGTATACAGATGGTGGGAGTCACTTAGCTTAAAGGCGTCATTTATGCCTTTAAGTGGGAGGTTGTTGGGGTAAAGCTCTAAATAACCCCTTTATAGTGTATACATGTGTATAGGCCTATTTATAAAGGCTAAGTCACTTATTCTTTATTTTTTGGCCCAAGTTCAATGTGAACTTGGCCAACCCTAAAAAGGGTTCTATATAACATAACTTAATAACACTTTTGGCTCTCTCACTTTTAGAGAAGCCACTTCCAAAGCTGGTCGACTCTCTCTCTCTCCCCCCCCCCCCCCCAACTTCACCTTCATTTCTTCCCAGCGCCTCTATCTTTGAGGCACATACGTGCGTTCCCCCCTCAACACCACATCTCAACCCTAGCATGTATGTATGTATGTATGTATGTATATATGTATATATATATATGTATATATGTATATATATATATGTATATGTATATATATATATATATATATATATATATATATATATATATATATATATATATATATATATATATGTACATACATATATATATATATATATATATATATACATATATATATATATATATATATATATATATATATATATATATATATATATATATATATATATATATATATATATATATATATATATGTATGTATGTATGTATGTATGTATGTATGTATGTATGTATGTATGTATATGTATGTATATGTATGTATATGTGTGTGTGTGCACTGTGTGTGTCTGACAGTGTGTGTGTACATACACACACACATATATATATATATATATATATATATATATATATATATATATATATATATATATATATATATATATATATATATATATATATATATATATGTGTGTGTGTGTGTGTGTGTGTGTTTTTTTGTGTGTGTGTGTTGGAGTATATATATATATATGTGTGTGTGTGTGTGTGTGTTTTTTTTTGTGTGTGTGTGTTGGAGTTTGATGTGCTCAGAAGCACACGAACAACACAAGGACGAAGAAAAAGCTTGGAGCATAAAACACAATACTGAATGTATCACCATGAGAATGTACAAAGACAAGTAACCCGTTAGGGCAATAGACGTATATACAAGCCGGGGGAAAAACCTTCTAAAGAGGAAAAAACTTTCTAAAGAGGAAAAAAAGTGCCTCGGCAGTCCTAGCGTGTTCACACACATCACTACCTAAATGTATCAACAAATCCCCAAATCCCCCCTGGAGTAATGCGGTGAACAAGGAGTAGGCACTCATGTATAAGGAAGTGCCAAGCTTTGGGGAATCAATCCACGAAAGGAAGTAACCCAAAAGCTTTGCGGAAAGCTTCAAACTTCTACATAGGCAGAGCCTTCGTGAAAAGGTCTGCAACGTCCTCCTGCGTGGGCACATATGCCAAGCTGATCTCTCCAACAGAGAACCTCTCCATGACATAAATGATAATGAACCTCAATGTGCTTATTGCGAGCATGGAACATAGGTTCTTGGCAACTGCTATTTAGCTATGACCATGAGTGAAGATGGTGGTGGCAGAAGACTGAGCAACACCCTAATCTGCCATAAGGCATCTGAGCCACACACACTCAAGAGTCGTTGTGAAAGCTTCCCTATACTCAACCTCACAACTGGAAGTGGCCAAAGTAGGCTGCCCCTTGCTCAACCAAGATATGCATGAGCTACCAAGCATGAAGCAAAAACCACTGGTGGACACACGAGTGTCATAGCAACCAGCCATCAGAGTCAGAAAAAGCGTGCAAATTTGTCGGTAGTGATCCCCTCTTTGGATAAAACAATCCAAGTAGTCGGGTACCACTCAAGTAGCGAAAGATGCACTTAACCGCCTATCGATGCTTGATACGTCGGCGATGCATAAACTTGCTCATATGTGAGACAACAATCTGAATATCTTGCTGAGTAATGCATAAGTAAATCAAGGATCCGACAGCTTGCTGATAGAGAACAACATCAAAGGAATCTCAAGCATCTTGAAGACTCAATTGTAAACCTGTCTCCATAGGAGTGGCAATAGGTTTACAGTCTTCAAAGCCAAAATGCTCCAATAATGTGTCAATATAGTTCATTTGACACAGCTATTCCGCCCTCAACTTGCATGAATTGAATGCCCAAATAATGATGCAAATGCCCCAAATCCGAGATCTCAAATGAGGCATGAAGATCAGCCTTAAAATCAGCAATATGCTTCTCATGAGGACCAGTGAGCAGCATGTCATCAACATACACAACAATGACAAGAAGCACATCATTAGCACGCTTAATATATAAGGTGCTTTACTTGGACTGTTCTCAAACCCATGTGCAATCAAATAGGCATGTATCTTTTCATACCAAGCACGTGGTGCTTGCTTTAAACCGTATGATGCCTTCTCCAACTTGCACATCTGGTTTTCATGCCCTTTCTACACAAAGCCACGAGGCTGAAAAACATACATTTTTTCATGCAAGTCACCATCTAGAAATGCAATTTTAATGTCCAAATGATGTAATTATTCCAACCATGATGAGCTGCAAGTGCAACATATGCGACTAACAGTAGTCATTCGACAAGTAGGAGCAAAGGTCTCATCAAAGTCAATGCCTCTTTCTCGAGCATAACCTTTTGCAACAAGCCTACTCTTATACCTGTCCATTTTTCCATCAGGCTTATGCTTCAGCTTGTATACCCTCTTAGTGCCAATGGCCTTCTTGCCAGGAGGCAAGTCACATAAAGACAAGGTACCATTTTTCATGATAGCATTATATTCTGATTGCATAGCAACCATCCAATTTTTAGACATTTGTGCTTCATCAAACGAAACAGGCTCTTTCTTGAGCATAACCTTTTGCAACAAGCCTACTCTTATACCTGTCCATTTTTCCATCAGGCTTATGCTTCAGCTTGTATACCCTCTTAGTGCCAATGGCCTTCTTGCCAGGAGGCAAGTCACATAAAGACAAGGTACCATTTTTCATGATAGCATTATATTCTGATTGCATAGCAACCATCCAATTTTTAGACATTTGTGCTTCATCAAACGAAACAGGCTCATTCTTGTCACAAAGATTAGAGGCAGCCATAGCATAGCAATCTGATGCAAAAGAAGCACTATGAGAGCCTGAACGAGTACGATATGATAGAGGTGCATCTAGTTTTCTATCACACAAAGTCTACACTAGTCATTTTGGCATAGTTTTTGCCTCCTCAATATCAACTCTCTCTCATCAACAATTGCATCATGTAAATCTGCATCAGAAATGGAATGATCTTCATCCTCACATGAAACTTGTAAAGGCTAAAAAGTTTCTTGATTTGGACCAACACTAGACCGTCCACCTGTAAAGAGAGGCAGCAAGGTGTAATACATGTCTTTGGAGCTCACAGATGTCTCCTTAGTACATGAAAGTAATGGCTGAATAACATCTTCCACAAAAACATCACGGCTAACCAAAATGTGTTTAATCTCTAGATTATACAGACGATAGCCTTTACTTTCAAAGTTGTACCCAACAAAAATACATTTCACTTTTTTATCATCCAATTTTTTGCGTTGTTGTTCAGGCACTAATGCATATGCCAAACAACCAAAAACATGTAGATGAGCAATAGATGGCTTGCAGCCAGGCCAAGCCTCATATGAAGTGATAGACTCTAGCGCCATGCTTGGAAAAATCATCGATAAAAGTCATGAAGTAAAGATAGTTCCCAAAAGAAGGTGTTTGCATAGGACCACAGACGTCACTATGAACAAGCTTCGATTTTTGAGTAGCTTGAATTGAACCATCTTTTGGGAAGGAGGAATGCTACATTTTGCCCAAAATACAACCTTCACATACATGTTTACCAAGTGCCTCAAGTTTGGGCAAAGAGGGCACCATTTCAGATTTTGGCAAGCATAGCAAACTAGCAAAATTCAGATGACCAAAGCGTGCATGCCAAAGCTTTGCATCTGACATAGTCTGAGAATCATTTATTGCACATGCTGAATCATTCACAGATTTTTCATAGTGTATGACCTTATGCAGCCCACAACATCAAATTCCAGAAGCAATAATCACGTCGCCATTACAACCAAGCCAATCTTGGCTTAAGCTGAAACTGATAATAGATTCTTCTTGATCCTTGGCACAAATAAAGCATCCGACAATGTAAAAGAACTATCATCAACAGTAGTCAAAATGATCTTACCAACTCCCATGACAGAATAAGAGGAGTTGTTGGCACACGTGACAGTATTCCTTGTGGGGGTAGGCTCGAGTGAAGTGAAGAAACTGCATTGCAAGGTAATATGTTTGGTTGCCCCAGTATCAAAGTACCAAACATATGAGTCTGCTGCAAACGTACACTGCTCATGAGAAGATGGGTGGCCTTTGCAACAACCATTCCAACCTCTTATTTCTTTGCCTCTTTTGCAACCTGTTTTAGACAGTTCTTTGTGACATGATCGTTTCCTTTACACTACTTACAAAAGAATTTCTGCTTTTCTGATTTCTTCTCATCTTTGTCTTCTTTCTTCGAATGTGCAACGTTTGCAGATTTTTGTTTACTAGGAGATTGAGCTCCATTTACCCTGACTAGCCAAGAAAGCTTGATCTGCAA